>RJVU01028973.1:5454854-5583871 GCA_003731715.1 Anabarilius grahami
TGTCAGGATTCCTGGGTGATCTATGGTGTGTGTGTATGTTTGTTTACTTACCTGTTGGTGGTGGTTCCTCACGGGTGCACTAGCCCCTCCTGCTCGTTTCGGTAAGGGTTCACCTGCTGTGTCTCATTAGCTGTTCCTCTTTAAGAAGCAAACGCTGTCCTGTCTTTTGTTGCGCACTCATTGTCTTGGTCGGTCACAGTCACGCTCTCTCTAAGTCCAGTCGAGGTTTCTGTTTCTTTTTTCAGCTCTCGTCTCTGGTTCGGTCGCCGACTTCCGGACGCTTGCCAATGCCCGGAGTTCACACACCTGTGGATTTACGTTAACTTGCCCTCGAGTGAGCCCTGCCCTGTTTTTCCCGCTATAGCTGGTGCGCTTCGTCTTTAGGCGAGATCCAGTCTCTTCCGGGTTCCGGTGAGTTTGTCCGTCAGTCAAGTGTTTCCATTATTCCGGCTGTCATCCGCCGAGTGAGGTTTTCTCTCCGGTCACCGACCAGAGTGGATTACATGGTTGGACGCCACGTGTGGTTCTTCCTCTGTGAACTGTTATTTTTTGAACTTTTCTTTTTTCTCAATAAACATTACGAACTTGCATTTGACTCCGAGACTCCTTGTGACAACAGATATGTAATATGTAAAAATGTTTCTCAAATAATTGACAAAGTATATATTTTTGTCTAATTTTTGTCACGCACAAAATAACTATATATTAAACTAACACCAGGTTATTCGTCGAAAACCTTTTTTATTGCAGTGTAAAATTATTTCATTATTTACTCATATTTGTAAGTTACTTATGGTGAGACTTCAGGGTTTTGAAGGTGAAGTTTTATATTTGAATGAATAACAATATAAAAGTGTTGCATGACAATTCAAAAAAATATATTTTTGTGTTCCACATTAAGTTCAGCAGACGAGTTTTGAACAATATGAGGTAAAAAAACAATTACGACATACTTTACATTTTGGTTGAACTATCCTGTAAAACTAACATTAAACACGTAATATTTTACTAATTCAATTCTTTGTGTTCTATTTTAAACTAAGACAAAGGTCAGCTTCAGAGCATGAGGAAATATTCCAGGATTTGCTGAAGGAAATGTGTAGTCACCTTTCCCAGGAAGTCGTTTCTGCTGACCAGATCCCAGTCCCACACCTCCACACTCAAAAGGCTGTCAGCCAGAGTCTCGTCCAGCTCAAACTCAAAACTCTCATTCCAGCGTGGGTAACAGGACTTCTTAACCACCTGGAGGAAGCAGGGTCATGGTAATAAGTAACAGACAGTCAGATCTAATTGTGTGGCAGAGCAAATCAGAATCTTACAAAGAAATGTCCTTACCGCACTCTCATAGGTTTTGCCATTGTACCTCACTCTAACAAAAGGATCAGAGGCCCCGTTGCGATCCTTTTTTGCTAGATCTCTAGAAACAAAGCCGAAAGTACATGAAGCTATTAGATGCAAATCCAAATGTAGCTTATGAGGATAAAATCTCTGAAGCCCCATTCCAACAGTCAATGATTCACAGAGCCTGAGAGAAATTTTTTCAATTCAAAATCCTTTGAATACATTGTCTTAGCATTTTTCAAACTTAGGTTATTTTCATGAAATCCTGGAGGATGTTGTTTCATATTTCACATCATTTATATTATTTCGCCAAGGGTTACTAATTCAGATGTCTGAAAAGTCATTAAAAAGTAAACACACCTTTTGCAATAATTGTTTTACATTTATTTGTAAATGAAATAGCTTTTGCATTCCAAATAAAAATCCTTTCAAGTACAAGAATCATTAAAGTGCCCCTATTATGCTATTTTAAAGGTTCCTAATTTTGGTTTGGAGGTCTCTTATAATAGGTTTACATAGATCCAAGGTCAAAAACACTTTAATTTTCTCATAACATACATTGCAGCATCACCTTTTTTCTCACAATGTCTGAAATGGATCAATAAAGGATTCGGTCTCTCTAAACTGCTCCTTTCTGAGAGCCTACTCTGCTCTGATTGGTCAGATGGACCAGTCTGTTGTGATTGGTCTACCGCTTCCAGTGTGTGTCGTAAACAAAACTCACATTACCATATCTGAATTTCATCTCCGGAGGCTTCTTTAGCAATTGTATACACTGTGATATGAACAGTAACGATGTTGTCGGTTTTACCTCATCAATTCAGTCCTCATGCTAAGTGGATTTGTATTCGCAGTGCAGAAAACAGCGTCTTCTCAAACCAAACTCTTCCAGGCCTCAGCTACAACTACAAAAAAGTGTTTGAAGGTCAAAGTAGACGTTTTCCGCAGGCAGCCAATGAAGACCACAGGCTGGCATTATGCAAATTTGTGATAAACCTACGCAGGTTTATACAGGAAGAAAGACTTGAATTACTGACGACTCATTTTAGGCAGTTCAAAATTGGTTCCTTCTTTTGGGAGACAATAACTCCATGGGATTAGAATACGTGGAGACACCGGGGACATTTTTCAGGGAAGTATGTTCACATAGAGGTTTTAATGGGCCAATGTGAATAAATCTAGATTTAAATTCAACGGTTGAATAATAAAAAAAACAACAAATAAAATTCATTGGTTATTGTTCAGCAGTGTATTTTATTACTTAGCCAATTAAAAACAAGAGATAAAAAAAAACTGTCAATTACACTTGACATTTCTGTCCCCCTCACTTCTGAAATGATGGCTACGCACCTGAATAACTCCATTTATCTGCACTTCGATCTTTAAAACTTTGAAGACCTTTTCCATTCACAAACAGCTATATTAAACACTACATGAAAGGTAATATTCGAAAAAGCATAATAGGGACACTTTAGGGAATCAGAACCATACATTTACTTTACGATTCCAATCCATGGATTAATAAAATGCACTAATCACAAAAACATAAGTTTCCTGTCATAAATCATTTGCTGCTAATCGTAGTTCCTCACCTTGCCTCTAGAACTTGGCAACACAGTTTTCGTGGGATATCTCGATCTCCTAGCACTGAGATCTGGAGGTGAATCTCCCCTTGCACCTCCTCATCTGGGTCAATCTCTGTTAAATTCATCCATCCATCAACACCTAAACAAAAATGACAAGAAGTGTAAAAGGAGAATTTATATACCTGCCATTGACGTTGAAATGAATCATGAGTTATGCTGGGCTAAGTTCAAGGACAGGGACCCTAAGGTGGTGTAGTGCACAGCGCCACAATAGCGCAAAAGCAGGATTAAGAGCAGTATTATTATGGCTTCCACCGCGTTACTGTATATCTGCAAATACACACACATGTCCTGATAGGGGAGGTTCAGTAAACTTGTACACACACATTGGGTAGGCCTACAGTTGGAATAAATGGAATATATCATGTCCCTCCAGTAACTCTAGCTTTAAGAGGCTTAGGGTAATAGAATTAATGGCATTGCTGTATTTCGACAGAATAAGCTTATCGTAGACCATGAGTATTTACTGACATGTTGGATGTTCAATAATTGTGTGCTAAAATGTGAACAGACTGAGATTTAAGGTATTATTCAATGAAAATCTGCTCCGTTGTAGCTGTAAAAAGTAATACGTTTTATCTACTCAATACAATTGTGGCAGCAGATTACAAGCAATGTTACTAATTTAATTCAACAAATAAGAATTGAGTAAGAATTAATCAAATTAATTACTTAAAAGTCAACCATTTAAAATTAGTCAAATTTAAACAAAAACATCTGAATAACAGATAGATGTCAAAGATGAATTAAGAACTCTTTCGTTTTTATTGCCAACATTGAAGACACCTGATGATAACAAGCAGAAAGAATGAAGGAAAGAGAAACACAAGAACTATAACTGACTTCAGCCAAAGCCTTAGAAGAAATCAACTGAAAAGACATGAAATCTCTCTTATCGCTAACAAGACTGACTTTATTTCTGTCATTTGTCTACCGTTTATTTTGAGAATTAACTGAGGTTTAGATTTTAATGTTTTATTGAAAATATTTGGTTACCATTGTGGTGATCAGTGTTTCCTTTAGTTGGGCAGTTTGACTTTGCTTTTTGTGTCAGTTTGTGGTTTTTGTAACAGTGTTTATTAAAGCACATAATTCATTGAAAAAGAAACTATGAACAGAAACGATCAGATGAAAAAGAAAAATTATTGACTAATCTCATAACTGATCAAAAGTAGTTATTTGATGTTAATAGATGTTCACTAACAAAATTTTGTAGGCACAGATGAAACATTCTTAATTTTCTTTTTCCAATACACTGTAGGATTTTTTTTTAATACACACACATACAGAATCAGCATATTAATCTCAATGGTGACATACTTCATGCCACAATGCATCCTGGGAGCCACCATAGTATAAATCTCTTGAAGTATTCTGCAAAGCACAGAAGACTAATTTTAAATGGTTGACATTTAAGGAATTAATTTGATTAATTCTTACTCAATTCTTATTTGTTGAATTTAATTAATAATATTGCTTGTAATCTGTTGCCACAGTTTTATTGAGTAGATATAATGTATTACTTTTTACAGTGTAAATCTCTTTCTCCATTCTGCTGTGTTGCAATCAGTCAGGTGAAAAACAAGAACAAGGATGCAAATAAGATTTCAGAGTTTTGGAGAAAGGAATAATGACTTGAATTGGTATAAAACAAGCCATTTTACATGCTTTCATAGCATTTTATTTCTTTCCCTGAAGTCCATCTAATGTTAGTCAATAATAGTAATATGTAACATGTCATGTGTGGGGCTCCATGCTTTAGCAACCTTCGGTTTTTAGTAAATTGAGGGCTGCAGTTGTAGAAGAACCATTTTTGTATTTTGTTGAAAGCTTGACTCAAGGGCTGTCAAACCACTCTGATTTTGCACTGGTTATATCTAAAATTGTAAAATGAGTTCTTTTGTCTTTGTGGGTGTGGAGAATTGTTTATTCCTGTGTCCAGTTTTTCCTCTTGATTAGTATTCCAGCGTATCACTCGTCAAGGTCCATGTTCCTTTATTGCTCTGTTGAGTAGCCCAAAAATAAATTGGGTCTGCCAAGGAAAAACTTTCCATTTAGCTGAATGAAGAAAAAAAAATCTATTCTATTTTGTGGAACTGAACATGATTATAGCATCTGATTACGCATACGCATATATTTTTGTTTGAAGCTCAGTGAAATTTGTATCTTAAATATACCAGACAACACTGACTGATAAAAAAGCATTTGAATTTAAAGCAGACATCAAGCATTTCAGGAAAATGCTGTTTGTTGTTCTTGGGTATTGCTCAAAAGAAATATGTTGAAAAGAAAATGGAATGCAAAATGACTATAATAAGCAGAAAATAGTCTGAAATAGCCCATCCCTCAGTTCAATCATACAACCCCTGAAACTACATGACAAAAAACATGACAGTAATGCAGATGAATTTGTCCACAAACAAGTGGCACAAATGAAATCTATTTGAAGAAAGGAAAAAAAATAAGCTAAAGTGAACTAAATGAAAGTAATCTTTCCACAAATACAGTATTCATACAATAAGAAAATGAAACATCAGGTAGGATGCTTTGACTGACAGTCTCTTGGCAGTTAAAGGTCTGCCTCATAAATATGTTCAAAAACAGTGCCCCCCACCCCGCCCCACACACACAGAGCCAACCTTTAAAGAGTCAAGGTCTCTGCTTCAAACAGATGCTGAGCCACTAGCCAAAATTCTTTACAACAGAGCATTCTTCCTTCACCTGCACACACAGGCTAAATGTTTAGAATACAAAAACAGAGAGTGAATAATAATAATAACACAATTTTTGTATTTTCTTCAGAAAATGAGTGGCCTGTGTAAAAGTTGCTGCTGAGATGCTAGTGAGTTGTGGGTGTGTGGCAAGCAGGGCGAGGCCGAGAGCCGTGGGAACGGAGCGAGGCCAGTGGCATGATTGCTCATAAGCTCATAAGATTGCTCACACTGGTCTCAAGTCCCACAGAGGAGCTCCAGAAGGATAAAAGGAGGAGTGACGACAATGAAGGACGAGAAAGGACCAGGCCTATGACTTTATGTTGTTGTTTTATTATGTTTATATACGTCAATCGTCCGTGAGGTGCTGCCGCTTTACTTTCGTTTTGTTGTTTGTTTATTTTGGTCATTAAAATTATATTTAAGGTTTGCCGGTTCTCGCCTCCTTCTTCCCTGAGCCTTTAACTTTGCTACATTGGTGCTGAAACCTGGGAGGAAGGAGAGACACACTGTCGGAGAGCTCTTGGTGCTGAAGGGGATCGCAGTGCTGAGGAGGTCAGGCAGCATGAAGGAGGAGCGGTGATCGCCATTGGCTGCCCGAGGCGGTGGTGCTGAAGCAATTTAGCAACAGGTGGGACGGAGGACCAGACCTGTTGCCGTTCTCCATGATGGGGGGAGCAGGCAGAGCGAGGGAACAGGGAGCTCGCTGCCGGGTGCCCGTAGCTGAAGGAGCCATCATTGTCCGCTAGGAGGTTGAAGAGTACGGAGCCGTTGTAGCAAATTAGCTCAAAAGAGAAATATGAATAATTAATTATAACTTGTTATAATTAATTAGAAATATTTGGATCAGTTAATCGAATTAACTTGATGTAGCTGAATTAATATTACAATTAACAAATCTGTTCGTCCAGCGAAGACTCAGTATTGACTGTCTATCAACTCTTCAGAAAGGATATTTCTCGTGGCCACAGAAAAATAACTCTTTTTAGCATGTAGCTGTGATCACAATCGTTTCATTGACATTAATTTATAAGCAGACCAGAATCAACTTGCACGAATGCACACAAAATGTTTGAATTAAATCATGAACACATGACTAATCTAAACAAACACATACACATAATCACGCATACATGTAAAGTGAAAGTGACTGAAAAACCAAAACAGAACAGGGGAATGAAGCTATGAAAAGAGTAATTTAACCATCAGAAAAGAGCCATCAGTTTTATATTACAAAGTACCTTTGTTAACAAAGGGGTTCACAACTTAATACTAAATTAACAGCGATGTAGTATATCGTACAATACTTGCATCTGCCTTAGCTGTTGAAGAGTGTCCGGATATACAGTCTCAGGAGAAAGTCTCGATGGTTTGGTCCGATGGTGCTTAAGTTGCAATCGATTTCTTTGAATGAAGAAACAATTATGAACTTGCAGTGGCAGAGGAAGGTACCCATGGCTTGCTGTTTTGAGGCCTCTGGGGCCGGGTGAGGTCTCACACGGACAGCAATCGGGAGAAGAAGCAATCACTGAGGTAACTTTGTGTTGGCTTTTAAGTTCCACAGATGTCACACTTCTTAAGTTGTCAAGTCAAGTCAAGTCACCTTTATTTATGTAGCGCTTTTTACAATGCAGATTGTGTCAAAGCAGCTTTACATTGATAACTGGTACATAATTTTGGCTGCACAGCAGCTCTTAAAGAATAGTGTCAATGCAGGCACATCAGAAGCACTGTTAAATAAATTGTGGCTGATAAAAAAGCATTTGAATTTAAAGCAGACATCAAGCATCAAGCAAGTTGTGGCTTGACCAATGAGAAAGGTGCAATTTCCAAGAGGGAAAGTTCCTTTGTTTGGAAGCTGACACATTTGCATGGTCACAGAGATTTGGTAGTTTGTGTGCCTATAAGCTCTGATTAATAAAACAAGCATACAATGCATTCTATGAGAGGATGATGTCCACCAAAGTGTGAGTCATTAAGGATTATTTCGATAGGAGACACCACATAGATGGGGCTACGTTAACTAGTTATTCTATCATCAGGCATGCATAACACAATACAATATAAAAGACATATACAAAAAGTAATAATACACAAAAATGTACAGGGGAAATGCATGTTCATTCATTAGCCAGATTTGTTAATGAATTAGTGGAGAGAATTCCATTTCTATGGGACTGACTGTCTACCAAAACTAAAACACAGACAAACCAAACATAACCCTGACATTTCCTCCCCATCAAGGAGGTGTGACTATGCTCCTTAAAAACATTCAGAGGAGGGCAGGTGGGGGCTTTAGATGAGGATGCAGGGCTGGTACACAGGACAACTCTGGATGGGGGAGGAACCAGGGAGAAGACGAAGGAGGTAGTAGACAGGGAGGAGACAACGGTGGGAGGATCCAGGGAGTAACACCCAGCAGGAACACCAGGATGTAGGCCCATGGTGGAGTCGAAGGTGGGAGGATACATGGTGTAGCATTGGTGGGGATGCCAGACAGAACCAGGGGATCATCCGACTGAGATGCGAAGACCCGGAGACCGGGCAACACTTAACGTCCGGGAGCATTTGATGAGTGGGGACGAGCGGCCAAGGTGAAGCCGGAGGATCGAGGTGGAGCCAGCAAGACGGAGGACTGAGGTGGAGCTGGAGGGAAGGAGGAGCCCAATGGAGCCAAAGGGGTGGAGGGATGAGTCGCAAACAAAGGTCTGGAAGTCCATGGCGAAGGCAGAGCCAGAGGACGAGGAAGCCCGGTGGAGCTGTAGGGATGACGGTTCCCGGTGGAGCCGAGGGAGTGTGAAGCCAAGGTGGAGTCAGGCTTGTATGTTTGTTCTAACCATTTCCATGCATATCCCATACATTTGTAGAAGATGGCTGCTTTCATTTAAACACTTTTACTCAAATTAATTGAGTATTCTCCTTTTAAGAAATAGGATCCACAGCATTGAAATGCAGGGGAAAATCCAGAAGAAAAGATTTAACTAATATCCTCAGTGCTTGCATCTTCTTCTATGCATCTCCATTCTAAGAATGTCATAATTAGAGTATATATATATGCCAACCTGCATAATAAGCCACCGTTCCGCTGTCAGCTAATTACACAACATCCTGTTATCTGTGTGGTTAGACTATGATTTGACTTATAGCTAACTTGAATGTTCACACCCTGTCAAACCAAGGGAAACTTGAGCACAGGGCTATTTCTGTGCTTTGCAGAATGTGTCCTTTCACTAAATGCTATTTCAGAGCCCTTGGAGAAAAAGGTTGTGTGAGGCCATTTGTTCGTTATAGCTGCAGAGAGGGTGAGGGTGGGAAGAGGACAAATTAAGAGAGGGAAAGAACCAGCATAAAGACTCTTTCAAAATTCAATGAAGGCTGACTTGTGTTATAGTTACTGTCAGATCCACTTCTTTTGGAAGCATCTTATAAACTCTTTGGCTCATTTTTATCATACCATGCCTGGTAAGGACATGTATACAGTACTGGTCAAAAGTTTAGAATAATAAAGTTTTTTAATGGTTTGTTTAAGAAATCTCATATGCTCACCAAGGCTGCATTTATTTGTATCAAAAATACAGTAAAAACTGTAATATTATGAAATATTACAATTGAAAATAACTTTTTAAATATATTTTAAAATATAATATATTCTGTAATGGCAATGCTGAATTTTCAGCATCATTACTCCAGTCTTCAGTGTCGCATGATCCTTCAGAAATCATTCTAATATTCTGATTTGGAGTGCAATTATTATTGGAGCTCAATTATTAATAATAGGTCTTCTTATTATCAATGTTGAAATCAGTTTTTGCCACTTAGGATTCTTTGATGAATATAAAGTTCCATGAACAGCATTTATTTGAAACTGAAATTTATATATATATACACTGCTCAAAAAATTAAAGGAACACTTTTAAATCAGATAATAGCATCAAGTTAGTTAAACTCCTGGGATATTGATCTGGTCAGTTAAGTAGCAGAGGGGGTTGTTAATCAGTTTCAGCTGCTTTGGTGTTAATGAAATTAACAACAGATGCACTAGGTGGGCAACAATGAAACGACTCCCAAAACAGGAATGGTTTTACAGGTCGAGGCCACTGACATTTCTTTTCTGACAGTTTTTCACTAGCTTTGCATTTGGCACATGCCGTCCAACTCCTCCAGGATGGCACATCAATACGTGCCATTGCCAGAAGGTTTGCTGTGTCTCCCAGCAAAGTCTCAAGAGCATGGAGGAGATTCCAGGAGACAGGCTGTTACTCTAGGAGAGCTGGACAGGGCCTTAGAAGTTCCTTAACCCATCAGCAGGACCGTTATCTGCTCCTTTGTGCAAGGAGGAACAGGATGAGCACTGCCAGAGCCCTACAAAATGACCTCAGGCAGGCCGCTGGTGTGAATGTATCTGACCAAACAATCAGAAAAAGACTTCATGACGGTGGCCTGAGGGCCCGACGTCCCCGAGTGAGCCCTGTGCTCACTGCCTGGCACCGTGGAGCTCGATTGGCATTTGCCATTAAACATCAGAATTGACAGGTCCGCCACTAGCACCCTGTGCTTTTCACAGATAAGAGCAGGTTCACCCTGAGCACATGTGACAGACGTGAAAGAGTCTGGAGAAGCCGTGGAGAACATTATGCTGCCTGTAACATCGTTCAGCATGACCGGTTTGGTGGTGGGTCAGTGATGGTCTGGGGAGGCATATCAATGGAAGGAAGCACAGACCTCTACAGGCTAGACAATGGCAATCTGACTTCCATTAGGTATCGGGATGAAATCCTTGGACCCATTGTCAGACCCTACGCTGGTGCAGTGGGTCCTGAGTTCCTCCTGGTGCACGGGAAATGCCCGGCCTCATGTGGCGAGAGTATGCAGGCAGCTCCTGGAGGATGAAGGAATTGATACCACTGAATGGCCCCCACGCTAGCTTGACCTAAATCCAATCGAACACCTCTGGGACATTATGTTTCTGTCCATCCGACACCGCCAGGTTGCACCTCAGACTGTCCAGGAGCTCAGTGATGCCCTGGTCCAGATCTGGGAGGAAATACCCCAGGACACCATCCGTCGTCTCATTGGGAGCATGCCCTGACATTGTCAGGCATCCAAACAAGCACATGGGGGCCATACAAACTACTGAGTACCATTTTGAGTTGCTGCAATGAAATTTCAGCAAAATGGACTAGCCTGCTGCATCATTTTTTCACTTAGATTTTCGGGGTCTCTTTGAATTCAGACCTCTGTAGGTTGATAATTTTCATTTCCATCAAAAAATGTGGCATCCTTTCATTCCTAACACATTACCCAGTTCATATCAGTATAGATATCCAGCATAATATTTTTCCCCATTGAGATCTGATGTGTTTTCAAAATGTTCCTGTAATTTTTTTGAGCAGTGTATATACTGTATTTATATATATATATTTGCATAGTAACATTATCTTTACTGTCACTTTTGATCAATTTAAAGCATCCTTGCTGAATAAATATTTTCATCATTGAAAATAATATGAAATGTTTCTTGAGCACCAAATCAGCATATTAGAATGAAAAAAAGTAAAAACTGTCAAAATAGTAAATTCAGCACATTTAGTAAATTATATTTTAAAATACATTAAATACAGGTCTTTTACATTGTAAAAATATTCCACAATATTACTGTTTTTATTGTATTTTTGATCAAATAAATTCAGCCTAAGATGAGCATTTGAGACTTCTTTCAAAAACATTAAAAAATTTTTAATTATTTTAAACTTTTGCCCATTAGTGTACATATTCAATGACAGCAAATTGTGGGGAACAATACTAGGAACTGTTGCAGGCCAGATTTGAACCAGCATTACCCACATGAGAACCACAGCTCAATATGTTGAGAACTGCACAAACCCCTAAGCCACAACTCTGACAGAGCTGCTGCAGTCCTGAAATGGGGCTGGTGTTGCTGGGCAACATTTAACAGGCTCTCGATCATCACTAGGCTATTGTTAATGCTAACAAGCCGAGTTGCATATTTAAACAATCATTATTATACCCTATCTGTCTGAGACACCAACACAGAGAACTAAGCAATGTTAATGGATGGTGCCATTTAGCTTTTCTATTCCATCACGGATAGCCTGCGTTGTATGACTAGTCATCAACACGACATGGGGGTACAATGAGTGATGCTTTGTTCCATTTTGTGTCATGATAATGGATAACCCTGCCGTGTCCTTGCCCCTCAGGCCCAATAGGCATGAGTTACAAGCCTAGACAACCACAATGACTCACCAGCACTCAAAACGCCACCTCACAGGAACCCCACCAGAATGTGTGGTCATATACACAAGGGAGTTTTCTACTACAACGATGTTGATTTAAAGTCATCTCATGCAGTTTTTCTTTCAGTTTTCCTTATCAGTATAGTTGTCTTATTTTCAAATAAAAAATACATTTGCTTGAGAAACATTTTGAGCAAAATTATGTACGATATTAAGACTTGTTTGTAGAAAATATGACTGATTCTGCTCCTTCGGCCATGTCCACATCAAAGTGTTTTTCCTGAGGCTAGTGTATTTTTTTTCCCCCCAATTGTTTTCAATGAGAGTGCCACATTTTTTAAAAGAACAGCAGTGTGAAGAGGCACTGAGCATCTATTTCATTTTTTACCGGTCGCAGAGAGTTGAAGAATGTTAAACTTTGGTTAAAACGCAGCGCTCATCACTGTCACTTTTTACTCAGCCGTCCAATCACAGTGGAAGTGTCTTCATCCAAAACTAGTGCCAGAGCAAGTACGTTACATTGTGTCTACATTTTATCTTCAAAAACCTTTAGCAAAATCAGATTCTACTAACAGTTCCGCGGATATTCCGTATCATATAGCGTTTCAACTGAAAAAAAAGCTGCACCGCCAAAACTATCTAAAGCACTCGCAGCAAGGCATTTTCAGAAGGGTGGCTATTTTCAGCTGGCTAAAAATGCTTTGGTGGACACACAGCCTTAGAGTTATGGGTTGATAAAATCTTTAACCTTAGTATTAAAAACAGATGTAGCAGTTTTAACTAAAAATGACTTGAGGAAGTTTGTGGCTTTTCACAGTCACATGACACTCAAGTGTCTTATAAAATCCAAAGTTTAAAGTCCACATGTATGACTAATAAGGGTCTGACTTGATTATTTGTCAAAACTTTCTTGCAACACTCGTCTTACAATCTCTGTCTTGTTGACACTGAGAAATGTCTTGTTGGCTCTGGATATTGATTTCCCATTTTACCACAGTGACTGAATAAAGGCCGTAAATACTCTGTAGAAAATACTCTCTTACCTTGAGGTTTAGCAGTGAGAACCTCCTTACTGATTGACACCTTCCCAATGACATCATCTCGGCTGTGAACAGAACCGTTTTTGAGACTGGAGGTTTCTACTGAGCAGCATAAGCAGCATAGGGTCCCACTTTATATTAAGTGTCTTTATGGACTAACATTTAAATTAATCATTTGATATAACACACTTATTGTGTACAACTATGTTTTTAAATTGTACTTATTTAAAAAAAAATACCTGCAAGTAATTACAGCTGTAATTACATTATAATTAACCCACACACCAATACCACCAAACCTGTCCCTATCCATATCCCACCTTAATAGAAGCAAAGGTGTTTTGCATTACAGCATGAATATAGAACAAATGTCAAACATTGTACCTAACGTTTTTTTAATGTAAGTACATAGTAGTTAATGACACCTAATATAAAGTGTGACTGACATAAAACTTATATGAATCACAGTTACAATTCATCATATTAATCATTTCAGTAGTTGAAGATGAAGTGGAAAATAATTAGTTTTCTATATTTTCTGAAGAGAATACTCATGCAAAAATCACTTAAATGATGCTAGCGTGTTTTGGGAGGATCCAAGAGGCAATCAGTGCATCTGAAATCACAAACTGTCTGAGAAGGTACTACATTTGAATTTGAATTTATTCACAACCATTAAAAAAGTACATTCTATATAGTGTGAATATGGGGAGCATGAATGAAATTTGGACGTACTACATCCGCCATGTTGTTACTGTCACGTGACCTAGAGAATTAACAATCATCTCCCGTGGCCTCATGGGATAGTAAAGTGTCCATTGAATGCACACTCTAGAATCTATACGGAAGTAGTAGGTCATCCAGTTACTTTTTAACTTCTATTTTTTGAATACTGTGTATTCAGACACACTATTTTAGCATAATGTTTTTCGCATACTATATAGTTATATACTATAATCGATTTTGGTGACTTAAAACGCAACAACAGTATTCATTTCATCAGCTTGTGCATTCCCATTTCCAGTTTTTGTGGTTGAGCCACAGCTGCCATGTCGGACTTCTCAAACAGCCAGAGCAATGTTTTGAAAGCGACATTTTAGGGGAAGTCAACCTTAACAAATGGCTTACTTATAGATGTCTCTGGAAAAAGTATTTTAATAGAAAAATTTCACACACTTCACCTTCAACCATGTAAGTAGTATGTAGATTAAGTAGTAGTATGTAGGTTCAGACCTGAGAGAGTCCTCATCCAGCACATAAAAAGACACTGTACGAAAGTAGGGAGGAAGATGGACGGTGTATTCTTCGCCCCAAAACGGAGACAGTGTCTTCCATATTGTTGCTGTCCTGAGAGATTAAAAAAAGGAATTTAAAAAACCTATAACTCCTCTGCGCACAATATAACCAACAGTCAGAAGTAAAAAGAAGCTAAAATCATCAGTGTGCCTGTAAATGACAACATTCATCCTGTGACATTTTGGACATCAAATGTGTTATTTCTTCCATATAAAAAATCGAATATGTTAAGTCTGAATCAGAATATCAGTGAATCAGTGTTGTTAAACTAATCTTAAACTAAAACTATTAAACAATGTTTTCATTCACTGAATTAAAGCGGAAATAATATAATAAATATTAGATGAAAAAATAAACTAAAGAAACTTAAAGTTGAAGTGCTAAAATCCCCTAATTTGGTATAAAAAATGTCTGGAAAATAAGTATAAAAACATAGAACATAAACAAAACCAGACAGCAGTTTTTCTTTATCCATAGTAAACCAAATGTCAATATCCAATCAGAAATTCTAAGCAAAGATTAGATTGTCAATCGTCTAATGCAAGTGTGTTTTGTATATAACATTTTCACTCAACAGACTCACAAGGCTTATTTACTGTTGTAATGATTAGCATAAAGCTAGCCTGAGGAAACAAACATCAGACTACGATCCATACTTAACATTTATTTACCATCAGATTTGGTATACCGGGGAAAGAATGTGACTTACTGACCAAAGAAATCATTGTGGCTCACAGTTAAACCTTTCAGTTGACTGGAAAATAAGTTATTTTTATAGAAACTGGAAATAAAGTGAGTCACAAAAGAGACAGTGCAGTGAATAACAAATAAAACATTATAATAAACTCAGTTCAAAATTCCAATGTTCTCACTTCTCTCACTGTGGAAGTGGTTCCTAGCAGTGTTTTCACGCATATAAGATGGATTTTCATTTCTGTACCTCCTACTCTTAATTCCATGTGGAGCACCAGGGATCAATATGCCCACACTGTACTGATGGTCATAGCATATAAATATATATATTGTGTTTTGAACCTTCAGCTCAAACACCTCAAATCAGAGGTTTGTTTAGTATGACCTTTATATAGCTACCAAGTGTGGAGGTACAACCACACAGCAATCTATGCACAGGAGGGATTTCAATTATGCGGCACAAATTGAATCAGTTCTGCTTCACAGAAAATTTCATTTATAACCTGTTCGGTTTATGATAACTGACTTATTATAGGCTGTATAGCAAAACAGTCCAATGTTAGATCACCAAACACTGGAGCTTAAATTGAAATGTCAGGGGGAAAAAAATCATACCTACCGAATTATTGCCTCATTATCAATTTTCACGATGCAGTATGGATCACTGCTTCCAGTTCTGCAAGTGAAATGAACAATAATGTTATTGCATACTGGCAAAAGCTCAATAGTAATCTCATGATCACACTTGATTGGTTTCCAGAATCTTAATTGCATGCTCATTATGATGCTGTTGCTCTCTCAGATCAGCAACAATGCATATTGAAATATACATTTATGGTTTACAAGGATCAACGAAAAATATTTTTGTCTTCTTATCATACTCTTTTATTCATAAAGTTTTAATTATGATTAAGAAGGATTTTAAAGCCTTATTTCATAGAAGAATCTTTTCAAGTTCCAAGAAGAATCTTCCTGATGTACTGGAGCTTTGAAGAAACTTCTAATCTTTTAATTCAAACGATCTTTATCCATCCAACCATGAGATTAATGAGATTCCAGAGGTAAGTCATTTATGGGGTCAATGACAAATAATATATTCAATCTAGTTTAAAGCATGTTCCAAATTCATGTAGTCTTAGTATTCATGTTGGTTTTTATTTTTAAGAAAAGTATGTATGAAATATATCTTTTTATACAGCAGTTCTTCCTGGTTCTTGAATCTGATTGGCTGAGAGCCGTGCGATATTCTAGTGATAACAGCACTCCTATCTTTTCACCGTTTGTATCACTCCACTTGAAGCGACTGTCATTACGGCCGAGCAAATCCACCGATGCAAGCTCCAGGCCGTCAGCGGCCGTTCAGTGCTCGAATACCCGCCGAGAACAGCTTCATCTCGGCCAGTGCTTCGGGTATTTGCCGCTGTCTCTTATAGAGGTTAAACATGAGATATAATTCATTTTAGGTACATAAAAAGGGTCTTTTTAATCTGTTACTTGTTCCTGAGTAAATTCTTTTGGGCTATGTTAAATTTAATAATTTAACATTAAGGCTATATTTAACTTACATCCTGTAGAGCACTGCTTTTGTACATTTATTGTAAAATTGTTTATATTGTCATTTATAATGGCTATTGTTGTTAATTTAAATATTGTTGTTCAATAAATATTATTTTGTATAAATAATATGTTGTATTTGGTCTTGAGAAAGGGTCTGTTAGTGCGTAATATGGATTGAGTGAAAGCTACATTAATACAAAGTTAGATGGTGGCAAAGTTTACGATTGAAGGAGTCAGTCACAAGAGACTTTTAAATTGAAAGGGACTTTTGTAAACAAAGGATGTTGTTTTAGCGCTGTTATGGAAAATTCCCTTAATTGTAAAAAGGAAAATTACAACGATCGCTTTCCTCAATGGACATTTAAACAGATTTTTACAATGGATATTATGGACATCGACCTGAAGAATGAATGTTATATCAGACACAGGTAATGCTCGCTCAGGCGATCTCTCTCTCTCTCTCAATAATACTGTACAAAATACAATGAGTTTCAATGGAGGGACTCAACATTCCTTTGTTACTAGTTCTAAAGTGACATTTTAGAATTAGTAACCAAGCCTTGGTCAAACTGTCAACTTGAGATTTGAATCAGTGGCAGAAGGAAGTAGTTCTGCACAAAAGAGGGTTTTAAAAGGCAATCTGTTGTTATTTCTTATTTATTTACACACTTCTTATTTAAACATGCCGTCGAACTGTTGTATAAACACAATATCACACTCATAGCCATGCGATATGGCTGTATATCAGCACGCTGTGATTACCTACGGCCGAATCACAGCCGCGCTGATTTTGCTCATATACATTTTTTTTTTACAAATATCATATATAAGTCATTCATAAAGATCATTATATTTTAAAACCTGAACTAACCTTGTCATAAAAAGTTCATAAAAATTATGTCATATTTTAAGAGTCTTATTGACATTAGCCTTGTTCGAGATGCATCGGCGCTGCGCAGACCGTCGGCGTACGAGTCAAAGGTCCTATCTATGATATAATTTCCTTGTCTTTTTACTTCGCTGGTCACACAACATGTCTTTTCTTTAGCATTAAAAATAAATATGTAATATTTTAACAAAACTGCTTCACTGCTTATATTTTTTCTAAGAAATAATAATAAAATATTATGCCAAACTACTTGCAGATCATTTCCTGTCTTGATCTTGCACACGCCAATCAAGCAAATTCCTATGGGATGAATGGGAAATGCTAACACATAGCTTTCTCCAGGTATTATACACTCCTCCTTGTAAATTACACACTGTAGATTTAAATTACAGGCATATAATAATGTCTTCCTGTTCTTTGTCCAAAAAATAATACTTTTTTTGTCTGTATATGCCATTTCCAATATTTTAAAATGAGAGAACTTCCATTTTCATTTCGACATCCCACTGTCTGATAGGTGAGCATTTGTTCATTGCAGTCTGTCTCAGATGAGCCGTGAATTGACAGAGAGCATTTGAAGAGATGTCTGTTGTCACTGTGAGGATATTTAAATTCCTCTGTGGAGGTAATGACTGCCCTTGGCAACTTTGGTGAGCTGTATGAGTATTTGTGTGTGTGTGTGCGCGCGGAGGGAGAAGAATGAGTGCATCATGCGGTGATTCATCTTCGCCTGTTGTTATCAGTGTAATAGGGAAACCTATGGCTGTCAGAATCAGGTGCTACATCAAACAGCACTGAGGCTTGGCAGTTAAACCACATACTATCATCCTCATGCCACCTGCAGGAGGAGGATAGAGATGATGACAAAAGAAGGAAGAGGAGAGATTCCTCCCTCGTTCTCTCTGCTTCTCTTATCTTCTGTAACCATGATGTTCTGTTCGGGAACTGAGAGACCCCAGAGTCATTTTACTAGTTAAACGCATACTTGAACTTTAAAGCTATATGAAATTCCCCTATCTATTTTGTAAATTCAGGTTATAGATCTTATTCTGAATGATTCATCCATGTATGTTTTGTTTTTTATTTGTTTTTAACCTTGTAATTATTCATCAAAATCACTTACATGAGATCACAGCAACCAAGGATCCAATCAATTCCAGTAGGAAAAAATCAAGTCCCGTCTACATTCTTCTTGTTCGAGAAGCCGTTTCACTTGGATATACGTCACAATAGGGATAAAAAGACTATCGCAACATCCATTTCATGGCGACTTTAAACTCGTATCACAATATGAAAGAAAATAGGTCTGTTTCAACGCGACTTTAAGTATCAGGCTGTTACTTCTTGACTTTGCTATAAAAATATTACTAAAATTAATCATGCTCCTTCATAATAAGGACATTGTCAGCTATCTTAAAAAGCTTAAAGATAATAAGCGCTTAAAGTGCTCATGGCGTAAGATGCTTAAAAACATAAAGCAGTGGCCACTAAGGGTCTGTTCACACTTGTAGTTCGGTTCTCTTGGTTTGATTCATCCGGACCAAAAAATAAATTGATACATTTAGTCTTGGTTCGCTTAGCATTCATGCTGTCATTTTTAAGACCGAACCTAAAATTACAAAACAACAACAAAAGGCTTTTATGATGTATATTTTGTGACAGAGCTTACCAAACATCCAAAAAAATACTGAGTTCTAAATTAAATGCGCTCGTTGTATGTGCGTTCATATGATGGTCTTTTTACCAGCTGAAAACTCACAAAGAGCTCATAAAATGTGTAAAGGATTCAAAGCAGTGGCAGGAATTCCTCTGTTACACACACAAATTAAGATCTTCTACAAGGAGACGGTGTTTCCGACGCCTGTACCGAACTGTAATGGGCAACATAGCTCCTTTGATGATATAAACCAGGTATGTTTGAGCATTTTAGGGTCACATCTTGTGACTTCATGTCCTGTTTTTTGTTCGTTTAAATGTCTTTGGTCCGTGTTGTGTTCATATTCCAATCGAAACTCAAAGTTCATTTGGAAGCAGACCAAGGTCTACCTTTTCAAGGGGTTCAGATGGCAGCATTCACACTTATCAAACAAACTGCACTAACCGAGCCATTGCACTTGAGTTTGTTTCAATCAAACCAAACCTGCGTAAACACACCCTATAGATGTCAGTCTGCATGTGTACATGGATATATACTGTAACTAATCACCATATCATGTAATTAATTTGATTTGAGTGACACTCTACACTCTAAAAAAAAATGCTGGGTTGTTTCAACCCATTTGGGTCAAATATGAACAAATCTAACCGTTGGTTTAAATTTTTAAACCCAAGGGTTCAGTTTGTCCATATTTGACCCAAACACGGGTTGAAACAACCAAGCATTTTTAGAGTGTATTCTTTACACACACATCTTTGGTATCTCTGGGACCTAAGACATAACAACGTTAAAGTCATCTCAAGAGAACATGAGGGTTAAGTGGGTTCTGTGTCACAAATACATGAATCTGGCTTGACAGAATCCAGGCAGGCCTGTGTTACAACGGAAGCTCTTTAACAAGCTACAAACTCATCTGTCTGCATGCTCTACACTTGGACCAATGGTTTCATTTGTTATTCTAGTGATTCTGTCTTCAGACTATCATCTCTTGTTGGATCACACAACCATGTCAACTGTACAGTTTAGCTGTAACTGACTGAACACAAATCTTACTGCCAATGGAAAAAAGCTAAAAGAATGAATTATGCTCTCAAATTACAACTAGAACCGATTTTTTAAAAAAAAATCACGATTTGACCGTGCAATTATTAAATCGCAAAGGCTATGATTTAATTAAAGGGTTAGTTCACCCAAAAATGAAAATTTTGTCATTAAAGGATTAGTCCACTTTTAAATAAAATTTTCCTGATCATTTACTCACCCCCATGTCATCCAAGATGTTCATGTCTTTCTTTCTTCAGTCGAAAAGAAATTAAGGTTTTTGATGAAAACATTCCAGGATTATTCTCCTTATAGTGGACTTCAATGGCCTACAGACGGTTGAAGGTCAAAATTACAGTTTCAGTGCAGCTTCAAAGGGCTTTAACGATACCAAACGAGGAATAAGGGTCTTATCTAGAGAAACGATCGATCATTTTCCAAAAAAATACAACTGCATGTGCTTTATAAACACAAAATATCGCCTTGAACGTACTTCCGCTTTCCGCATTCTTCAAAACGCTTACGCTGTATGCGTAGAAAACGAAACTGGCGCCGCATTTGTTCCGTAAGTGTAATAGGAAAGGCGTAGGACATACAGCGTAAGCGTTTTGAAGAATGCAGAAAGCGGAAGCACGTTCAAGGCGATATTTTGTGTTTATAAAGCACATGCAGTTATATTTTTTTCAAAAATGATCGATTGTTTTTCTAGATAAGACCCTTATTCCTCGTTTGGTATCGTTAAAGCCCTTTGAAGCTGCACTGAAACTGTAATTTTGACCTTCAACCGTCTGGAGGCCATTGAAGTCCACTATAAGGAGAATAATCCTGGAATGTTTTCATCATTTTTCGACTGACGAAAGAAAGACATGAACATCTTGGATGACATGGGGGTGAGTAAATTTTCAGGAAAAGTTTATTTAAAAGTGGACTAATCCTTTAATTACTCAATCTCATGTCGTTGCACACCCGTAAGACCTTCGTTCATCTACAGAACACAAATTAGGACATTTTTGATCAAATCCAATGGCTCGGTGAGGCCTCCATTGACAGCAAGTTAATTAACACTTTCAAATGCCCAAAAAGGTACTAAAGACATCTTTAAAACAGTTCATGTGACTACAGTGGTTCAACCTTAATGTTATGAAGCGACAAGAATACATGTATGCCAACAAAACAAAATAACAACTTTATTCAACAATAACTAGTGATGGGCGATTTCAAAACACTGCTTCAAGAAGCTTTATGAATTTTTAGTTTCGAAACAGTGGTTCGCAGAGTGTATCAAACTGCCAAAGTCATGCCCCCCAGTGGTGAACCATTGAAATTTCGAAACTTTTCGAATCAATTTTGACATAACGAAGCCTCGTTTACTGAAATCACGTGACTTTGGCAAATCAAAATGAAATCAAAATCTAAGGTCTCAAACAGTGCAGGGCGAGTTACACGGTGACGCAGGGTTAAGGGTTTAGGGGGGAAAAAAACATTTTACTGATTACTGACAACAATATCAACATCTGATTGCACGTTCTATTTATAATGATCTTGTAAAAGTCCCAATCAATGAACATTTATCACAGTAAACAAGTGCTCATTTCCCTTTGCCCAGGTGCTGATTGCTCACCAGCTGCTTGATTATAATTAGCCTATCTAAAACAGTCCAAAATCTTTCCAGAGCCTTGCAATCATTTGAAGAAAGGTGCATACTATTTACTAAAGCTCAGCCAGGGCATGTGTACATAAAGAGGGATGGTTGTGGAGTGTTTGTGGAGAATGTCTACAATCTCTCTCTGTGCACCGTTTGGCAATGTCACCACAGTGTCAATACAAACACTCCACGTAACATCTGCTCCGACGGTTTGGCCCACTGACTAGTTCAGCAAATTTGATAGAGTGACTAGTAATTTAATTTAATCATACAAGGAAGTGAAATCAGTAACTCAGGAAGAGAAGAGCAGAGAATCACATTTTCTTTGCATTGACATTACCACACTGTTGAAATGTTAATGCGGATGACCTTACTAAGCAATAAAGTCATTTCCTCAGAATGTGGGAGAGCTGTCCTTTCCACAAATAGAAAACCTATAAACCGTTGTCATCTGGGCTGTTGTGGTCAAAATTATAGACGTGAGTTTCCAGCTTCAAACCAGACAAAGAAAACAGAGCTGAGTGCCAAATTAATTCACTATGGAATGCTGCCAATTTCAAACAGGGAACCAATTAACAAGCTTAATTCATTTATACTGCTCATTAAGGGTCTGAAAAGAGTGTTTATACAGTAGTTTGGCATGAGCTTCCAAAATGTGTATTTGAGATAAATAACTCTGAGTGTAAAATACCTGAATATGATCGATGAATCTGATGATATGGTTGATATACTAATGGGTAATATCTAATAATAATAATGATTGAGAGAAATGCACTAGGCAATATGTTTCTGTTATAGTGTAATTCCCTATACAGGGAGCATCTGTGCCAAGTGAACAAACTACATAATAAAACACCTTTTTAAATTTCATTAATTTAAACTAAAATCATCATTTAGATATATCACACATCATATTTATATGATAAATGCTCATTCGTAGTAATGCAGAATAGGTTATCATTTGTAGACTGCACTTGTTTTTCAAATATAGTATAGGATATAGGCAATATTTGTTCATGTTTATGATTAAAATTCTAGAACTGCTCTTTAAAAATCCATAAGTGTAAAAAAAAAAAAAGTTTAATGTAAAAGGATTTTTTTTCTTGCTTTTTAACACTGAAATGCTCTCTAATGTGGTATCTGTGAATATAAGATATATCTCCCAAATCCTGCTTTCAATTTATGTATCATCATGTACACTGAACACATGTCATCCCACATATTTCTGTGTAATTCATCATATAATTATCACATAAAGTCATCAACACTTACATGTCCTTGATTGGCAGGTTCTTTCCTTCCACAATCCTGATGAATAGTGTGCTTCGTTTAGCCATGCTGTCATTCATTGACTATATCACACGCCGACACTTCTTATTCCTTCAATAACGCGCATTCTTATAAGCATTGCAGAAATGATAATGTCCGCAAACAGGCTGAGCTATCTATCTATAAAGCTTATCATATGTAAACAATGTGCTGAGAAGCGGCACTGCCGTTCGGTCCAGCGGTCGTCTATACAATCCACGCGTTACACACAGGCGGGTTTGATCTCTGTGGGTTGTTTGTAGGAGGAGGAGTGACTGACTAGAACAAACACTAGAAGAGAGAAGGTTGGGCTGACGCGACGCGATAAAACTACAACGTTCCCTTTAGAATCATCGCAAGTGCTTAGAAACTAAAAGTACGCGACTGTAAGAGGCTTTGTTGAATATTGTGGACTTTTGACAAGGTGTGGCGCGAGGCGACGCGACGCGACGGGTAAATTGAATTCTCCGTGTGAGGGGAAGAGGAGTCAGTCTCACCCTCGAGAGAAAGAGCCACCTGAGATTAGCAAACAATTGTCTTGGTAGACTATTCGATACTAAACACATAAAAACTAATAGGGTTACACTTTTTATTCCAGTAAACATTTCGATTCGTATCTTGAAGGCTTGGCAAAAAGCTTTTGAACATTTAAAACGTTATTGACTTGGACAGGGGTTTTCAAACTGAGGTCCACGAGGAAGTTCTAGAGGGTCCGTGGAAATGTTGAGAGGAAAACAATGTAAAAATACATAAATAATAAGATTTAATTAAATAAATAGATTAAATTCAAATATAATATTCCATTAAAAATATATTAAAATACAAATTTGATATTCATAAAAAATAATAAAAATATATTAAAATGAATTATGCAAACTAAACTTAATAAAAAAAATATTTATTTTTCACAGTTTGAACTGGGTCTTTATACATTCATTTTATCTGTCTTTTAAATCGAGGTCCCTCACATGAGAATGGTCATATATAGGGGTCTGTGGCATCTAAAAGATTGAAAACCCCTATAGGATAAAATATACAGTTAAAGGATTAGTTCACTTTCAAATGAAAATTAGCCCAAGCTTTACTCACCCTCAAGCCATCCTAGGTGTATATGACTTTCTTCTTCTTTCTAATAAACACTCTCAAATATATTTTAATAAATATCCTGACACATCTGAGCTTTATAATGGCAGTGAACAGGACCCACAAGTGTGAGCTGAAGAAAATGTCTCCATCCACATCCATCCATCATAAACGTGTACTCCACACGGCTCCGGGGGGGGTTATGAAGGCCTTCTGAAGCGAAGCGATGCTTTTGTGTAAAAAATATCCATATTTAACAAGTTATGAAGTAAAATATCTAGCTTCCGCCAGACCGCCTTCCGTATTCACGTAACAAAGAAAGTGTAAACTGGCGTCGCGTCAGTTACACTTTTTCCGTAAGTTGGATAGGGAAGGCGTAGGACGTAGCATAAGCTTTTTGAACTGCAAGAGTTTTATACTTTCTTTGTACGTTGAATATGGAAGGCAGTCTGGCGGAAGCTAGATATTTTACTTCATAACTTGTTAAATATGGCTTCTTTTTTTTTACACAAACGCATCGCTTCGCTTCAAAAGGCCTTTATTAACCCCCCGGAGCACAAGTTTATGATGGATGGATGAGGATGGAAGCACTTTCTTCAGCTCGGATGCATCAGGATATTTATTAAAATATCTCAGATAGTGTTCATCAGAAAGAAGAAAGTCATATATACCTAGGATGGTTGGAGGGTGAGTAAAGCTTGGGCTAATTTTCATTTGAAAGTGAACTAATCCTTTAATTGAAAGCACATGAGACTACAGTGTGCGGGGTACGTTTTCACAATAAAACCAGCTAATAAATAGCCTTTTATAGGTTTTTCAGCTAATTTTAAATGAGAAAATAATTCAAAAAGGTTTGCGTATGTGGCAACCTGACCCAACTTGACATTTACAATCCATTGAAATACCATTCCTTATATTGCTGACAGTTCTCTGAATGTGTGTCAGTGTCAGTGCTCACTTGGTTACCCAAAGATATGATGATATTGGAGGGCAGAATTCAGAAAGGTTTTGAAATGGATGTAAATCAACATGCAAAACCACTACTGTGACTTCTTTGTTTTGCAATCTTGCATTTAAATATCTGAGCGGTCCACTTCTCTGTAATTTCTCTAAATATCTGTCTGGTGTCGCTTTTTGAAATGCCTTTTTTCTAATGATTCAATGTTATTTAGTGTGAAAAAGCGGTACTAAAAACATTCAAAGGGGTGATTCAGAATAGCCAAGAGCTGTAAGTGTAATATAACAGTGTACTTCCTTTTTCAAAGAGGACTTATGTTTCAACACAGGTTATTATGACTGATAAACTCATGATGTGACCAAATAACCCCAGTCTGCAATAATAACGGAAAGAGACTCCACACTAACTGAAATGACTCACATAAAAATATAGACGAAACTGAAAGAAAATATCTCTCTAAGCACAACAGTTGTAGCTTTGAAGTTTGACAGCCTTGCTGAATGCATGAATAAACAAGGTTAAAAAAAAATGAAAGACTCCTTGATTAAGGTCTTTGATGGAAATGGACTCTCACATAATGTCAGCTGTGAATACACTGACAGATTCTAATAAATAGGCTACACAAGTGCTGTCAACATCAGAAAAATATTTATTTTTCATCATGGAAAAAGGAAGGTGATTCACTGTCCAGTCACAAC
Organism: Anabarilius grahami; assembly: GCA_003731715.1. Lineage (NCBI taxonomy): Eukaryota > Metazoa > Chordata > Actinopteri > Cypriniformes > Xenocyprididae > Anabarilius > Anabarilius grahami. Next base: position 5,480,675 of record RJVU01028973.1, read on the forward strand.
AGAGTTTCTTTCCAGACAGACAAATTGACTACGACTATACAGGAATGAAAAGGAAGTTCACGCAATAGGATTCAAAAAACATTCTCAGACCAGGTAAAATGCCAATGCTGTTTAGGCTCCAGTGAGGTTTTCCTTCAAAATATGTGTTTTTACAAAATATAGGCGATCTAATACGTGAGTGTGGGCACGGGTGACTCATTGATCCAGGAATACAGACGACAGATCCTGCACCTTTAGAGCTGTGACCAGAGGAGGGGATACGCTGTGTGGGCTTCTGTGACTCACCGATTTATCAAAGAGTTACCAGAGCGCAACCCTCTCTTTATATAGGCTATAAAGTGTGTGTGTGAATGTGAGTCGCTATTTAGCAGAGGCTTTCCATGAGGTATATAAGAAAACAACTACTTTGTGAGCTGCTGATTTTTATTAAAAACACAAGCATGGAGGTCCACCTCTAATCAAACCCCTAAATTGAACCATCAGTGGGTCATATCAGATCGTACAAAAGGAATGAGATTTTACAAATTTGCCACCAATTCACCAAGAAGGAAAAAAAATACTATGGAAGTCAGTGGGGTCCATCAACTGTTTGGTTACAAACATTCTTCAAAATATCATATATTGTCTTCAGCAGAAGAAAGAAATTCATATGAGTAAATGATGACAGATTTTTCATTTTTGGGTGAACTATCCCTTTAAGACAATCCTAGATTGCACTATGATGAGTTGAATAAAATAAAATAACTGATAAATGAGAGAAACATTGAATATTAGAAACTTGTAAATCATTACTGAGAAGTATTAATAAAAATAGCAATTAAAACAAATTAGCCAATACTTTATGTGTGCTATGAATTTTTAGGTTTATTAGAGTATCATGCTGTTAGAAACATGCAAACATTAAACTTTATTTGCTATAATAAGGTTGTATGATGGTGAGGTTGTATGATGCTTTAATGATAATTTTTATGTATTTTTTTTATGACATATTAATTGAAAATCTACATGGAACGGCTGTATTTTTCAAAATGAATTTGTCACACTACAAGACTGTTTAAGCAATCTGCATAAAAAGCGATTAACAGTCATGAAAAACTTAGTGACCAGATACAGCACATGCAATAAACATACATACAACTCTTTTTTATCATTAATCATAACGATTAAGACAATAGGGGTAATTGCTTTGTAAACATATAACACAAATACAACTTTTTTAAAAATTAGGGCTGTCAAAGAATAAATCTGCTAATAGATTAGAATGAACAGATTAGAACAAATCATAAACATGAAAGATTATAGTCTACATTTTTGTGGATGATAGGGGTGTAACGATACCCTCATGTCACGATTCGATACATATGACAATACTGAACTCATGGTAAGATATTATTGCGATACTCCAATATGGTATATGAGATATGGTAAAAGGATAACAAAAAATATACTGTTGATTAAAATGCTAAATTTGGTATTATATTGGGGGTGGAAATTAATAGGCTTGGAATTGGTGCTGGTAACCCAATGCACAGGACAATGGTGACACCAGAATAAAAATATTAATGATTCTAACACTGAAACACAGATTTATTTTAGATGAATATGTTTGCACTCTGTCACTGACTAGATATATTTAAAATAATGTAGTCCACTTTTTACTGGTAACAAAAGACATTTGGCATTAACAAATATTCCCCATTTGCATTATTATACATTATATTCAACATAATATATAGTAATTTAATGTAGTACTGGCACTACATTTTCATTTTGGGTGAACTATCCACGATACATATTGTTGCATTTTTGTATTGCGATATATTGCGACACAATATATTGTTACACCCCTACACAGCAAAATCCCCAGAGTTAAATCAACTCTGCTCAGAGAACATATGGTCCCTCTCTACATAGAGTTAAAATAACACTGAAGCAGAGTTAAAGTTAATGAGATAATATGCTGTTTGTGGAGTTGTTTAATCAGATCTTGAGAGCTTTTATGTCTTTTATCTTCAGTTGAGTTCATCTTAGGCTGTGGCTGGAAGTCAGTTGTAATTCTTGTGTTTCTCTTCAGTGAGTCTGCTTGTTAACAGCAGGTGTTCATCACTAATGCACAATCATCTCTTAATTAATAACTTCATTATCTCATTAACTTTAACTCTGCTTCAGTGTTACTTAAACACTATATAGAGAGGGCCCATATGTACTCTGAGCAGAGTTGATTTAACTCTGGGAATTTTGCTGTTGATTTTTCTCTGTTGTTTTTTGAAATAAAAATGTAATAATATTAATAATAAAAGATATCAGTTAACACTTTACAGTAAAGTTTCATTTGTTAACATTAGTTAACTACATTAGTTAATGTGAGCTAACAATGAACAATACTTCTACAGAATTCATTAATCTTAGTCAGTTAATCTCAACATTTAATAATACATTTAATACATACAGATACAAATGTTGTTTTGTTAACATTAGTTAACGAACTGTGACCTAACATTAACATGATTTTTTAAAATTACTAACATTAACAAATGTTAATGCTTTAAATTACATTGCTCATGCTAGTTAATGCAGTAAGCTGTTAACAACTGGGTTTACCAAATATCCAGAATAATATGACTTAAAATGAACAAATTCCTGGTTTGGTGTCAATGAAAGGATATTTAAGCCTATTTGAACCCTAAAACAAGGAAGGTTAGGAAACAATGCACTAGTAAATAGGCTATTACAGTATTACTGTCACAATACAACATTCAACCATCATTGCTTGGTTAACCATTAGCTTGGTTACTAAACAGCGCCATCTAGTGAATTCGCATGTTGTAGTCAGTGTAGTGTATTTCTGTTCCATCTGTTTGTTTTGTTTTTTTGATCACGTATAATAATGGCTAAAAAAATAAAGTTTCAAAACCATTCTGGTTTGATATTACATGGGAAGAAGTTCTGATCCCAGGACAACAATGTAACATACGTGATGATGTGTGTATCATAGAATTGATGGGTTAATTTGAAGTTCACTTTCTTTCCTCTATTTTGCCTTGTGACATATTGAAATAGGAAATACTGCATAGTAATTTAGCTTCCCCTGGAATATGCACTGCAATGATGGTGTCTATGGGAGCTCACAGCTTCTGTGTCTGTATTCCAGACTTGGGCAGAGTGTCCGATGTGGAATAATTTTTCACTTCCGACTCGTACGCTGGGTTGTCATAGGGGTGCACTCGCTCCTTCAGGTGGGTGTCATATCTGGGGATACGGATTGAGTTCATGACAGTCTGGGAAACCCCCGTTATAGGCTTCCCTTCTTTCCTGCCACAGCTTGATGGACAAGATTGAGTTGTATGTTAGGAAAATGAATTGCACTGGCATAAGATGACATTACATACAATCATATAATGAGAACAGGACAATTACATGATTTACTCACCAGATTACGCATAACATAATGAAGAAAACGAGTAAAAGCAGAGCCGCAGCCACACATAGAATTGTAGTAATGACAACCATGGCACCAGATCTCGCACTTAGACCATCATTAATGGTTTCAGGGTTTTTTACTGTATGAATAGATTATTAAGACATCACTAACTCAATAACACTTTAGGGTCCAGTTCTCACTATTAACTAGTTGCTTATTAGCATGTATATTACTAGGATATTGGCTGTTTATTAGTACTTATAAAGCACATAATAATGCCTTATTCTGCATGACCTTATTTTACATCCCTTAATCCTACCTAATTCCTAGCCAATACCTAAACTTAACAACTACCTTACTATCTATTAATAAGCAGTAATTAGGAGTTTAATGAGGCAAAAGTCATAGTTAATAGTTAGTTAATAGTGAGAGTTGGACCCTAATCTAAAGTGTGACCAATAACTACAATATTTACAGAATGGTAATTCAAATTATTTGAAATAATGAATTCTTACATGTCAGAAGAGTAATGCTGGGAGACCAGTTCGACACATTAACAATAGTCTGGTTGTTCACTTCGATGAGAAGATATTTGAAACTGTGAAAAACAAAAGTGAAAAACAGTTGCAATACACAACCTGGTCTCATGGAAAGACGTACCCGTGGGAACGTTTTCGTGGGTCGCAAAAATACATACCAATACGTACATATCACTGTAGTTTCCAACAGAAATGAACACAAGAGGCAATAAAACAGCAAGCACTTTAAATCGGTTTGATACACAGTTATGATTTCAGGGTCAGCTATCTTAAATCCAGTGTTTAAGAAGCTACTTTGAAACCGCAGTCAAGCCACCCTTCTGACAAACTACAGTATTTTACAGTAAACTATCCAATGATTGAGTTGAGGATCTCAAATAAGGACAGCATTGCAGAAGAACCAGTATTTGAGAAGTATTGTATTTTTGTAAGAACTTGTAAATAAATAAATAATTGATGATGGGGATTTTTCTATGACTCTTTCTGCGACAAGTGAGTCTAAATGAGTGAATCATTGAATTATTCACTAAACGATTAGTTCAAACACACTGAATAAAGGCACACTATGTAGATTTTCGCCACTAGAGGTCGCCTATTCAAAACAAAGGCGTAGCTTGATGATGCCGAGATTGAGCTCGGAATCATGGGAGATGTGTTTACCAGATTATTACCCCCCTAGTATTGGTAGGTTTGCATAACCTGATATTGCTGAGTTCAACATGTTCCTGGGTCAACATTTTTGTTGATCCTGGAACAACATTCAAATCAACCAATCAGATTTGAGGGACAAGTTTACAGATTATGTCAAGTTTAGGCTTAAAATCATGAATTGGTGCTTCTACATCAGTGTTATTCATCTATCATTTCCCTCTGATTTTTTGGGATAACTTACGGGTAGGGTTAGGTTTAGGGGTAGGGATAGGGTTAAGACTACATTTTCAGAATAGAATGCTGTTCCAGGATTCAACAAAATATGTTGACCCAGGAACGCATCTAACTCAGCAATATCAGGACGTGCGGTAGGTTTAGGAGTAGGTGTGGGGGAGGGGTTAGGATTAGGGTTGGGGTTAAGATTAGGCAATTAGGTATCAACTTCAATGAGGGGGTTAATAAATTGGCAGGGGGTCGAAATTAGGCACAACACCAGCACTTCCGACACGTTGCACGTACGGAAGCCCGCCATCCCCTCCCTTCTTCAGAAACGTGTTTTGAACCGAGCATCGGGAATACCGGTACTTTTTTCCACTTCAAGCACTGGCTACTCACTACAAAAGTTTTTTTTTTACAGTTGAGATAGATGTACTTATGCAATGACAACATGACATCGAAATAAAAGTTTTGTTGGTTTTTGTAATCTTAAATCCTGGAAAAGGATTAGCATTTTAAAGTCAACATGAATTGTCTTTAGAATCAACACACATTTCCTATGTGTTTTTTATAAAGGCAAATTTGAATCTATATGTAAAATAAGGTCTGAGGTTCACATTGCAGTACATTAAAAGGTCTTACCTAACAATGGATCCAATAGGTAATATTCCATTACAGTTGATGCCACTACATTTCCCCTCGGCTCCAACTGTGAAGTAGAAATCATTGGAGGATTGACTACAAGGGAAGCTTGCCAGAGGTCCAACTTTAGTCACAAAGAAGTTCCTTGATGGTGGGTTAAACGCTGTTGGGTAGGGTGACAGGTTGAGGACGTAGGGAGCTGAGCTGTTAGCTTGAGCATCAAAGGTGCTGGTTGCTAAAGGTGAAAGAGGATTGATCATTTAAACAGACGGGAGCATTTGCCTAAAACCTTCAGTGACCTGCAACATTTTAGAAAAAAAAATTATTGAACCCTGACCTTAATTTCTAAAGACATTTTACCTGAGCTCAGCGCAGCTACCAGCCATATCTCACAGCCATTGCATGTCTGATCAAAAATACAATACGGCTGCTTCAGCATCACCGTATTGCTGGTGATTTTGGCTTGGAAATCATTAGGTGTGAGCTGGGGCTGGAATGTTTGACCTGTAGACAGAAAGAGACAGTTGAAAGAGCAATTGAAGTGAACACATTGTCCCAACTTTATCCCCATTCTAGTCTGTCACAGAATAATAGGGTGTTCAGCCCTGATTTACTTGCACCTAGGAAAAATGGGTTGCGTAACACCTACCAACAGGTACAGGTGTATCAATTGAAAAAATGAGCAAGAAACAGAACATACAGGCTCAGTCTTGCCTTCTAGTGTGTTTCTCCTGAGACTTGTATGAACATGACATATGAGAGGCTTTATCATCTCTCTAAGAACACAGGTTCAGTGGTATACAGAACCCTAGGTTTCTTGGCTCAATTTTAAAGAACACTTTATGCCAAAAAGGTTCTATATAAGGAGAAAGGTCTTAAATCATTACATAATACTTTCATTTTTAACTTTTTTTCTTTAATTTTTTCTAGTGATAAAGTATGTTTACAACCTGTTTAATTCATAAAGTTTAATCAAAATAAAAAAAAAGGATTAAAGGCATAATATGTAAGATTTTTGGATTAAAATATCTTGTTTCTGCTCGCAGAGCACTTGGTCCTGCTCTGCTTCATACTACAGTAACGTTAATAATCTCGTCATGAATATGATTTCTGCCCGAGTCCCGTCCTGATTCTTTTCCACCGGCTGTAGACATGAAGACAACACCTCCCATTATTCCGCAAAATCAAGGTATCATGAAGCTACGCCTTTGTTTTGAATAAGTGACTTCTAGCGGTGAAAATGTACATAGTGTGCCAAAATTAATTCAATCTAAATCCATAAAATGATCCCATGATGGAAACCCCTAAAAGGTTCTACATATGAAGCAGGTTCTACTGAGGTTCTACTGACAGAACCCTGTAAGGTATCATATAGAAACTTTTATTCTAAGAGTTTAATCTTTAATATCTGTGTATTAGGTCATAAAAAAAGAATTTTAAAAAACTTATGAGCTATGTGTTCCTATGACTTACTACTGCTATAATTGATACTTAACCTATAGTTATATTGTTTAATAGATCTGACTCAGTGTAGTTCAATGTAAGATACAGTTATATATATAGATAGCCAAAGTTATACAAGTACACCTTGCAAAATCTGCAAAAGTTTTAACAAAATATATCATGTTAGTACTACTCTGAATAAGCTATTTCACATAACAGATACTTAAATACTGTATAGTCCACAAGACAAAATAATAGCTAATTTTATAATAATAAAAAATTACCCTGTTTAAAAGTTTAAATGCACTGGATTCTTAATGCTGTTTGTCATTACCTGGATAATCTGATTTTTACGATCCCTCTTACTTGGTTAAAACTATTAAAGGAGACCAATTATGTCCCTTTTCACAAGATGTAATATAGGTCTCTGGTGTCACCAGAATGTGTCTGTGTAGTTTCACCTCAAAATACACCACAGATCATTTATTATAGCTTGTCAAATTTGCCCCTATTTGTGTGTGTCCCTTTAAATGCAAATGAGCTGCTGGTCACGGCCCCCTTTCTAGAAGAGGGCGGAGCTTTAACAGCTCACGCTTCGACTGCTCAACAACAACAAAGCTGGAGAATCTCACGCAGCCAAAATGAGGATTGTCAGTAACGGTGTTCCGCCTTACATTGTTCAAGCCGGAGTCGGACACTGATGGAGAGACTCAGGAAGAAGTTACAACTTTTAGAATGAAACTGGACGTTTCTGAATGGTTGGTGGATAAATTTATGTAGTTGCTGTGGAGTTGATTCAACACATCGACTAGCATGTGCCGTCATGTTAATCTTTTAAACCCATATTGATGCCTATACATAGCGTACCTGTTTGCCAAACAGAGCGATACACACCAGGCTAATGATTTATGATTGCTATCAAATGCTGTGAATGGTCTAATATTTTTTCCAAAATATCGCTTCAACAGAAACGCTACTTTTTTAGCAATCGAGCTTGCCAGAGTCAACTTGCAGGCTATCCAAGCTAACAGGACTGTGCAGCCAGTTAGCATGCTTTGCTCGAACTTTTTCTATGGCGTTAGAACTGGTACATTTCTTTCGCTTGGGGAAACAAAATGGCGGCACAGTGGGTGGAAACGTGCAGATTAAGGGGTGGTATATATTATAATAAGATCCCCTTCCTACATCACAAGGGGAGCAAAATTTGAAATCTGAGCTGCTAATTTTTTCACATGCTTGCAGACAAAGGCTTGCCAAAACAAAGTTACTAGATTACTCCTTTTTCATGTTTTCTGGGTTGGTAGATGCACCGGGGACCCGATTATATAGTACTTAAACACGGAAAAATTGGATTTTCATGATATGTCCCCTTTAACATTTTGCAGATTCTGCAAACATATATTTTATTTTCATTAGAATATCAGCCAATTTGCATGCCCCTATTTATCATATATTATATTTTTATTGATTATTTAATAGGAATTTATAATCATATTTTCATTAAGAAATGAACCAAAAAAAACAAACAAGTTATATGTTCTAAAAATGTTAAATAATGAATGCGGGGCAATAGTACAAATATCTATATGTTATGTTCTATATTTGGTCAGCATTGTAAATGTATTCATTTTAATGTGAATTTCTAGGCGTGTATGTGTAAGTATGTGAGTGTGTTCTGGGGATATTCTATAGTCTGATGCCTTCATTCATGCGTGTGTGTTCTGGATTGTGCCAGTTTTTTTTTTTTTTTTTTACAAATTTTAAAAATGATGTTGTTTATATATATATAAATGTCTAGAGGAGAGGACCAGGGTTAAACTGAGAGAAAAGGTAAACAACATGATTAAAGAAGAAGTTTTTATATAGTGACAATATAAAAAGACCAAACTAACATTGACAATTAAAGCTAAAATGCACCCACCTTGTCCGGTCCACATCCAGATTGACAGCAATGACATCAAACGGATCACTGCATTTGTGTTCATCTTGTAACAAGGACTCAGATAGTTTCTAATAAATAAAATCCGGAGCAGAATCACACCTGGCTGGTGTCTCCAATTCAAAAATAAGCCTGGCAGATAATCAACTCTTATAAAAAGAAGCTGAAGGGGAGGGGGAGTTTCTCATGAGGGTGTGTGAATCCCAGGTAGAAACTGGGAGGTGCTTTGGGCATAAAAAAGCGCTTTGAAATTCCAAAGACTGACTATTGTTACTTTGTAAGCTTTGAACAATGCTTGAATCATATTAAAATGCTTTCAGCTTTAATCATATTAAACAAACACGTTTTAATTGACATTGCCACAATTACAGTCTCAAGGTACCCTTTTTTGATGTCGCAGCATATTTGATGCTTGAATGGAAAATAAAGCAAAGTCAGACGAAAGGCTGTTTGAATGACTAATGTTAAAGTTAACAAACCCTCTACATGGTGATGTCCTTCCCATAAAACAATCACATGACGTGAGTTGAGTTGACATCCAAAAGCAGAGGTGTGGCATCTATTCATACAATATATCAATAATACAAGCAGTGCTCAATTCCTAGTGTCTTGAGGGCAGAACATTAATTAATATCTTGAAAGCATCAAAACATTTTATTTTTTAATTTACACCATCATATTGGTTTTCTGTGACATAAGCTGCATATTATACAACTCCAGCAATTGTAATCAAATAATCAAAACTGTGTTTACCTGAGCTAAAACCAGCTTAACCAGACCTGCTTAGACATGAAGCATATGAACTTGTTTATAGGCAGACGTCATTGACATGTTCTCTTTCTGTTAGAGGCCTATATGTGAATATGTAAAACAATATTATTTGCAAAGACTAGACGGGTGAGCTGCGATCATGACAGTAGTAATACAACAATATCTAAAAATCTCATGAGGTGAATCAGACTATAATCCAGAGCTATTAACAGTATTTACCGAGTGGTCATGCAGGGTGGAGAGAATTCAGTATAGTGCATTAAAGGAATGTGGTACACATGACAACAGAGTCCATTAGTGACTAATGAACAATTACACTGCTCGTTCTTTCAGTAATTTACATTTTTTCTGGTAATGCTGAGATTATTGCACATTTAGATGAAACATGGGAAATTAGAGATAATTTCCGTCAAAAATCCTTAAATTAACTGTTTTAAAAAAATAGTTTCTTATTTTGCCATTTTAAATGTTTTTAAAAAAGTAAACCATTGTATCTATTATCCATAAATGAGGTCAGAAAAACAGTGTGCATAACTACAGAATCAGAAAATGTTCAGGTTAAAACTGTATTTAAAAAATCTAAAATTGTAGACGTGGTCTCAGACTTTTGGATACCATAAGGTTCATTAGTTAAACATTAGTTAATGTATTAACTAACATGAACTAACCATGAGCAATACATTAGTTACTGTATTTACTAATCTTTATTAATGTTACACTCTAAAAAATGCTGGGTTAAAAACAACCCAAGTTGGGTTGAAAATGGACAAACCCCAGCGATTGGGTTGTTTTAACCCAGCGGCTGGGTTAAATGTTTGCCCAACCTGCTGGGTAGTTTTATTTAACCCAAATATTGTTTAAAAATTACTGTATTTCTTGCTTAAAATGAACCCAAAATATGTTGGAAATTAAAATTTTATTAATATGTTTAATAAACAAACATTTTTTAATACTTTTTTTAATAATATTTAAACAATAAACATTTATTAAATTGCTTATTAATAAATGCTCATCTTTTTGATTATTATTGTTGCCTCTAGTAATTATGAGTCTGATTTTTAATTTCCAACCTATTTTGGGTTCATTTTAAGCCAGACATATAGTAATTTGTAAACAATTGTTGGGTTAAATAAAACTACCCAGCAGGTTGGGCAAACATTTAACCCAACTGCTGGGTCAAAACAACCCAATCGCTGGGTTTGTCCATTTTCAACCCAACTTGGGTTGTTTTTAACCCAGCATTTTTTAGAGTGTAGTTAATGAAAATACAGTTGTTCATTGTTTGTTCATTGTTTGTTCGTGTTAGTTCTCAGTGCATTAACTAACGTTAGCACAATTTGAATAATGCATTAGTAAATGTTGTAATTAACATTAACAAAGATTAATAAATGCTGTAGAAGTGCAGTTCATTATTAGTTCATGTTAACTAATGAACCTTATTGTAAAGTGTTACCATATATATATATATATATATATATATATATANAACACTGATTATCTCTTCATCACGGCACCCGTTAGTGGGTGGGATATATTATGCAGCAAGTGAACATTTTGTCCTCAAAGTTGATGTGTTAGAAGTAGGAAAAACGGGCAATTGTAAGGATTTGAGAGAGTTTGACAAGGGCCAAATTGTGACGGCTAGACGACTGGGTCAGAGCATCTCCAAAACTGCAGCTCTTGTGGGGTGTTCCCGGTCTGCAGCGGTCAGTATCTATCAAAAGTGCTACAAGGAAGGAACAGAGGTGAACCGGAGACAGGGTCATGGGCGGCCAAGACTCATTGATGCACGTGGGGAGCGAAGGCTGGCCCGTGTGGTCCGATCCAACAGACGAGCTACTGTAGCTCAAACTGCTCAAGAAGTTAATGCTGGTTCTGATAGAAAGGTGTCAGAATACACAGTGCACCACAGTTTGTTGCGTATGGGGCTACATATCCACAGACCAGTCAGGAAGAAGGTGGCCTGGTCTGATGAATCATGTTTTCTTTTACATCATATGGATGGCCAGGTACGTCCTTACCTGGAGAACACATGGCACCAGGATGCAAGAACAAGGCCTATGAAGAAAAGAACACCTTGCCTACTGTGAAGCATGGCGGGGGGTCAATCATGCTTTGGGGCTGTTTTGCTTCTGCAGGTACTGGGAAGCTTCAGCGTGTGCAAGGTACCATGAATTCTCTTCAGTACCAGGAGATATTGGATGACAATGTGATGCAGTCCGTCACAAACCTGAGGCTTGGGAGACGTTGGACCTTTCAACAGGACAATGATCCCAAGCATACCTCCAAGTCCACTAGAGCATGGTTGCAGATTAAAGGCTGGAACATTTTGAAGTGGCCATCGCAGTCACCAGACTTAAATCTAATTGAGAACCTCTGGTGGGACTTAAAGAAAGCAGTTGCAGTGCGCAAGCCTAAGAATGTGACTGAACTGGAGGCTTTTGCCCATGATGAATGGGCGAAGATACCCGTAGATCGCTGCAAGACACTTGTGTCAAGCTATGCTTCACGTTTAAAAGCTGTTATAACTGTAAAAGGATGTTGTACTAAGTACTAAGATTGAATGTCACTTGGGGGTTGAATAAAACTGATAATGATGTGAGCTCAGAAAAGACATTTGTGGTTATTTCATTATAAATGTTATGTTATATTTGTCTGACCTACACGTGCCTCTTTGATTTAATTGTAAGCAGGATGACTGAATGATCAAAATCAATGTCAAACCGACCAAAACAATCAATTTCAGTGGGGGTTGAATAATTTTGAACACAACTGTATATAGTGTGTGTGTATATTATATATAAAATACATATACTTTTTTTAAGCTCACCAATGCAGCATTTTTGTTTGATCCAAAATAGTTAAAACAGTAATATTGTAAAATATTACATTTTAAAATAACTTTTATTTTAATATATTTTAAAGTGTAATTTATTCCTGTAATGGCAAAGCTGATTTTACAGTATCCACAAACTGTTCCATGAAATGCCACACAACTATTCCCTTTGCTGTTTATTTAAAAAATACATATTTACAACAGAAAAAAAGTCAATCCTGGTCAAATTATTGGTAACAAATTTACTTAAAGCCTTTATAATGCATTATAATACATTAAATATCTTTTATAAATAACTGTAACCAAAGTTAAAATGCATTATAATATTTGCAGATTCTGAATTTGGTTTTTCATGTTTTAAAGCATTAAACTTTCAAAAGGTGTGTTCAATAAATAATGTATTATAACTGATGTTACAATTATTCCATACAAAGACCATACAATGCCTTATCAGGTGCATTACAGGGCATAATTAATGCATTAAAATACTTTTATAATGCATTATACATGAAGGCTTTAAGTAAAGTTACCAAATTATTTTATCAACACGCCAGTGAAGAAAAACACAGCTTTTTTGTCAAATGTTGAACATCAGACCATATCAACCTCAAGCGTTTAACATCAACCATAAAGGATGCCAAAGCACTTCTGAAACATTGATTTCAAACAAACAACAAAAAAAGTGTCATCAGAACACGTTGGTAATTGTTTTTGCTTGAGGTGTTTTTGGCATCACATAGTAATATATGCTGGAAACTTCCATTCCTTCATTCGGTCACCTCTTCCCCATGATGAAGCTGGGCACTTCTGCATCATCATCTTGCTCCTCTGCTTCAGAAGCCGAGGATGACGACGACTCCTCTGAGGCTGCTGACACAAAGACACGTTATTGCTCACCGCTTAGATGAAAGCTGAAATTACTCTAATTCAAAAGGTGCAGTTACTATAATGATGATGATGATGACCTGTGCTGTCATCTAAAAATAGCAGTAATAAATACAGTGCCTAGATTAAATATTCAAATTCATGGGTGTTACAACACTGAAACAGGATTTATTTTGCCTTTTGGACACTGATCAATAGAACATTTCTACAAATCAAACATCAATTATCTTCAGTACCAAGTCGGTACTAAAATTTTAAAAATACCAGCATTTCCCCCTATCATTTTGAGCAGATTCTTAAACACCTCTGATTGGCCATCGTGTTCACGCGCTCAACAGATAGGTCTGTGATTGGCTACAATGATCCAACACTTCAAAAACTGTGCAAGCGCTCGGTGAAGAGCGTCAATGATGTCTGTTTACATGTTGTAGCCAATCACAGACGTATCTGTTAAATTCTGTAATACCACAGAATATGAACAAGTTAATACTTGTATTTCATTATATCTAACCTTCTTTCTGGCCCTCCATCTTGGCTTTCTTGGCCATCAACTTCTTTTGTTTCAACTTTTCCCTAAATGACACAAAAGAACAATTGAGATTCAGAAACAAGAGAAACAAAGTCTTTTCTAGAGATTCTAGTATCTGAATCAAACACAAGATGGTATTTTGCAAACCTCTTCTTTCTGCGTTTGGCTGTTCTTTCCTCAGCAGCCTTTTGGTTTTCTTTCACCTTCTCAATATAATCTTCATCCAGCTTTTGCTGCAAGTGTGAAAAATTAAATGTCAACCAATATTAGCTCTAAGGTTTAAAAAAAAAAAAAAAAAAAANNTTCCCGAAAACAGACTCCAATAACACAAGACAAACCTACTATATGCAAATAATGTTGGAAAATTGTATTTTAATGGAGTGGTTTAAAGTCTTCTGAAGAGACACAATCACTTTATATAATTAACAGATTTAATTTAGGCTTTTATTCACATATAAACACCTGAATATTACATTGGCAAACTCAACTGTACATATTTCAGAAGGATACCAGCGTCAGGAACAAGTGGATGGTTTATTTTAAATGGCGTCCTGAATCACGTCACGTTTGTTCGGAACATTTTACTGCAGATTGTTTTGGGAATGAGGCACAGTGTAAAGCAGAGTTCGCAAAGAAACTTGTTTATTATTTGAACTTTTTATTCTTGAAAACAGACCATATTAACCCAGGCAAAGACCTGAAACACACTCTATGCAAAATAATGTTTGAAAATGTCACTTTTAATCAATTTAATCTTAAAGGGATAGTTCACCCAAAAATAAAAATTCTGTCATCAGTTACTCTTTTATGTTGTTTCAAACTCATAAGAGATTTGTTCATCTAAAAACAAATGAAGATTTTATTGAAATCTGAGAGATTTCTGTCCCTCCATTAAAAGTCTATTCACCTAAAACTCTGATGCTTTAAAATGTTCATAAAGAGATTGTAAAATAAATCCATATGAATGAAAGGTTTGAAGTCTTCTGAAGAGACATGTTCGCTTTATATGATGAACAGATTTAATCCAGTCTTTTATTCCCATCTAAACACCCGAATATTACATTGGCAAATGAATATTGCTGGACACAGCAACAGTAAAATGTACCTCCTCTGCACCTGTGAGCTTGAGAGCAGAGCAGATCCACCGCTGCTCTGACACCACACCTAAATTCTGTTAAGCCGCTACAAATAACGGGTAGAACTGCATTCCACTGAAGCACTATTCACCATCAATAATTTAAAGTAAAGAAAAAGAGGGTGGACTGAAAAAAAAAACAGTGCTCTGCATGTCACTGATAAGCATGACACACACTTTCTAAAACTAAAGTAAAATATCCATCATTCACATGTATATTGTTCTGTAACATTGCTGAGCACCTTATATTTTCATCAATGTCGTCAACATGTGAAACGGAGAGATTTCCATCTGTAAGTATTCTTATGGTGTAAATTAGGGCTATCATGATTCCTTGATTAAATTAGAGTACTCGATTTTTAAAAAATCCTTGATTGCAATTTGCTCGTGTCGATTAACGGCAAAAATACCGGAAGTGGCACAATTTCAAAATAAACGTTTAAACCCTCTATTTATTTACGCCATGTCAGCAACAAGGTTATTTTCATGGCGAAAACAGAACAACAAAATTCATACAATTAACAAAAAAAAAAAAACTATAAGACATTTCATATTAACACAGGATAGAAATACTAAAACACATTCAGGTGATACTTTCTTAAATAAACATCTCTGAATAAAACTGTTGTCTATTTACATTAAAAACACTGCAGTCCATTANTTTCCATCTGTATATGTCAATACACTTCATATTCTTATTATGGTGTAAATTAGGGCTGTCATGATTCCTTGATTAAATTAGAGTACTCGATTTAAAAAAAATCCTTGATAGCAATTTGCTCGTGTTGATTAACGGCAAAAATACCGGAAGTGGCACAATTTCAAAATAAACGTTTAAACCCTCTATTTATTTACGCCATGTCAGCAACAAGGCTATTTTCATGGCGAAAACAGAACAACAAAATTCATACAATTAACAAAAAAAAAAACTATAAGACATTTCATATTAACACAGGATAGAAATACTAAAACACATTCATGTGATACTTTCTTAAATAAACATCTCTGAATAAAACTGTTGTCTATTTACATTAAAAACACTGCAGTCCATTAAAATAAGTTTAATAGTCATTGTAGTATTTTAAACCCTCGCTCTGAGTTTGCATGTTTTGATGTCAACATGTTTAAGAAATGACAGTGGCTGTGGCATTTCTATTGTAAAGAAGTGGCCAAGTATTAAAGATTAGTGGACATTTGAATTAAATGTTGTTTGGCCAATATTAAACAAGAATTGAATCTGCTGTAAAGTAACACCACCACCAGGCCACTGGCGCCCTCTGTAGGCATTTGTTATACTATGTAATGTACATACGTTGATGTTTATATTATGTATATTACATTGTGTATTTTAACAGTGTTGTTCAATAAAATCATATGATTACTTTCTTTAGATACTTTATCTGAACCAACTATTATTGCCTCAATGTTATTATACCCATGTATTTTAAGTCATTTTACTGGTTATTGTTCACTTAGGTCTATTTTTATTACATCAAAAAAGATATTGTATGCGCTTCAAAAGATAACCAGTCCGTTCTCAGGTGTGTAAATCAAGAAAAGTTTGATCAACCAAAAAAACAAAATTGTCCGCACACTGAAAGACATACAGTTAGACCAGGGTCTATCAAAAAATGACTTTTTTTACATTTGACAAATGACTAATTTAACATCTGCAATGTGAAAAAGAGTGCAAAAAAAGTGAAAGGTGTCTTAAAAACAGACCAAAGAGCAGTGCAGTCATTTTTGTGATAGACCCTTGAACTGGTCTAATTGCATGTCTTTCAGTGTGCGGACAATTTTGGTCTATTTTCACAGTCCTAGTGTAAATTGAACTAGTGACATGCATTCATTGTAAAGCAGCTTCTAGTTAATAATCATGTGCTTTAGGCAAAAATAAACCTACCTTGTCAGATATTCGTTCCAGGAACTCCTGTCTCTGATACTCTCGACGGCGCAGATGTCTATACACGTGGAATTCACCGCTGCCTGCTCCAGCACTGGAGCCTGAGAAAATGAAACATAAACAGCACTCAATAAAGACACATGCACCCCTCCACGGCCCTGAAGAGTGGTGTGGCTCCGAAGCTTCTCAATAAAGACACATGCACCCCTCCACGGCCCTGAAGAGTGGTGTGGCTCCGAAGCTTCCTGAAGCAGAAATCGGCCATCACTATACAAGTCGTTATTTTGTTTTTTTGGTGCACCAAAAATATTCTCCTCACTTTATAATATTAATATTGAATCACTGTACTCACATGAACTGATTTAAATATGTTTTTAGTACATTAATGGATCTTGAGAGAGGAAATGTCATTTCTGGCTATGGAGGCCTCACTGAGCCATCGGATTTCATCAAAAATATCTTAATTTCCGTACCGAAGATTAATGAAGGTCTTACGGGTGTAGAACGACATGAGGGTGAGTAATAAATGACATTATTTTCATTTTTGGGTGAACTAACCTTTTAAGGCTTTTATTCACATATAAACATTCATCAACTCACATCAGTTGTGGTAAACAAAAGCTCAAGCATGTTTCCTTGACATGCGAGAACAAACGAGGCTCATTCTCGTGCGTTACGCAGCAAGTTTGAGCTTCCGCAAGAATCAATAAGGTTTGTTCTCATGCATCAACCAAGTACGGTTGAGTTTCCGTTTATGTTCGCTGATCAATGTTTACATGTGAATAATTCAATCTGTTTCTCTTCAGAAAATTTGGATTAAACTGATGCATATGGATGAGTTTTACGATCTCTTTATGAACTTTTTGAAGAGAAAGTTACAAAGTAGTTACGTGGATTGTCAATGGAGGGACAGAAATCTCTCAGATTACATTTAAGATATCTTCATTTGTGTTTCAGAGATGAAGTCCTACGGGTTTGGAATGACTTTTTAACTGTCATTACTGATGATTTTTTTCATTTTTGGGTAAACTAACCCTTTAAATGTTGAGATGCATCTCCCTTTATCAGCATATGTCGTTATGTTTTTGTTTGTTTGTTCTGAGTGTTAGCCAATCCCAAAACCTAGAGACAGCTCTGCTCCAATGGTGTGAGTTTGAGGATGGACTACCTGTTGGTGCAGCCAATGGCAATATGGGGAGTCAGTGTTCAAACAAACAAACAACTTCTGCAAGTGTTTTAAAAGTAACTCTTCAAAATGCACAACCCAAACACTCTAAGATCCGGTTTCACAGACAGGGTTTAGCCAAAGCCAGGATTAGGCCTTAGTTCAATTAGGATATTTAAGTAGCTTTTATAAACGTACACTAGAAAAAAACATTACTGTTGTGCATCTTGAGACAAAACAATGGCATGGACATATTTTAAGATATGTCAGTGCAAGTTACTTTCAGTTAAAACAGCTCAAACATTCCCGACCGAATGATTCTTATGAGCGGTTCTTTTTAGTGAATCGAAACACTTGAAGCAAACACGTTTGTGAAACATTCTGATCGTTACTGAATTATTTTCACTCACTTACTAAACTACAATTACAAATTGTTACTTTAATCACGTCCAACTGAACCAAGAAGTGGTAGTATGTTTTACTGACCTTACAATTCATGAGATGTATATGTTTATGAATTTAAGAAATCAGTTGAAAATGAATGATGTTATCACAACCACACGTTTAATTACAAGATTAATATATTTAAAGGTGGTACAGAGGATATTTTGTTTTATACATTTTTGCAATATTACTTGAAACTGTCTTTACTAACTGATAAAAGACTATTTATTAGGTGCACTGAAAGGAATATTATTAATATACATCATCTGTGCACGAGGTAGGGCCTTAAAAACATCAGCCAATCGTTTACGCGATCATCGCGTAAACGATTGGCCCTCTGGCTTGTCAATCACTGCCATGACGTTCCTTGTGAGAGACACGCGGCTGCGCGCTCCAGTAACTTTCCACACTCCACAGGCGCCGCATGCAATGTTTTTGTCAGGAGACAGGAGTAACAACTGCAGATTATGAGTTACCTGCGGTGAGTCCGACATAATGAATCCACTAAATGTGTGCGCGGCTTTAAGTCACGCACACACTTAACGATTGTAAGGCCGATTATTAATGTAAATTGATCCTTATGACTGATCGCGCTCAAACGCGTCCAGTCAGATCCAGTAGACCTTTTTCACACTTCCGGGTTTTTGGCTTCCGGAATGATCCACGCCGGGTAAAAGTTTTTCCGGTTACAGTGATATAGCCTCGTTCAGAACCAGCTCGGGAATCAAAGTCGTTTTACAAATTAAATGTCATGAAAATTTGAACGTTCTTGGTGAATTATTGGTGAGACTACAGAGCTCTCATTAAGAGCAACATTTAATAAATAATTTGAAGTGATGGCGGTTAAACTGGTTATATTCTTCGTGTCTGTTTGACGCGGCTGTGCATTATCGCGCTTCATGCGCTGTAAAGACAGTGCCTGCGTCTCAACGTGCACACTATCCATCCTAAATAGTAGTCTATGTGACATTAGTAATATTCAGTACTATTTAGGGTGGATATGCACATTGGGATGTAGGCTATAGAGTGTTTTTAGCGACGTGCTGGGGAAGTGATCAGCTGGCAGCTCCCTTATCACGCAAGCCTGATCCTCTGATTCATGAAACAGGACCGCTCGCACCCTGATATTTCTGGATATAAACACTTCAGTCATCTCTCACTCATATTCTCCAGTCGTCATCATCTTAAAGTGTGTATTATGCACAGTATTATTGTGCTGTTGCAACATTAATGCAAAGACTGATAGTTGTGTACAGTGTGGTGTTGGAAATGTATTGTGTCTTAGTTTAATCATTTTTAACGATCAGGATTAGTTATAACATATGCTTGAATGTGGGATGTAACGCCATATGAGATTAACATGCTATATATTTTTTAAACGTATTAAACGACAATAGGCTCTCTCACGACTTTATATCCCCCACTGAAGTATATATTGGGAGTTAAAAAAAATTTTATGAATAAATTATATAAATAATGTTCGTCGTACGTAATACGATCGGGGAAATTGCTGAATGAGTAGCTGCGTAGCCTAAACTGTATGACAGTTGGTAATATAAATCCACCTGCCGGTAAATTTGAGCAACGGCCTAAGTGGCCGTATAAGCTACAAACAAGTAGAAAATAATTTCTTTGTAGATTATACAACAGTAACTTGGAAAACAGAAAAGGTAAGAAGCGATATTTGACAAAAGAGCATATCAATCTAATAGCCGTAGACGCATAGCGGAACTAACTTTACCCTGCGTCACGTGATTTCCGATTCTTGTGAAAAAGGTCTGTTGCGTTCAGTCTACGATTACAGTCGGTGTTCAAATTCCATGTGAAAGTATATAAATCTGCTCCAGGAGCAGGAAACAATCGCTGTATGTTGAGCACAGTCTTAGAATATTTTAGCTAGTCGTTAAATGTGTGCCCGGCTTAATAACACAGCGAATGCCGGTGGTAAACACTCGTGTTCCAATACTCGTGCACGAGTTTTGGGAGGCGTTCACTCGAAATGAGCTGTGAAGGAGGGGGGTTGTTCTTACGCATGCGCTCATTTCAAAAACTCTGTCGACGAAAAGATCCTCTGTACCACCTTTAAGAGCAATCATTGGGCATTTGTAAACACTTTTTGCAAGAATTGTATTAAGTTTATGCCTTGTGCGCTATAGTGGTCCTGCTAAAATCTGCAGTTATCTCATTTGGAAACATTTTTTGAGAGCATTAAGCGCACAAAGCATTTTTTTCTATAATTATTTCTTCCTTAGAAGTACTAAAAGAATCTTTAATGATACTATTAATAAGGCATCCGAGCCGTTCAGAGGAATCGGGCGAATCTTTACATTACTCACGATTCCCATCCCCAGATCTGAGACAGTAAACAAACACAAACCCATCACATCCCGCACAAACTCTGGTGGAGCGCGTGGATTCCAATCCTTTGGTCTCTCCGGTATGGGCGCAGGTTTATCCTTTAAAAAATACAATATAAAACTCAGCACTGTTTGATGTGCAACGCATCGTTATCATGAGTTACTACACCAATGAAAAGCGCCAGTTTGATATAAAACTTAAACTCACAGGATTTCGCATCAATCTCTCCAACTTCAGGCGCTGCTCTTCTGCTGGAGTTTTGGCGATAATTAAAGGCTGAGACTCTTTTTTAGGAGCTTTCCCTGATCTCGCATCTTTCTTATCCTCCGCCATGATTCCTCCAGCGTCTTCTTCGAGGCAGGTTTTGAGTTCTTCTTCTGTTCACCACATACTGCCACCTACTGGACTGATGTGGATCTACATCGTTTTTGTGCATCTCTTTCTTCTTCTGTTTTTTGGCGAGTTGCATCCTGTGTGCATATCGCCACCTACTTTTGCTGTTATGCAGTCATGGTTCATTTTTAATCAATTTCTTCCTTGTTTTTGCTCTTTTCTAATTTTTCACATATACACACATAGCTAAATACATATTCATACTTACATAATTTATCAATGCTATATCCTAGTCCTTCTTCCAGGACCCACCTGGCACTGCGTGTTTTT
Source organism: Anabarilius grahami (assembly GCA_003731715.1). Lineage (NCBI taxonomy): Eukaryota > Metazoa > Chordata > Actinopteri > Cypriniformes > Xenocyprididae > Anabarilius > Anabarilius grahami. Next base: position 5,502,215 of record RJVU01028973.1, read on the forward strand.
GGGTATCACGCATGTGTATATAGCTAATGACTAAATTAAATTTTGCACTGATAATATAGATTGGTCTGAGTTATTAAATCAAATAAACATATACTATAAAAGAAATTACATAGAAAATTCACCATGCATCCTCCAGATGTAATCCCCCAAATCTAAAATACTAAAAAGTACCATGGTATTTTCATGTTTTTGGACATGTACCAAAGTGATTAGTACACTGGTGTTCTTTGAAATACTTTGACTGCTATACCAGTCGGCCGATAAGTCTGTTTTGAGTGAATCGGTTCGTCCTTGCGTCTCGTCTCATATGCAGTGTTGGGAAATCTGGTGAATCGGTTCGTCTGAAACCTTCTGGTTGAATGAAGATGTGACATGATTCACTTTGCTTTCCTTATTTACTTAAGTGCCTTTATTAAGTTCTTATTTGAATTACATTTATCATATTCCTTTTCACTGCATTATGTTTGAATGTGTTCTTCATGAACAAATTCAAAGTTTATTACGACCAGTGTTGGGGAAAGCTACTTTTAAAAGTAATGCATTCCAATATTGCGTTACTCCCTAAAAAAAAAAGTAACTAATTGTATTTCTTAGTTACTTTTTATGGAAAGTAATGCATTACGTTACTTTTGCGTCACTTTTTTCTCATCTGGGCTGGGCTGTTTGTTTTTATAACAACAAAATAGTCAATAAATGGGAAAACAAAGTAACTTTATTTGCATTACTTATTTGAAAAAGTAACTAAAATTAATGCGTTACTTTAGTAACTTGAAAAAAGTCATCTGATTATGTAACTCGCGTTACTTGCTTTACCCCCAACACTGATTATGACTACCAGTAGGGGGTGAACTGCAACAGTCGTAACCGGAAATTGCAGGCACTTTATTTTTTATTTGTAATAAAAAGTATTACAAATACATTTTGATAGATTACGTGATTGAATACTTGACTACTCATTTTATCAACAACTTCAATGCAACAGTGATGCAATTAGGAGATCCAAGGTCAGATGATTAAATTGATTTTATTTCTTAATAAAATATAATCAGAAAATAAATGATAGACATATTAATTTGGAATGATAAAAATATAAATTTAATAAATGAAAATGATCATAACAGAATAATACAAACAGTTATCAATCAACTTCCAATATCTCTGAAATATTGAAGTCCAAAATACAAGTGTTATCAAAGAAAAATGTTAGCAAAAATCTTAACCCAATCTGAACATAATGTTAATCAAAAATCTAAGTATAAATCTATAAGTCTGAGGGAAATGATCGTGCCTATGAAGAATAAAGTTAGACGGGATCTCGTTGATATAAAAATGCAAAGAGCAGAAAATGAGTCATGACTGAGAAGATGTCAGATTGTGACTAAACATACAGGAGAAAAATGGACCTTCGTATACCCTAAAGCAGATTCCTCTTAAACAAACACCAGTAAACCACAAGAGCTGTTAAAGTGAATCAAGAATAATACAATTGTATGCATTTTGCAGGTCCAAAGTACAGTCTTGACAGTGTTACTAGACATAAGATGTACAACTAAGGTGTCAGTTCCCCCTTTTCGTGGAAATCAAATACATCTGTGAAGACAAAGACCTATTATAATGTGCTCTTTGGCCCATGCACACGTCTACTTCTGCAGACATAGCCTTTTAAAAATATCTGTACTTTAACGCCCTTGTATTAAACACAAGTGTGTGCACATGTGGGTGCAGCAGACTTAGAACAACACACACTGGTCAACAATGTAGCCCTAAAAGGCTCTTCATGAGAGAAACTGTACATTTGCCATAAAAGAAGTGTGTTTTGTCATAAAATCATTTTCAATCTTCACTCAAAAATATATGATTTCTATAAAAATATAATTAAGATAAACATTAATCTTCTCTTCGCACACATCAAACAGCTTGCATCAGGTCCATCTATCATCTGACCATTTCTATCTATCTATCTATCTATCTATCTATCTATCTATCTATCTATCTATCTATCTATCTATCTATCTATCTATCTATCTATCTATCGTCTGTCTGTCTACTGACATCAATTTCTCTTCCACAACACTGCAAAATACCATTTCCATCTNTCCATCCATCCATCCATCCATCTATCTATCTATCTATCTATCTATCTATCTATCTATCTATCTATCTATCTATCTATCTATCTATCTATCTATCGTCTGTCTGTCTATTGACATCAATTTCTCTTCCACAACACTGCAAAATACCATTTCCATCTGATACTAGGCCTATGACAGTACCATACTATTTTTTTTTGTATAGATCTGGGCCCGTATTTATCAAGCTTCTCAAAGTGCCATTTTAGTCTTAAGTGCTGAGAATTCATGAAATTTACTCCTACTTTCTTTTTCTTTTTTTTTTGAACTGTCTTTATTAAACGTTTAAAAAAAAAAAAACAGAATACAACTCAATACTTGAATACATAAACATTAAGGGATTAAAAATGAAATAAATAAATAATAATAATAACAAAATAAATAAAATTTAAAAAAAACCTGACAGCAATTCAGTAAATTACCTTCAGTATATTACCTGCATGGTTCATACATTAATATATGTTAGAACTATTTCCTTCGAGCAAATACGTTTCAATAAGTGCCCACTTCTGTCGAAAAAAAGTCGGATTTTACCTGCAAGTCCGCAGTCATTTTCTCAAATATGTATATCTGTTTCAGTCTTTGTGTCCACTCTGTCACAGTAGGTTCGTGCACCTTCATCCAGTTTACAGTTATTATCTTCCTGGCTGCCATTAATAATATATGTAATGCAAATAAGTGGGATTTACTGAACTGATCCAAGGGGAAACTATCAAGCAAAAAAAAAAACTGGGAGCACTCCTACTTTCAAACTTAAGAATAAATTCAAATTTCAAAATTCAAGTTATCAAATTTCTTAAAGCTAAGAATCACTCTTACTCTCCCAGTTATTTAAGACAGCTCGAGAGGTCTCTCAAGTGGTTAGGAGTTGCCAGTAGGGGCTTGTGATGGCACTGAGGAGGCAGAGAGGTGCGCAAATCTTTCAGGGGAGCAAGAATGTTTTTGAAATGTTTGACGACTAGCAGTTAATCAAACGGTATCGTTTGGACAGAGCAGGCAATGGCATCATCTTTGTCAGAGCTGATTAATGTTGGACTGAACTTGATCGACTAATTCAGCAAGCAGTAGCGCTTCTTCCTCATGCCAATTCGGTTTCTTTTGGAATCCATGGTGGCTGATTATATCATAAAATCTAGGCTATATATAGGCAGGTCAGTTAACAGCACACTGGTTTAAAATTTGCAATTAAAACATGGTGGAAAACGTGTTTATCTTTCATTTCCAATGTGTATATCATAATGTATTCTCTTGAAAATTCTCTTTATTGTCAAATGTGCGTTGAATGTAAACTCCTCTTAGGAATTTCAGCATTCAATGTGAATTTATCTGAGAATATTCTTAAATAAGGAAATCTATTCAGTGATTGGTCCATGCCCATGTCGTCATCCAAAATTCAGTTTGTGGCACAGCAAAGTGTTGTGAATCATCTCTAAGACTGACACTTAAGATTTAGTCCTACACTTCACTTAAATTATGACTGAGATAACTGATAACTAACTTTTAATCGCAGCTTTGAGCCAAGATTTTTTTTTTACTCTTAAGTCAATTCTTAGCAGTGTTCTTGTGAGCAACTCTCAGAGGCTTGATAAATACGGGCCCCGAATCCTAAATCTTGTCACTTTAAAAGTACATTGTTGATCGTTATGTTCAGTGTTCACACAAAAACATTCACAACTTATTTTCTTCAATCCCGCAAACTTCACATCATTCATGGGATGCACTTAGAATAAACTTTTTTTTTTAACTTTTTTCCCACAGTCTTAATCTTGCTAACATAATTTCCTCTATGTCTCATCATATCATATCATATCATATATCATGTCATATCATATCATATCTATCATCATATAATATCATATCTCATGCTATATGCCCCAAAACATGCTATTACCATGATTTTTATTTATTTATTTAAATTAGTGCTATAGTCATTTTATCCCAGAGAAGCTACAATTTATCCAGGAATATCATCCTTATTATAGACATCACCTCACCCTTCCTCAACAGGACGCATACAGGCAGGACAAGGTCATCAGCATTTCCATTGCTTGCCAGTTGCCACCCCTATTTGTTCAGAGTTGTATTTAGATGCATATAAATTAGGATGCATATCCGCCACATCTGTTTTTCAATCCTCAAACCAACCGTATGTATTTCCCAACTGGAACAAAATTATAGGTTTAATTAATGCAATATCATATTCACTTTTAAATCCTTCATGCACTATTTCATTCTAAATGCTCATTTTTTTTCTCGTAAAGCACTAACATGTTTTGACAAAAAGTAACTTCCACCGTATACCGTCTTTTCCTCTTTTGTGGCAGGAAGGAAGTGAAGGTATATTATATCCTTTTCATGCTGGGGGAACATAATTTGCACACTGTCAATGCTGGCGATGTTAACTGCAACAGTTCCCAAGATACAGCCATCATTTTAATCATTGTATAGTGTTTTATGAACATGATAGCTCAGCAGACAGGGGCTGTTTTGATTTTAATAGTTATCAGTGTGCAGTGAAATATTCAGCAGAATTCAACCATAGCAGTATCTCACATCTCCACTCGACCGTGAATGCGAGATCTGACCCAGCCTAACAGATCCACACAATGCTGCTGTTGATTTTCCAATTATAATCACAAACAAATTGTGTAGGGTAATTCCTCAAACATGATATTACCCCTACTGCATTTGTCTCTTCTTTTTCTGTGCCTTTTTTTTTCAAATCTTTCTTTTAATCGGTATTTTTAGCTTGTTTTCCAGTCAAATATCAGGTTACACTTTATTTTGATGGTCCACTTTAGACCTTCTACTAATTATAAGTAACTTTGCAACTACATGTCAACTAACTCTCAGAGTATTTGTAGACTGTTAGGGTTCAGGTTAGTAGAATAAGTTGACATGTCTGTTATATAGTCAGTGAATGTCTGTTTGAGCATCAAAATAAAGTGTTAGCAGATATTAAGCAGAGAGTCTAATACTCTAATGACTGCTTGACTGAGTTACTCATAGTTTGTAGAATGTCTATTATGGACCATCGAAATAAAGTGTTACCATATCATATATATAAACTTCTAAAATGATGGCAAGACAGGTGAATAGAGTAAAAAGTTTAACTATTGAAATCACAAATCTATACTCGTCTAGTTGAATCACAGTACATTAAGACAATTGTTTTGTATGACAAGTTTCTCAAGCATGTGAATATGCAAATTATGCATTATCTAATTAAATATGCACTAATTTGCATTTCCAGAACAGAAATCTGAACATTGGATAAAGCAAGGTTGAAAATTCTTGTTTCGTTCGGTTTACATTTAGAGTTGAAGGTTTTTACAGATGAGGATTTAGGAATAAAATGTTATATAATTAGGCAAATGATAAATTATTAAATTGCAGAATATAGACAGGAATAAAACTGTAAAGTTTGATGTATATAAGTGAAGTAAAGGTTTCTGTCTCAGTGTCTATTTATTGAAATAATTGCCTTTAAATATATGTTTTGTAATTGAAATCTACAGACAAATAGAAAAAGTGTGATAAAATGTTTTCTTTCCACTATGGAAGTGTGGGGGCAGTCGTGGGCTAATGGATAGAGAGTCGGACTTGTAACCCAAAGGTCATGGGTTCGAGTCTCAGGTCCGGCAGGGATTGTCGGTGAGGGGAGTGAATGTCCAGCGCTCTCCCCACCCTCAATACCACGACTGAGGTGAGACCCTTGAGCAAGGCACCGTACCCCCAACTGCTCCCCGGGCGCCACAGCAATGGCTGCCCACTGCTCCGGGTGTGTGTTCACTGCTGTGTGTGTGCACTTGGATGGGTTAAATGCAGAGCAAAAATATTAAATAACCCAAAATTTCAAAATTGACTATAGTTCATGAAAAAATAATGATTTTCCTGTAGTCTTAAATTTATGTTTAAATGTTCTTAATGTATTGGCAAAAATCCTCTTGTTTTCAGCATAAACCTCTCTATATTTCTATTATGCTTAAAACAAATGAAAACAATTTGCCAATGACATCATTTTATTTTAGTACTATTGTATTATTTATTAATATTTTGAGTTTGCCTTTGTTTATATTTTCAGTTTTCATTTTAAATTTAGTTTAAGATTTAGTTATTTAGCATTTTTCCTCAGGTTTTATATGTGGGTTTCAAACTCAAAAACTTAAATCCGAATAACTGAGGGGAATTCTATTCAGTCATATTGTCACAAAAAAAAAATCGAACATGTGTGTTCAATAAACTATCTTTTTCCTGGGAAATATTGATAGAAATGATCAATAGATTTTTGTGGTCAATATTTTAAGTTGTATAATTGACTTTCATTCGTAGGGCAGTGAGGATTTGTTTTAGGTGTTTGTTAGCATTCAGTGAGATGTTGAATCCTGCCTGAGCCGGTTGAGTGCACTTGCAGTCTTCATTCATTAATGCCACTGAACGTGAACTTGTAAAGCATGCTCTCTACACACTGTGTGTGACTCAAACCAATCCTGCTCTCATAAAAGCCCAGGACTAGCTTGTCATGCCTATGCGTGGCTATTGCTGCCTCCAGGGCAAGTGTGTCCGCTCTATAGAATGATGTTCCCTTATAGAAGCATGAATCATTAACACTAACACAATTTGTCACTCATCATGTAACACTATGCACATCATGCATACACTAGCATGTGCAAGCTGTATCAGACATGTATAAGACCACTTTTAGAAAAATGAATTGCAGATAAGATGGCGCTATGCTCAATATGACGACTGTAGGAATGAAGTCCTGGCTTTCAGGTGAAATAGGCTTTGTTACAGAGCCATTGTCTGTTTATTTGCTCTTTAATGTGCATGAGCATTAGCTGGACCAGCCTTAAAATACTGTTTTTTAGAGCAAACTGAACTACAAAAGCTACATCTTTGCAAGGACATAAAGACCACATAGACAGGTCTTCCACAATAATCAGATATGGCACATTTTACAATGTCTTGGGTTTTCATGCTTGAATGTTCAAAAAAAAAAATGTCTTCACAAATTTTACATTGTTGCAGTATCTCTTTTCCCAGTCTGTCAGTAAAGTTCTGTTTAGTTCCTTTCTCTATGAAGTCCCTCCTTCCGAGAAGTGCAATGTGCTCTGATTGGTCAGCTGGACCAGTGTTTTGTGATTGGTCAACCACTTCCAGCGTGTTTTGTCATGCCTAACTATAATGCGAGTTTCAGCTTCTCAGGGCTGAATTTAAATCCACTTTTTTGCTGACTTTCCTCCGCCTAATTCTCTAAAACGTATGTCATTGCTTGTGTTGCATGAGTGCGCTGTACTGGCAGAACCCTTGAAATGGGTTGTAAATAGAACACCCCAAGCCCTTGATCACTTGTGGGTAAATTAAGTACTGTGAGTTTCTGTTGTGACGTCACAATCGTGTTGCATTATTATGGAGTCAATATGGTGCCAGAATTAAACAAACAAATCCAGCATTTTGCAAACAAACACGATGTTTGACGCATGTCAAAGAAACCTAATCCATGGATACTGACATGCAGCCAGGAATCTTGTTTCCTGACATTTATGTGCCTGCTTTCGATGCTGGGGAAATACATAAAGCAAATCTGCCTGTGAACGCTTTATATAACTACAATATAGGTAGGTCTAAATCACAGTGATCACTTATATCAATATTATACATAACGCACAGCACTAAAACAAACACTAAATTATGCAGAAAATACGATGGTAAATATTTAATTGATGAGTTGTCAACACAATATAAAACAATACAATATATACTGTATGATTTTACCCCAAAATCCAACAATTTGACACAAATGATAACTGCAAATCCACGTTCTCTGCCTGGAGTCCAGTGCTTTCTGTGAATTGCAGCGATCTATTTGCTTCTTTTTTCTGTAGCTTTCAGCAGTCTGTAAAAATATACCTATATAGATTTTCTCTCAAATCTATTTGTACAGTCAATCGCAAAGCTCTTTCCCATTTTGGATGTGTTTTGTGTGTTTTTCGCGGCATTCACGCTGAAAACCAATGCTGCCACTCTGTCTTTTTGCCACTCAGTGGGCGTAACTGCAGTCATAACCGCCGACGGTGACATCACGTGCATAACCTCTATACCAGGGTTCCTCACATCCAGCCCTGGAGGGCCACTGTCCTGCAGAGTTTAGCTCAGCGGTGTCAAACTCAGTTCCTGGAGAGCCACAGCCCTGCAGAGTTAGGCTTCAACCCTAATTAAACACACCTTATCCAGCTAATCAAGTCCTTCAGGCTTATTTGAAAACTACAGGTATGTGAGTTAGGGCACGGTTGGAACTAAACTCAATAGAGCAGTGGCCCTCCAGGACCGTATTTGAGGAATCCTGCTGTGTCTCATACTTCCTGCATGCCTCAGAGCGACTTACTTCAGCCCATAAGATGCTGATGATGTTTGGTCCGAGTGTTCTTTATAGCTTCCACCAATGAGTTTGGAGTGATTTCACACATGCTTCAGACGCAGGTCACGCAGATGCTTCATTTTTATCCCTTTAAGATATTACCGACTTAAGTAGCTTCAATGTAGTAAGCATGTTAGCATGTTTTGCTAGTAGCTTGTAGTGTAGCTAGCTACTTTTTCAAAAGCATAGATTAACTATATCTCCTGTACATCAAAGTCAGCATAAAAAGGAAGTTGCAATAGTCTTTTCTTTCCTATTGTGATGTATATCTTACGTATATTGTGACTTGATTATATCCATTGGGAATTAATTGGATTTCTAGCTGCGTCTCATTTCAGAGGCTGCGTCCTCCGGAGGTCGCATTTGTAGGCTGCATACGTCATCAAGGATGTCTTATTTAAAGGTGGTACAGAGGATCTTTTCATCGACTGAGTTTTTTAAATGAGCGCATGCGTAAGAACAACCCCCCTCCTTCACAGCTCATTTCGAGTGAACGCCTCCCAAAACTCGTGCATGAGTATTGGAACACGAGTGTTTACCACCGGCATTTGCTGTGTTATTAAGCCGGGCACACATTTAACGACTAGCTAAAACATTCTAAGACTATGCTCAACATACAGCGATTGTTTCCTGCTCCTGAAGCAGATTTATATACTTTCACATGGAATTTGAACACCGACCGTAATCGCAGACTGAACGCAACTGGCTCTGACTGGACGAGTTTGAGCGCGATCAGTCATAAGTATCAATTTACATTCATAATCGGCCTTACAATCGTTAAGTGTGTGCGCGACTTAAAGCCGCGCACACACTTAGTGGATTCATTATGTCGGACTCACCGCAGGTAACTCATAATCTGCAGTTGTTACTCCTGTCTGCATTGCATGCGGCGCCTGTGGAGTGTGGAAAGTTACTGGAGCGCGCAGCCGCGTGTCTCTCACAAGGAACGTCATGGCAGTGATTGACAAGCCAGAGGGCCAATCGTTTACGCGATGATCGCGTAAACGATTGGCTGATGTTTTTAAGGCCCTACCTCGTGCACAGATGATGTATATTAATAATATTCCTTTCAGTGCACCTAATAAATAGTCTTTTATCAGTTAGTATAGACAGTTTCAAGTAATATTACAAAAATGTATAAAACAAAACATCCTCTGTACCACCTTTAAGAAAAGTAACCGTAATAAAATTGACTGTTATTCCTTGTGAGGTGTAAAATACTGTAATTTCTTTCTTACTTTGCAATAAAGGTTACTTTCCTTAAATGAGACCGCCTCGATGACGTATGCGACCAACAAATGTGACCTCCGGAGGACGCAGCTGTTGGATGGTTGTGGTTTGCAATTGCTGTGATGCCATGTGAGTGACAGATTGTCCCGCCTCATGCCAGTAAACACATCATCAGAGATGAGAAGAGATGCCACTGCAAGAGGGAGGGGAAGATATTTTAAATAAAGATTATGAGGGCACATGAATTAAAAGAAAATAATGACCTGCACAGATAAATCATTTATAATATATTCCATAAAAAACAAGAACTGTCCATTTTGATTTCATGGTGACTTTAAAACATGAGTATATGTTGTAGTTTGGCGAGTTACAATGTAGCTTTCATAAAATGTCTGTTTTATTTGCATTACCAAGATGGCCGCCGTGTGAAACTGACTTACCCTTAATTAAATCATTGTTCAAAAAATGCAGCATCTCATCTAAACAGAGACATTAGTACGGATCTGACTTATCGCATCTGATATGGCTCAGTGGTTTGTGATAAATGGCTTTGTCGTTCTTCCTTCTCTCTATATTTCTTTCTCTCTCACTCACACACTCATTTAAACAGCTTGTCAAATTTGCAATCTTGTCCACTTCGGCTAGTCGATTCAGTTGATAAAAGCAGTGCAGGATCAAAGGTGGCTATATATCATCCCCCTTCTCATTTTCTCATTACCTTCCAGCTGATACTGCATTCAGCAGTCTGCCTACCCAACATCCATCAAAACAAGGAACAATTTTGACAGATTGTATTTGAGGCTCATTTCACATACCCCATCCTGAGAACAGTGAGATATGATGAGCTCTCATTTGAATATTTCAGCTACCCTTACACATCAAGCCTGTCTGTCAGTGCGTATTACTATAAGACATTTTCAAAAGGATAGAGAACGACTTTAACAGAATCCTTTAAACTTAAAGGCTTATATATTTTTGGACACAGGACAAGATCAGGATAATCAGAGGTTTCAATGTGGCAGAGGCCAGTCTGTAGAGACAATGATACTTAAAGGTGCAGTAGGTGATCTGAGAAATGCTAATGTTAGTCTGCTAGCATTGAACGCATATAATCCCACCCTCCCTGCAAATCGCTGTCCAAAGCCCCGCCTCCCCCAAAATACATGAATGCACAAGTCAAGTCAAGTCACCTTTATTTATATAGCGCTTTTTTCAATGCAGATTGTGTCAAAGCAGCTTTACATTGATAACTGGTACATAATTTTGGCTGCACAGCAGCTCTTAAAGAATAGTGTCAATGCAGGCAGATCAGAAGCACTGTTGATTAAATGTCAAGAATACTGTTGAATATCAAATGTCAAGTCAAATGTCAAGTGTCCCCAACTAAGCAAGCCAAAGGCGACAGCGGCAAGGAACCCAAACTCCATCAGGTGACATCAGGTGGCAAACAGGTGGCAAACAAGTGGCAAATAGGTGTTAAAATGGAGAAAAAAAAACCTTGGGAGAAACCAGGCTTAGTCGGGGGGCCAGTTCTCCTCTGGCGAACAGTGCTTTGTTACGAATCAGGTTGCTATCATAAGTCTGATAGGATCGCACCAATCAAAGTGTTTATTTCAGTTCCATCCAGTTGAGGATCGTATTCATCACGCCGGTATGGACGGTTTGTTGAGGAACTGTGCTACTGGCTGTCGTGTCGATGAGGCCTTCACGATGGATGATCTAGTTGACTCGATCTCTGCTGATACTTCAGGGCTGCGTTGTGGTCATGTCCAGTTGAGGATCGTATTCATCACGCCGGTATGGACGGTTTGTTGAGGAACTGTGCTACTGGCTGTCGTGTCGATGAGGCCTTCACGATGGATGATCTAGTTGACTCGATCTCTGCTGATACTTCAGGGCTGCGTTGTGGTCATGTCCAGTTGAGGATCGTATTCATCACGCCGGTATGGACGGTTTGTTGAGGAACTGTGCTACTGGCTGTCGTGTCGATGAGGCCTTCACAATGGATGATCTAGTCGACTCGATCTCTGCTGATACTTCAGGGCTGCGTTGTGGTCGTGTCATGGCTCCGGTCCTTGGTCTCAGCTGGATACGGCCCGGATCCGGTTGACTACGGTAAACCTCGGGATAAACAGAAAGACTAATATTAGCGTAGATGCCATTCTTTTTCTGATGTAACGAGTACATCTGGTGTTATAGAAAGTGTTCCCGGTTCCGGCTGACCTATTTTATGCAGCCTAATAATCCTTTAACGGATTTGAAAATATAAATTGATAATGTGTTATGTGTATGCCAGGTTAAAGAGATACGTTTTTAGTCTAGATTTAAACTGACAGAGTGTGTCTGCATCCCGAACAATGCTAGGAAGATTGTTCCAGAGTTTAGGTGCCAAATAGGAGAAGGATCTACCGCCTGCGGTTGATTTTGATATTCTAGGTATTATCAGCTGGCCTGAATTCTGAGATCGCAATAAACGTGAAGGACTATAATGCATTAAGAGCTCGCTTAGGTACTGGGGAGCTAAACCATTTAGTGCTTTGTAAGTAATTAGCAAGATTTTAAAATCTATACGATGTTTAACAGGAAGCCAATGCAGTGATGACAGAACTGGGCTAATATGGTCATACTTCCTAGTTCTAGTAAGAACTCTAGCTGCTGCATTTTGTACGAGCTGTAGTTTATTTATCAAGCGGGAGGAACAACCACCCAGTAGAGCGTTACAGTAATCTAGCCTTGAGGTCATGAACGCATGAACTAACTGTTCTGCATTTTTCATTGAGAGCATATGTCGTAGTTTAGATATATTTTTAAGATGGAAGAATGCGGTTTTACAGATGCTAGTAACATGGCCTTCAAATGAAAGATTGGTATCAAAGAGCACACCCAGGTTCCTAACTGACGACGAAGACTTAACAGAGCAGCCATCAAGTGTTAGACAGTATTCTAGGTTATTGCGTGAAGAAGTTTTCGGTCCAAAAATTAGAATCTCTGTTTTTTCTGAATTTAGTAGTAGGAAATTACTGGTCATCCAGTTTTTTATATCAGCTATACATTCTGTTAATTTAGCGAATTGGTAAGTTTCGTCAGGGCGCGAAGAGATATAGAGCTGAGTATCATCAGCGTAACAATGAAAACTAACGCCATGCTTCCTAATGATATCTCCCAAGGGTAGCATGTACAGAGTGAAAAGCAACGGTCCTAGTACTGAGCCTTGCGGTACTCCATATTTAACTTGTGATTGATATGACATCTCATCGTTTACTACTACAAACTGATAACGGTCAGATAAGTATGATTTGAACCATGCCAATGCAATTCCACTAATGCCAACATAGTTTTCGAGTCTATTTAGAAGAATATTGTGATCAATAGTGTCAAATGGAGCACTAAGATCCAGTAACACTAATAGAGAGATACAACCACGATCTGATGATAAGAGCAAATCACTAGTAACTCTAATAAGAGCAGTCTCAGTACTATGGTACGGTCTAAATCCTGACTGGAAATCCTCACAGATACTATTTCTCTCTAAAAAGGAACATAGTTGTGATGAAACTGCCTTTTCTAGTATTTTTGACAGAAAAGTGAGATTTGAAATCGGCCTGTAATTGACTAATTCTCTAGGATCAAGTTGTGGTTTAATAACAGCCAGCTTAAAAGTTTTTGGTACGTATCCTAGTGATAAAGATGAATTAACAATATTAAGAAGAGGATGTATGACCTCTGGAAGCATCTCTTTCAATAGCTTAGTCGGTATAGGGTCTAACATACATGTGGATGATTTTGATGATTTAACAAGTTTAGACAATTCTTCCTCTCCTAAAGCAGTAAATGAATTGAATTTTTCTTCAGGGACACTACAATGCACTGTCTGACACAACACTGTTGTGTCAGACACAACAGTATTGTGCACACACACACAGCTGCTCTTGGCAAAGCGTCACAAGAGACGGCGTTAAACTATCTAATGTCTCAAAGCACGTAACATTACAATAATAATCGCCATAAACAACTTAAGGCCAATTCACACCGCCCCGACAACAGCCAACAAACACAAACAAACGCCGACGAACAAGTTGGCCGTTGGATTTAGAATTCTATGAGAAAAAACTGTCATGTTCACACCGCCCCGACAAACACCAACAAACGAGTGACGTCTGACTGGAAAAAATTCCACAACTACATACGTGTAACCATGTTAAAAATATTGTCAGGCAAGTTTATTACATTAATAATATTGTATCATATATATTTTCATTGTATTAAAGTATTGAGGCAAAACAAAAATACTAACCTGAAATCCGAAGCGCTGTAGCCATCGATCTGATTGTAACCTATTGCGCTGCGGTTGGTATACACCGGTTTTTAAACATTTTTTAGCGCGACCCTTTTTATTAACGAGACCCATAAGCATATAATACAACCATGTAGCTAAACAAGCCAAAACGAATTATTAAAAAAGCGAAACTGAAGGTAAACCTGCGTTGCTCTCATGGTGGTTATAACGTTACCTCTCTCTTTCGGTGAAGTGGAGCAGCTGCTCTTGCTGAATGGCACGGATTGCACTATGGACTATTATTGTACCTTTTGTAGAGCTTGTACCTGACTGCTGCAGATTTATTTTGGCGTTGACATGGATACGCATAATTCCGAGTCTGAAGAGCTCCTGATAGAATGTCACAGGTTGCCATCTCTACCATCTTATGGTAACAGTAGTAACATAAGCTAGTTGTTTTGGAAGAACTTTAAAAGGTGGCTGCTGTTTGTTTGCGGTGCTCCGTGACCGAGGTCTGTCTGTATAAATGCTGAATATCATGAAACATGCTGATGACATATGATATCTGCGCGAACAGGGTGCACTAGGGAATGTAAAACCATGCGTCGACAGGGAGGTAGGACATTGCGTTATTTAATTTGGACCGAATATACTAACTGGATGAACATTTAATTGGTCTACGCCTTCCACAGAGATATATATTTATTAAAATACATGTAGACCGTTTAACATAGTGACTGTTATCAGGATATGAGACTTTTTAAACAGTATAACAAAAAATGTTTCTGTAGAGAATAGCCTAATGCACCTTTAACCTCTTTGTTGTGATGTAGCCCCCTTAGCCATGTTAAAATCACTGCAACACATTTGAGGGGGTTGTTGCTTTTAAAATAGAGGCAATATGATAATATACAAATGCTAAATAAATAAATAATAACATTTTGCATTAATGTTCATATAGGCCTAATACATTTTGATATTTTGAGTTGCATAAATTAACATCAATGTATTATCAAAGCCCATTTAAGTCATTTCACTCAGTGGCCATAACGCCTCTCAGGCATTCAAGTGCAGCTCCTATCTCTTTGAATGGGGAAACATCAAATTCTCCAAAGCTGCCAAGCTTTCGATTAAATTTCATATTTTAAATCACAGGGATGCAAACAGGTAAGGGGGGAAAAAGGTGAGAACATTGCGCAGGGCGGGGGCATGCTGCGCACTTAATTTTTAAAAAAGTTATTTGTTTTACATTCTCATTTGTAGTTACCTACAGGGTAATAAAAAATAAATGAAAAAATCCCTTAATGTCCAAAACTGTCATTTTTTGTGCAAAAAATTTACATTGTTACAACATTTTACCAAAATCAACATTTGGTTAAAATCTCATGTTATAAATGACGAAATGCTACGCAAGATATTTAAGACAATATTTGCAATTGCCACATCTCATACCTCAAATACATAAAATATATCGTTTTTAAAGTAAAGAGTAAAGGAAACACTGTACAGTACTTATTGAAACAACCAGTTCTTTATTTACCCTTGTAAGTTCCTAAGTACTCTTGTAAGACCCCCACCCCACCCCCCATAAAACACTTTCTCATTGGATCTATGCAAAACCCATAGGTGACCTATTTTGATCTCAAAAAGGTGAGTTCTCACTGAAAGGTGAGGAGTTTGCATCTATGAAATCACCAATGAGTATTTTTCAGGCTGGATTAAAGTACACATGAAATCAAAATTGACCTTATTTATTTTGTTAGCTCAAATTGCTAATTTTGTGGTGAACAATTCATCCGTGCAAGTCAATCCACACACAAAAATTGTTTGGCTTCGTAATATTTAATTAAAATCTGAAAAATGCTCCTCCCCTCTGCAACGGTGCCCCTTCTCTAATGACATCAGTTTGACGGCTTGGGTTGAAATCGCGTAAACCATTCCTCTGCAACCGTTAGTCTGCAATGAGGGAGATATGGAGAGGAGGAGCGCGAGAGATGGAGAGGAGGAGCGCTAAAGTAAAACTCTGCCCTCTGTTCAATATTCTGTTTCACTTGGAAATACGTCACAACACTGGAGAAAAGTTGTTTGCAACTTCCGGTTCACGCGGACTTTAAGCTAATGCGCATTCGCAGTCCTACGTTTGCGTCTCTTTAGGAAGTGCGCATCTGACTGCCGCTGCAGTGAAGGCGGGGCTTATTCCGCCATATTGCGCGTTGCACTTTCTCCCATTCAAAACAATACGAGTGACGCATCTTGTGTTATTCTTTGGTATTATGAATGAAAATAAATTGACAAAGAGCAATAGCATATTTCTAAATTAGTATTAATCTACTGTGCACTATTTTTTTTTAAAGTTTGAGATTAAAAAAACAGTACTTTTATTTTGCAAGGATGCTTTAAATTGATCAAAAATCACAGTAAAGACATTTATAAAAACAGTTCTATTTCAAATTAATGCTGTTCTTTTGAATGCTATATTAATCAAAGAATCCTGAATTAAAATGTATCACAGCTTCCATGAAAATATTAAGCAGCTCAACTGTTTTCAACATTGATAATATTAAGAAGTGTTTCTTGAGCATCAAATCAGCATATTAGAATGATTACGGATCATGTGACACTGAAGACTGGAGCAATGATGCTGAAAATTCAGCTTTGCCATCACAGGAATAAATTACATTTTAAAATATATTAAAATAGAACAGTTATTTTACATTATAATAATATTTCACAATATTATACTGTATTTTTACTGTGATTTGTTGCAAAACAAAGCAGACAGCGTGAGCAAATACAATGCCATCAGTGGGAACATTCTTAAGAATTCCCCGTATAATTCACCCTAGATTCACCCTATAGAACGTTTATCAAGTGTAGTGAATGTGAAATGCTGTCCAAATGAGTCTTTCATAACATGATTACAATGAGATAGAATCATCTCCTGTGTCTTCCTTTGTCCTTCATTTCATCTATAGCATTAAATCAAGGGATCAGCCCATCCATAAACAATCTGAGCCCTGATGAACCATTTGACCAACACAAACAGCCTAGAGGAGCACAGTCCGAGAGCAAAAGAAGGTCACAACCCTTCTTTTTCCTCCAGGGGACATTGCATCAGTAACCATCCAGGAACCATCTAAACAGCTTACAATGAGAATCAGCAACTAAAAGCATCGAAAGATTATGGAACGATTAGGTAAAACATTATGCTTCCCCCAAAACAGCAGTTTGAATGCACACCAGATGGTCCGGACGTCATTTGGTCTTGACGTCCAATTTCCACGGCCCTGTACACAATAATGTGTGTTTTTCTCGGCAAGAGCAGTAAGCAGTCAAGTCATTTCATGGAGAGCTCAGCATTCATAAAGCAACACAATACACTGGTGGCTTCACACTGATCAAAAATTGCAGTGTTGAAATTTATAATAATGCTGCTGTGACCGAAATTTACCACAGGACGTCAACAGGCCCGAGAGCACATCATTTGATGTTTCTCAAAGATGTCATCTGGCTGAACAAAGCAGTTCTGTTCACGAGAAAGCCTCCATCTTCCTTTTTTATGCAAGGCACACTGTAAAATCTGCCTGTCTGTGCCTTGGCATACAGCGTGATTGAATCACATTAATGCCAAGCTGCATTTATGGTTATGGAATTAAACAAACTCAGTCATTTACAAAATGAAAACACTATTTATACAGTACCGGTCAAAAGTTTGGACACATTACTATTTTAAATAGTAGTATGATGCTTTATTTATTTAAAGTTCTTTACATTTGTTAGAATATTTCACTATTTTACAGTATTTTTGATCAAATAAATGCAGACTTGGTGAGCAAAAACCTGAAGTTTTTCATCAGTTTGTGATGATGAAATGAACATATGAATTTTCAAAGGGTAATGTCCTAAATATAACACTTAACATTTTTTTTTTACTACAAGGAAGCATGAAAATATGTTAAATATGCATTACAGATCCTTGATTGACATCTGTTATGATTACACCCGATTGAAATCTGCAGCATGAAATCGACCAAATGAAATCAGTAAAGAACAGAGAACACCTTCCCGTTTTTGTGTTGACAACATTCCTCCTGCCTCCATAATGAAAAACACTGATCTGGTCCATGATAAGCACATGCTAAAACAAGTTAATCCTCTGCGCAAATAAAACCCTGCAGACTGATAAACGAACTCTGGCTTTTAAGAGTCATATGACTCCTCCAGTCCGCCCCTCTGCATGTCCACTGTTGTGGAATGAAAATGAAGACATATTGGAGTTTCAGGATTTGAGGGTCTCTGAGGAGGGGGAATCGGATCAGGGTTATCATGTTCAAGGTCACCTTATGCTAGATGTGCCGATGAGTTGACAGATGTGGACTCTGTCTGACCTCGTGGACTGATACTGCTACTATGACGGGATGTCTGAAGGGTCATAGACACCAAGAAGAGACTTCATGTACTTAGAAACCAATGTGCCTCTAGGCTTCATGCTAATTCTTGAACAGTGATGTCATGCTTCTTCAGTAGATGATCTAGTGAGTGAGTTTCATGTCTTACTGAGGCTGGATTCACCACAGCATCAGGAAAACAGTGGTCTGATTTAAAAAATGTATCGTTTGGCCAATTCCATTACTGTATGATGTAGCTATTTCTGACCCCACAATTGACATGACATTTCTCAATGTAATCCGTTGAATATTTGGATAATGTTTGCTATATTCTCATTAAATTGGTCCTTGTTTATCATTTCACTTTAGTTAGTGTGTAATGTTGCTGTTTAACAACATCTGCAAAGTTACGACGCTCAAAGTTCAATGCAAATGGAGATATTTTCTTTTACAGAAATTGCTTTTTAAGGGGGACTAGCCTACAACGAGCTTCTTCCCAGGTTCACTAACTTCAAAACCCCCAAAATTTACATAAACCCTTCCCCCGGGAACACACAACTAAGGGGGTGAGGCCATGTTGGGCTGCTTTAGAGAAGAGGAAGAGTTGTTTTAGTAGAGTGTTTTAGCATACCAACTCCACAGCAACTACAAAAATTTATCCACTAACCATTCAGAAACATCCAGTTTCATTCTAAAAGTTGTAACTTGATCCTGAGTCTCTCCATCAGTGTCGACTCCGGTTTGAACAATGTAAGACTGAACACCGTTACTGACAATCCTCATTTTGAAAATCCTGCGTGAGATTCTCCAGCTTTGTTGTTGTTGAGCAGTTGAAGCGTGAGCTGTTAAAGCTCCGCCCTCTTTTGGAAAGGGGGCCGGGAGCAGCAGCTCATTTGAATTTAAAGGGACACACACAAAACAGTGTGTTTTTGCGCACACCCAAAGATGGGCAAATTTGACAAAGTATAATAAATGATCTGTGGGGTATTTTGAGCTGAAACTTCACAGACACATTCTGGGGACACCAGAGACTTATATTACATCTTGTAAAAGGGGCATTATAGGTCTCCTTTAAGAAAATGAAAACCTTTAATAATCTGGTTTAAAACCAGCATGATCTCATGAGAACCATGAAATCAAAATGGACAATTCTTATTTTTTTATGGAATATAGCAGTATTAATTATAAATTATATATATACCTGAGAACATGTGCCTTCGTAATCTTTAATCAAAATATCTTCCTCTCCCTCTTGCAGCAACTTCTCTTCTCTTCTCCCNCCGTTACTGACAATCCTCATTTTGGCTGCGTGAGATTCTCCAGCTTTGTTGTTGTTGAGCAGTTGAAGCGTGAGCTGTTAAAGCTCCGCCCTCTTTTGGAGAGGGGGCCGGGAGCAGCAGCTCATTTGAATTTAAAGGGACACACACAAAACAGTGTGTTTTTGTGCACACCCAAAGATGGGCAAATTTGACAAAGTATAATAAATGATCTGTGGGGTGTTTTGAGCTGAAACTTCACAGACACATTCTGGGGACACCAGAGACTTATATTACATCTTGTAAAAGGGGCATTATAGGTCTCCTTTAAGAAAATGAAAACCTTTAATAATCTGGTTTAAAACCAGCATGATCTCATGAGAACCATGAAATCAAAATGGACAATTCTTATTTTTTTATGGAATATAGCAGTATTAATTATAAATTATATATATACCTGAGAACATGTGCCTTCGTAATCTTTAATCAAAATATCTTCCTCTCCCTCTTGCAGCAACTTCTCTTCTCTTCTCCCTTTTTTTTTTTTTTTTTTTTTTGAGAAGCTGTTTCACTTATACATCACAATAGGGAAGAAAATAAAAGATTGCAAATTCTGTTTCATGCTGACTTTATTTTATGAGGTACCTTTTTTTGTATGAATTCATACGATTTGATTCGTATTCGAAAACATAAAATTTTTAGAAATAGTTAGACAAAATGTACTAAAATGTATGAATGAGATTGTATGAATTCATATGAATTTAGCCACTTATTCAGCAAAGGGTAAAATTGTTTTTAAATATGATTTTCAAGGTATAAAGTTATTATTCATAAATATTACATTTTTGTGGAGTCTCAACACATGACATTCTATAACCTTGTTTTGTAATAAAGAGCTGGTAACACTTTAAAATAAGGTCCCATTTGTTAACATTAGTTAAAACAATAAAACCCTTTAAGACCTGAAGGCTTTTTTAGAGTTTTTTTTTTCTGAGCGACATACACAAAAGTAAAGACTCATAACTCCAAAACTGTAGCAAGGAGAGTCAAAAGGTAGATATCATTTGATAGAACACTTTTTAAATTTTTAGAAAATATAAATTACATTACATTTGGACATTTCCATGCTGAGAAACTGCTGATAAAAAACAAAAAATATATATAATTTTCTTAAAATAATTTTTCATTTTTTTTTTATTTGACATGGAATAACTCAGGAAGGCAATCATTTATTTTTTGGTGATTAAAAAAAGAAATTTGTGAGCTGCATCGGGTTCAAATTTTGTGGTGATAGCATATAGTTGAATAAAGTGCTATTCATATTTCGCAGCTAGATGGCACCCACGGGCAGTAAACTCAGATTTAGAGGCACTTCTCAGCACTCGTTAGGAGTTTTTCAAAATGATTATATGCATTAAAATGCTGAGTGTGACGAGCAGGGCGGGCGAGAGCCGTGAGGGAACGGCGCAAGGCCGGTGACGCGAGTGTTAATGATCGTCACCTGTGAGGCGCACCGGCCTCGAGTCCCTCACGGAGGAGCTCCGGGAGCATAAAAGGAGGAGCGACGACAGTGAAGGACGAGAGAGGACCAGGCCTGGATATTATTTTATGTTTTATTATGTTTGTGTGGCCGGCAGACATCCGCGAGGGTCTGCCGGCATTACTTTCGTTTTGTTCTGTTGTTTATTTTATATTAAACTTATGTTGAACGTTCGCCGGTTCCCGCCTCCTTCTTCCCGTATATACGAACCGTGTTACACTGAGTTTCTAAGCTTTAAAATGATATCTATTTTGTGTTATTCCACATTGGAAAACGAGCCTGGATGGTTCAGGGAACATTGGATACACACTGCATACCAGAAAGATGAGAGTCTGCTTTTGGCCAAGTATGTTACATCATTCCGTGAGTAATATCTTGTGATCAACGCAATATATTATGTTGATTTTGGGTTCATTTTAATCGTGAGAATCTGCTTTAAATAATGATGTGCCATTTTCTATGATCTGAAATCTACATATTTGTATTCATTTAGCGGCTGTGCTGTTTCTGTTGTAAACGCGTTTTACTCAGACTCATTAGAGGGTGAAAACAAGGCAACAGGAGCATGTGGGAGGTTTCATCTGAACGTGTAAAGTCTCTGGTTTTGTCTGCAAAAAGAATTTTTGTGCTACCTATATTAGTTCAGTTTTTATTGGCTCTAGAAGAGAGACACGCAAATGGGAGCGCGGGTGCTCCATCGGGTCTTAAAGGGTTAAAGGGTTAGTTCACCCAAAAGTTCGGGGCACCATGGCGGGTCGGGCAGTTCGGGGCACCATGGCGGAGTGGCCTCCGTGGCCTCGGCTTGGACCCCAGGCTCAGCCACTCTGGCTACAGGTCTATGCCCCCCCCAAAAAAAAATTTCCTTGGGAGGAGCCACGGGTCTCTGGGCTTAAGCGAAATCGGGGACTGGAGCGGAGTCTGGAGCGGACTCGGGGACTGGAGCGGTCACTAGACTCGAGACGAAGGAGAGAGAGAGAGTCGCCTCTGGACTCGGGACGAAGGAGAGAGACAGAGAGTCGCCTCTGGACTCGGGATGAAGGAGAGAGAGAGAGAGTCGCCTCTGGACTCGGGACGAAGGAGAGAGAGAGAGAGTCGCCTCTGGTCTCGGGATGAAGGAGAGAGAGAGAGATAAGGGATGGGAACCATCACTGGACTGAGGTCAGGGACTGGTTCCTGGGTGAGGAAGAGATACAGAGCTATGGCGGCGGCCATCTTGACCGAGGGCTCAGGCGTGGCGGCGGCCATCTTGACCGAGGGCTCAGGCATGGCGGCGGCCATCTTGACCGAAGGCTCAGGCGTGGCGGCCATCTGCGACGAGGCCCTGGGTTGGCTGCCATCTTGCGACGAGGCTCTGAAGTGGAGGCCATCTTGCGAAGAGGCTCTGAAGTGGCGGCCATCTTGTGTCGAGGCTCTGGGATGGCGGCCATCTTTATCGCTGGACTGAGGACTTGGGGAAGTGCAGGAGGACAGAAATGGACGGATCCATTGGAGGGATATGTGGAGGGAACCGGTTTGAGGTAAGTTGGTGAGGCCTCGTGTGTTTCCGATGGGGCTGGATGAGGAGGATACTTCTTTACTTTAACTTCATCAACTTCAAAATTTGAGCCATTTAAATAGAGAATCAGATTAATAGACTTGACTAAGGAGAAATAACACATAGGTTCGCTATAATGAATAGTATCCTTATCCAGCCCCATCCAAAAACACACACGGAGAGAGGTGTCATCCAAGCTCACCTGATTAGAGAGCTCAAGAAATTCCTCCACATACCTCTCCAATGGGCGGCCATTCTGCCTCAAACCACACAGGCGGTCCTCAGCCAGGATGGTGTTGTTTTGTTTTGGTCCTGTCATCTGTAACGGTGTGTGACCGCAGGAGGAAGAAGTCCTGCCTTCTTCCTCCTGCGGTCACACACTGTTACAGATGACTGGAAGCAGGTTTCCAAAAGAATTCAAAGGTTTAATAATAACTTAAAAGGGCAGGTAAACATATCCAAAATACAACAGTGACAGGACAAAGAGTGAACAAACCAAGGAGTACTTATACAAGAACTAATGAGCTAATAAACAAGAACTGAAGACACTAATCAAATGAGTAACCAAGGATACAAATAAGTGGCGGGAAACTAAGAACATGTGACAAACAGAACATGGTGCAAAAATAGACAGACATGTGACAACTCACTTGCTTGAGCTTCCGTTTACATAACTGATGTATGATGAGTTGATGAATGTTTGTGAATAAAAGCTTAAATTAAATCTGTTCATCATCTAAAGCGATCGTGTCTCATTAGGAAATTTGGATTAAGCCGCTCGATTCAAAGTGGTAGTTGCGTAGCTGTCAATGGAGGGACAGAAAGCTCTCAGATTTCATCAAAAATATCTTCATTTGTGTTCCAAAGATGAACAAATGTCTTACGTGTTTGGAACGACATGACAGAAATTTTCATTCTTGGGTGAACTAACCCTTTAACTTGAACTAACATCATTTTTAATAATCTTTTTTAATGTTAGTTAATAAAAATCCTGCTGTTCATTGTTAGCTGATGTTAGCTCAGGCCCATTAAATAATATTAACAGATACAACTTGTGATTTTAATAACATATTAGGAAATTTAAATTAAGTTTAATAAATGCTTTAGAAGTATTTTTAAATGTTAGTTCATGTTATGTTTTTTCTGCATGAAAGTTGACTTCAATTTGGATTTTCTTCCTTAAGATAGGGTCATTAAGGGTGGACAGGAAGCAAAGGAACAAGGAACAGAAAGCAGTTTTGTTAAAATATCTAGTTCAGTCATGAATCTCTAGAGGGCGCAGGCTGATAGGTCTTTTACATGAAATCTGCAAGCAATCACACCATTACCCCATGTAGGCTGTCACGATATTAGATTTTTCACACCACGGTTATTGTGGCCAAAAGAATTCACAATATCGATATATCGCGATATCTATAGAATCCTTGGGGGGGGGAAATTTATCAGACTAAATAATTTTTACTTTGTTTATTTAGTTTTTCTCTTTCAGGGTTGCTGCCCATTTTTTAAAGTCAAATCTAAGGCTTTTTAAGACCTGAAGAAATAAAAATGAATACTAGCCTAGTAGCCTATACATTAGGGCTGTTACCAATCAAATGAAATCATTATCAACAAAATCCATCTTTGCAATACAGAGGTGACATGAGAAGTGGCATTAATATATTTACACAGCATTTACAATTTGTCTACCTAAATTTAATTCAATACTTAAATATGGATTTTTTTCTAATTTGAACTTTTTAATTAAAATGTACTTTAAATTTGAAACTAAACTGCCAATAGATGGCAGCAAGTCACTGTCTTAATGAGTGAGTGAGTCATTCATTCAACCGATTTGTTCAAATGACTGATTCATTCAGGAAGAAAGCAAGTGACCGTCTTTATTGAATTTAATCATTAAACTGATTCGTTCAAACTGCGGATTCAGTGAGTATAACAAAAACATTTCTGTCTGTTGCACGGGGACTCTGTTCTGCTGTTCATAATTTGAAATTTTCGTTGGCGAAATAAAGAAAAAAACAAACAAGTAACTCACATTGTTCATTTTATTAGTTTATAAGTTAAATGAACATTGCATTTGTGCTGATTTGGGGACAACGGCACTCTTGCTCGAGTGATATTGTAATACAAACTACATCTTATCATGTGATATAATGACAAAAACTAATCGGGGCAAAAATGCCCATGTATCTTGAATTTTGAGGGCATATAACTGTATGCATAGCTACATCACGCTGAGTAAGACGAATAAAGAAAACGAGTAAAGAAAACACTTATCAAAAGAATCACCCTTTATTTAAATATATGAACACAGAAAATCGCTGTTAACAGGTTAATATGATATTTCCCATTCCATGACTAGTAAAATAATCGCAATTTACTCTCTGTAAAATGGCGTAATCCGCAGGGTGATGGACACGGAGGTGGGTAAAAAGGTTGGTGGTGTTGCCACCCTACGCACTGACTGTAGCAAGGCAAATCCTGCAGATTGGGCTGTTTTCTTGGAGGCCGAAAAACTCCCATACTGGCGAGCTTACTTTTTTCGGGTGTGGACAGAGCCTCTCGCACTCCCGCTCGGACGACATGGTTCTTCTTCTTCGTCTTCTTGTTTGACAGGTGTCAGCGTTAAGGTGCAATACTGCCACCTGAGAGGTCAACCAGGTGCTGGCGCTGGAGTATTTACATGTCATGATATCATAAGTGTCCTATTCATTTTAAATATTGTGGTTATCGCCAATACCGGTATATTGTCACACCCTAAATGAACACAATATCGATATTTCATGCTTTGAATATCACGATTATCGTCAATACCGGTATATTGCGACACCCCTAACCCCATGGCACAAGCTGATTGGCCTCTGCGGAATCTGCAGCCAATGAGATTGCACCAAATGAGAGTTCCACTGAAACCCTCCACCTCCCCCAGCTCCACCTGCCTAGATCTGCTATGAGATTTATGTATGTTTATTCAAGTAGCAGCATATCTTACATGCTCACACCAGCATGTCTGTGTATCTAATGGCAGTAGCAAGTCCATACTTGCTCTGCAGCAGCAGCAGATCTAGTCCGCCAAAACCAAATACATTAACACTGCTGTATTCATTAACATGCTAAAAATACTTAGTGTTGTCATGTCACTCTTATTTCTGTAAGAACTATCATAAGGTTTTCTTTTTTAATTCCGGTAATGAAGTTTTATTTCCTTTACTATGTTTCCAGACAGTGGTATTACCCTTGAGTTTTCCTGAATTCCACTCATGTCAGAAACAGGTGAAGGTTAGTAAATTCTAAGAGATTTCTGCTCTGCACCTCTCACTGATCCCTGCAGGGTGATAAATAGTAAAGGCACATACCTTCTTCTCCCTTGTAATGATTCATAACGTAGAATATTTTCCCATAGCTGCTTAAAATACAATTCAAGCACTGAAAATGAATGCAGAAATTCCGGCCTGGACATGAAAGCCTAACAAATAAACAGTGTTTGATGTCCACATGGGTCCATAACAGGATTTCCATAAATAAATCTCTCACTCTTAGATATGATTTTCATTGATGCTGGTTTAAGGACACATTACTATAATGTATTTTGTGCTAATCTGGGTTTATTTGTAACCCTACTCAACTGTAGCTTAAGAATAAAGACATACCCTGGAGCAAAAATACCCCGTTTAGGAGAGCTCAGTCAAAGACAACAGCGTGTCCATACATTCTGACTACAAACTCGACTGCAATGGGTGAAAAAACCTGAAACAACAAAGTGTTAGGCAAACCCAGCTAACAGAATTTCGTTTTAAGAACGTTCAGAGTTGGTTCTGGAAACATAAAAAATGTCCAGTTTTCTTGACGTCGGTTTCCTGACGTGTTGAATTTTAAATCAAAATTAAGTTTAATGGGTATGATGCTCCTCAAACATTCTTTCAAAACGTTCCTCTAACGTCAAGAAAACTGGACATTTTTTATGTTTCCAGAACCAACTCTGAACGTTCTTATAACGAAATTGTGTTAGCTGGGAAGTTTGGGCTTTCAAAGACTTCAGCTGCAGCTGTGTAAATAATAAATCAACCATCTGAACCATTCTCATTGTAAAACGAGTCTTGCACAGACAAACATACATAATCAGTTCATCTATCTTACTTGTAATCTTTTTTATCATGTACTTGGAAGTAAAATCCCTAATAAAACAAAACTTGTCTGATGACAGAAAAATAATAATAGGGTGAATCTCACGAAAAAACATGTGTAGGCCACATTTCACCACAACATCAAAATCAACGACACTTTATTTTCCTACAAGAAAACGTTCTTATTTTAGGAACACTAATATTTTTGTGAGATTAGTAAAATGCACAGTTCTCATTACTGTCTGCCTGGATGGTTCACTTTTGAGGGTTTTTTTTATAAGTCACAATATTCTCAATTATAATAATTATATACAGGTCCTTCTCAAAAAATTAGCATATTGTGATAAAGTTCATTATTTTCCATAATGTAATGATATAAATTAAACTTTCATATATTTTAGATTCATTGCACACCNAATATTCTCAATAATAATTCATTTTTAAAAGAATTTTACTACATTACAGTATAAAACAAAGAGAACATTCTTATTTCAGGAACACTGCTAATTTTGCATTGTAACATTAGTTTTATGTACAGTTTATGTGGTTCTTATTACTGTAATGTGCCTAAAATTCACAATGAGTTCCTTTGACCTCATGATTCTCATTTGCTCTGACATGCACTGTGAGATGTAAGGTCTTATATAGACAGTTGTGTGGCTTTCCTAATCAAGTCCAAGCAGTATAATCAAACACAGCTGGACTCAAATGAAGGTGTAGAACCATCTCAAGGATGATCAGAAGAAATGGACAGCACCTGAGTTAAATATATGAGTGTCACAGCAAAGGGTCTGAATACTTAGGACCATGTGATATTCAGTTTTTCTTTTTTAATAAATCTGCAAAAATGTCAACAATTCTGTGTTTTTCTGTCAATAAGGGGTGCTGTGTGTACATTAATGAGGAAAAAAAATTTACTTAAATGATTTTAGCAAATGGCTGCAATATAACAAAGAGTGAAAAATTTAAGGGGGTCTGAATACTTTCCGTACCCACTGTATATATATATATTACATATGTAATGAGAATTAGGGGAAAATTTGCTTAATAGTCATTCAAATAATTTCACAACGCAAAAAAATAAATAAAAATAAAATAATGGCTCTTTTCTTAATGACTTATTTTTCATTCTTTTGATTTTGAGGTGAACCATGACCAAGAAATATAATATTAATAAAATTGATTTGTACTCATAAAATTTCATTTTTGAATCTCAGGAAAATTAGTTCTTTCAAGAATGATTTTACGTTATAAAAATAAAACAGGACAATAAAAGCTCATATTATCTGATATTTTAAAAGACAAACAGTCATGCAGGGGTCCTCACGATGACAATGTGTTCTATGTTCTGTCCTGTTTTACGTTTTTTTTTTTCGGCTTGCAAATTGCACCACATGACTTTACTTTGGTGTTTTTTGAGAGCCAATGAGAGTGTCCGCTGTTGGCTAGTCCTGCAGCGTGCTATCAGAGTTCCTCTGAAACCCTCCACCTCCCCCAGCTCCACCTGCCTAGATCTGCTACAGGATATATGCATAAAAATTAACTATTTCATTTTTGAATCTCAGGTAAATTTGTTGTTTCAAGAATGATTCTACACTATAAAAAAAAATAAATAAAAAAAAATAGATTAAGGTGCCATTTACACAGAACACATTTTTGTGGTTAAAAACGAGAGACACGTTCTTTAAAAGTTTAAATTATTTTAACTTGAGTGCTGTGTTTTTAGAACACAGCGCAACGGTTAAACACGTCCATCTAGCTCACGTTTACATAGAAAAATAATGGTCAAGTAGCGTAGTGGAATGCAAAAAACGTTCTGTGTGAACGGCCCCTATGAACAGATTTTTACAGTGTAGTAAAGGAAACAGAGAACAAAAAACCAAACAACCAATATATTGGTTTAAAATAAACATCATGATTAGACTTTATTGAACACCCATTAACATTACAAAAAGGTGCCATTTCACAAGTCCCTCAGCGGTCCAAAAGACCTTCCAGTCAAAAAGCAGTGTCTCATGAAACAGGGCACTTCCCTCATACAAACAGCAGCTAAACTCCTGCCATGTCCCGACTAAACCACACAAATACAAAACATAACGAAGGTAAACGAACAAGCAACAGTGACAAGCAACATTAACGAATACTTTATGGCTTTCTGCTCTCCTCCCTTTTTGGGTACATGAATGTTTGATTTCATGGCAGCATCAGTATTATATATATCGACTCGATGAAGGCTTCACGTGGTCTTTGCGTAATTTGCGGACTTTGCTTTCACGTCAAACTCGCGGTGCTGAACGTTATCGACACGGAGGCTCAGGCTGATGGGCACTGGGCCTGTACAGCTGCTGCAATCGGACCGGTCTCATTGGCCAGCCGGGTAACTGTCCTATTACTCTCAGGCCAACGGGCTGCCCGGAGCAGGAATGAGGGGTGCCAGGCCCTGAGACCTGCGGCTGGCATGAGCGTGAGTCCAGAGGAGGTAGGACTGAAGCGGAGGAAGAGGAAAGAGGCAGCAGGATGGCCGGGGTCAGACCGTATCTGAGCTGGAAGACACGAGGAGGGCCGTGGGCGCTGATGCCGTTGGGCTGGGATTCCTTGTGCTCCTCCTCCCTCTTCTGCTGCTCCTCCTGTTTCTTCGGTTTCCTGTCGGCTCTGTTGAACTCCTGGAGCTTCTCGGCTTGAGCGCGGCGGATATGGTACGTCTTCCTGTGGCTTTGAAAAGAATCAAGGAATTCCTCCAGGGGCACGTGGCCCTCCATGAACCTCTCCAGCAACTCCTGTGAAGGTCAAATGACAAATAAACAGGTATTAGAGGACGGGAAGTCAAGCCGGATTCATAACAAGTGTGACGCAGTTGTTTTTCTGACTCATCATGTTCCAAGACAAATGTCAAAGCCAAGTTGCATAAAACAAGTTATTTTTAAACCTAATATGAACCTTATAATGACTTTTGGTGGCAGTCTGATTGATTCTGTCATTTCAAGAAATATTTCTGAGTTAAATAAACACTGCTGGAAAAAATAGCTTAAACCAGCCTAAGGTAGACTGCTGGTTTTAGCAGGTTTAAGATGGTCTAGCTTTTATTTTTGCAGCCTTTGAATTGATAATTGCTCTAAGTTGCACTAAATAGAAAGAATTGTACATTTTAGTTTTAAAGGGTAAGTTCACCCAAAAATGAAAATAATGTCATTTATTACTCACCCTCATGGCGTTCCACACCCGTAAGACCTTCGTTAATCTTCGGAACACAAATTAAGATATTTTTGTTGAAATCCGATGGCTCAGTGAGGCCTCCATAGCCAGCAATGACATTTCCTCTCTCAAGATCCATAAATGTACTAAAAACATATTTAAATCAGTTCATGTGAGTACAGTGGTTCAATATTAATATTATAAAACGACGAGAATATTTTTGGTGCGCCAAAAAAACAAAATAACGATTTATATATTGATGGCCGATTTCAAAACACTGCTTCAGGAAGCATCGGAGCATAATGAATCAGCGTGTCGAATCAGCAGTTCGGAGCGCCAAAGTCTCCTGATTTCAGCAGTTTGGCGGTTTGACACGTGATCCGAATCATGATTCGAAACGCTGATTCATTATGCTCCGAAGCTTCCTGAAGCAGTGTTTTGAAATCGGCCATCACTATATAAGTCGTTATTTTGTTTTTTTGGCGCACCAAAAATATTCTCGTCGCTTTATAATATTAATATTGAACCACTGTACTCACATGAACTGATTTAAATATGTTTTTAGTACATTTATGGATCTTGAGAGAGGAAATGTCATTGCTGGCTATGGAGGCCTCACTGAGCCATCGGATTTCAACAAAAATATCTTAATTTGTGTTCCGAAGATTAACGAAGGTCTTACGGGTGTGGAACGGCATGAGGGTGAGTAATAAATGACATTATTTTCATTTTTGGGTGAACTAACCCTTTAAGTTCGATTAATTGGCATATTTATTTAATTTTTTTCACAAAACCCTGTTTGGGAAATTCTGGTCTACTGTAGTTGATCTCCCAGCCTGAGCAGCATAAAAGTGCCTAAAACCTCTCTAAAACCATCAAAAGAGAACACTTTAGGCTCATTTAAAATGGGGCAGTCGTGGCCTAATGGTTAGAGAGTCAGACTGATAACCTGAAGGTTGTGGGTTTGATTCTCAATGCCGGCAGGAAATGACTGGCACCTAACCTCCAAATCACTCCCCGGGCGCTGCAGCAAAATGGCTGCCCACTGCTCTGGGTGTGTGTGTGTGTGTGTTCAATACTCACTCTTTCTAATGCGTTAAATGCAGAGGACAAATTCCGAGTATGGGTTACCATGTCACTTTTAAGATGTTTTTTGTCAGTTTTTTTAGCAGGGAAAATCAATGAATTTAGATATTAACACATAAAATAAGTTTTTGGGTTACCTGACATTGCTTTTTACATCGTAGAGTTTAACGCACAAACACGATGTCTGCACAAATAATCGTAGTATAAATTTAACATGACCTTGTGTGTTGACTGAAGCCTCTGGTGGATGGGGCAGGTGTCTGCACTCTGTCTGTCTCAGTATGGGGTATTGAATAATTGATAAGTCTTGTCTGCACAAACCCACCCCCTAAATGTCCTTGGCAAACTACACATCACTGTGGGACAATAACATGCAATGTGTGATTAAATAAATAAATGAACAAATAAATAAATAAACAAGGTTATGATGTCCTACCCAATCTACGTCACATTGGCATTTTATAATTGCAGGTAAAGCTACTATTCCACAAATAAAAATAAAAGGATCCAAAAGCTATTGCATGAATACATATATATGATTTTTTTTAAAGTCCTCTTGTTTTTTCAGAAAATATAAATACACATTTGATTTTTACATGTTATGAAGTAAAACTCATGTTAACATGAGGTTGCTATGGGTGTTCTGGGCAGTGTTGTTATTGTTTACTAAAACTAAATCTATTCAAAATTATTTTCGGTAATTGAAATAAAGCAAAATAAAGTGAAAAAAATAAAATAAAATATAAATGCTACATGAAAAACGTTTAGATTAGAAACTTAAATTAAAAATAAAATAAAAATAATTAAGGCTAAATACATAAAACAGTAATAAAAATGTCAAAAGCAAACAGCAAAGTTAACATTAAAAATGTAATCTGATATACAGTACAGTCCAAAAGTTTGGAACCACTAAGATTTTTAATGTTTTTAAAAGTAGTTTCGTCTGCTCACCAAGGCTACATTTATTTAATTAAAAATACAGTAAAAAACAGTAATATTGTGAAATATTATTACAATTTAAAATAACTGTGTACTATTTAAATATATTTGACAAAGTAATTTATTCCTGTNCTACACATCACTGTGGGACAATAACATGCAATGTGTGATTAAATAAATAAATGAACAAATAAATAAATAAACAAGGTTATGATGTCCTACCCAATCTACGTCACATTGGCATTTTATAATTGCAGGTAAAGCTACTATTCCACAAATAAAAATAAAAGGATCCAAAAGCTATTGCATGAATACATATATATGATTTTTTTTAAAGTCCTCTTGTTTTTTCAGAAAATATAAATACACATTTGATTTTTACATGTTATGAAGTAAAACTCATGTTAACATGAGGTTGCTATGGGTGTTCTGGGCAGTGTTGTTATTGTTTACTAAAACAATCTATTAAAATTATTTTCGGTAATTGAAATAAAGCAAAATAAAGTGAAAAAAATAAAATAAAATATAAATGCTACATGAAAAACTTTTAGATTAGAAACGTAAATTAAAAATAAAATAAAAATAATTAAGGCTAAATACATAAAACAGTAATAAAAATGTCAAAAGCAAACAGCAAAGTTAACATTAAAAATTTAATCTGATATATATTTCAGAAATGCTCTTCTTCTGAGCATCAGAATGGGGATAAAAGGTGACTTTGGTTGTTGGTGCAAGACGGGCTGGTCTGTTTATTTCAGAAGCTGCTGATCTACTGGGATTTTTATGCATAAAACATCTCTAGGGTTTACAGAGAATGGTCCAAAAAAAAGAAAATATCCAGTGAGTGGCAGTTCTGTGGCGAAAATGCCTTGTTGATGCCAGAGGTCAGAGGAGAATGGCCAGACTGGTTTGTGCTGATAGAAAGGCAACAGTAACTTAAATAACCACTCCTTACAACTGAGGTCTGAACACACAACATGTAAAACCTTGAAGCAGATGGGCAACAGCAGCAGAAGACACACCAGGTGCCACTCCTGTCAGCTAAGAACAGGAAACTGAGGCTATAATTCACACGGCTCACTAAAACTGGATAATAGAAAGTTGGAAAAATGTTGCCTGGTCTGATGAGTCTTGATTTCTGCTGCAACATTCAGATGGTAGGGTCAGAATTTGGCATAAACAACATGAAATCATGGATCCATCCTGCCTTGTATCAACATTTCAGGCTGCTGCTGGTGGTGTAATGGTGTGGTGGATATTTTATTGGCACACTTTGGGCCCTTTTAGTACCAATTGAGCATTGTTTAAACTCCACAGCCTAGTATTGTTGCTGACCATGTCCATTCCTTTATGACCACAGTGTATCCATGTGCCATGTCACAAAAGATCAAATCATCTCAAACTGGTTTCTTGAACATGACAATGAGTTCACTAAACTCAAATGCTCTCCACAATCACCAGATATTAATTCAATAGAGCAGTCACATTCAAATGGTGGAAAGCGGTCCATGTCTGGATCCAGCAAAGGATCAATATGGACCGAACAGCATTAAACAAAATCAAAGTCAATAAAATAATTTTAGACAGCTTTCAAACATGATCGACCCAGCGCAGCCTTTCACTCTCTATCAGTGAAGAAACCGTATCCGATCCAATCGTGTGAGTTTGTGCAAATGGATATAATGACGAGTTCTGCATCCTATCCAACTGTGAGCGTTAAGAGATCCGCATCTAATCCAATCGCATCCTTATATGCAAACATCTTTGAACGTGAAAGACGGTGTTGCAACTGTGAGCAAGCAGCAGAGGGATGCACACAGAAACAGAACGTTGATATCAGACATAGACTTTGCGAATGCGAGTTTGGCATATTCAAAGACAAGAAACGTTGATAGCAAAAATCAAATTTTTAAAGAAGAGTGGACAAAAAAGTATGCATTCATTCTCCCCTGGACAAGTTCAAAACCAATGTGCCTTATATGAGTCCGTAGCACTCGTCAAAAGTGCCAATGTGAAGCCATGAAGACATAAAACAGTCATTTCCAGCAAACGTATCCTCAAAACAGAGCTAAGAATGAGAAAAATAAATCAGCTCAAAGCCCAATATGAGAAGTCCACCAAAGTTCTTGTCCGTTCCCTGACAGACCGAGAATGTGTAATGTAGTGCTCAACGAGAATATCTTGGATTTTGGGAAAACACAAAAAGCCATTTACAGACACACAGATGGTAAAAGAAAGTATGGGTGAGGTTTTCGAGGTCTTGCTTGATGGTGAACAAAAAGATAAAACAGATCCCATTGTCAGATTCCACAGCAATTAGAAGAACTGAAATATTAGTTGAGAAATATGTAATTTCACAACTTCATGAAGCCATTCAGAATACACTATTCAATGATGAAACAAAGAAGGAATTCTGTGAAGACCTTTTGGGTTTAACAACTCTTGAAGCGTGTGCGGAAAGGGTGAGGAAAGGACATCCTTGAGGCCATTAGGCCAACTTGGTACTGAAGTACCAGTATTTTTGACCCTAGTTGGGGCCAGAGTATGCTGAGGTCATGACAACAATGATGAAACTGATAACCTTTTTGATAGCAGCTTCGTCCCTACAGCATTGTCTGATAAGAGGCTTTCTGACAGAGGTCAATGCCAGCTATGATGACTTACTATTTCACAACAATGAGTGCGTTTACACGCACCCTCATGATGCGATTATAATGGGATTTTGGCAAATTAAACTTTACCTCATATAAACGCAATACTTTGATTAAAAGGGGGGCAGCCGTGGCCTAATGGATAGAGAGTCGGACTTGTAACCCAAAGGTCATGGGTTCGAGTCTCGGGTCCGGCAGGGATTGTCGGTGAGGGGAGTGAATGTCCAGCGCTCTCCCCACCCTCAATGCCACGGCTGAGGTGAGACCCTTGAGCAAGGCACTGTACCCCCAACTGCTCCCCGGGCGCCGCAGCAATGGCTGCCCACTGCTCCGGGTGTGTGTTCACGGTGTGTGTGTTCACCGCAATAAACAGGCACGTAAACACCTTAATCGCATTATTACCACTCTGACCAAAGTGCGCATGTGCTTGGACATATACGGATGCCCTGTGTTGTTCACATAACTTCATGAACTCCGTGACATTATTCTGAAGTTTTCTCTTCTCCAAATCGCTAAACTCTGTCAGCACAACTCGCTGCGCAGTCAGCTGCTTCGTATCTTCATCCAGAGGACGCGAAGAACGTGACGGCAGCGCAGGCGAACCCAGCATTGTGATGTTCATCACGGTGCCAAATAATATCGCATTATTGGTGCACATATAAACGTAGTCATTGTCAGGGTTTTGGAGTGCTTTGGGGCCATTCGGGTGGAGATCAAAGCTTTCCTATCAGAGAAAAGAGTTTTTGGAATATGTGGAGAAGATGCAAACAGCTGCATTTTTTGGCAAACGTTACATCTCATCTTAATGAGCTCAATGTTAAGCTGCAGGGACAGAACAACACAGTATGTAATTTGATAATAGCAGTCAGGTCTTTCCAGAGGAAATTGGAGATTTTCAAGACTGATCTCCACAGTGAACTTGTCCACTTCTTCAAACTTTTAAAGCAAATCAAGGGAGAGAAAGATATGTCCTACCATGCTAATTTCATACAGAAGCTGATTGATTTTGTTCCTGGAGGATAATTGCTGTTGATCATACAGAACCCATTCTTGGTCACAAATACGTTTTCAGAGGAAGCAAAACAGATCTTCACATGGGCAAATGGAATTGATTGAACTTCAAGAAAATGTGGCTTTGAAAGAGCAGGTTGGTAATTGTGACCCTGCTGCTTTCTGGGGAAAGATGGTGCCTGCAGCTGATTTCCCTGTTCTAAACAAAACGGCACCACATCCTGACCATGTTTGGTTCCACATATTGCTGAGAGTCAACATTCTTCACAATGAACACCTGCACCACTGTCTTAGAATTGCACTCACACAATTTTTTCTAAAGTTCAAAGTATTGGCAGAAGAACAAGTGGAATGTTTCCCGTTAGTCACTGATGTAAAGTACAGAGTGACTAGTGCATGCATAGAACAAGGTCTGCGCAGTCAGATTTTGTCCTCTATTGGATTTTCCTTTGTTCTCCATAAATTGTGCACTTTTGTTATTATTATTATGTATTCAATTAAGGGAAATGCACAATGCATGTACAATGGCTCAGTGACTTTTTTTGCATACAGATTACTATGCAACTACTTTTGTTCTGGTATGTTGTCACAAATGTGCAGTTTAATATATTTTTGTAAGTGAAACCATTTGTTAAATACTTTTTGTTTTACTAATTTCTTAATTTATCTTCTTGATGCAGCAAGAAAAATAGTAGCCTATGGACAAATACAGCCTGTACAATGCACATTTTCAGTCATAATAAAGAAGTTGTTTGTAGTTCCTTAAAATGTGTCTGAATGGTCTTATTTCATATATTTAATAAATGTCCTGAAAACATCTGATCCCAAATCATAGTATGGACAAGTATGTTTGTTATTGTGCTGTACTTGAGGATCGATAAATGACAACATCTAACTGGACCTTTCCCACTTTGTATTTGAATACCCCTGCAATAAAGCACCTTTGGGATGCGTTGGAACGGGAGATTTGCATCATGGATGTGCAGCCGACAAAATCTCTGAGGAATGTTTGAAGCACCTTGTTGAATCTATGCCATGAAGAAAACTGAAAATATGAAAATGAAAACTGAAAAGGTGCTGGAAACATTCCTCAGAGATTTCAGTCCATATTGACATCAAACAGTTCCTGCAGATTTGTCAGCTGCACATCCATGATGCGAATCTCCTGTTCCATCACATCCCAAAGGTGCTCTATTGGACTGAGATCTGGTGACTGTGGAGGCCATTTGAGTTTAGTGAACTCACTGTCATGTTCAAGAAACCAGTTTGTGATGATTTGATCTTTGTGACATGGCACATCATCCTGCTGGAATTAGCCATCAGAAGATGGATACAATGTGGTCATAAAGGGATTGACATGGTCAGCAACAATACTCAGGTAGGCTTTGATGTTTAAATGATGCTCAATTGATACCAAGTCAAGAAAATAACCACCACCTGAACTGTTGATACAAGGAAGGATGGATCCATGCTTTTATGCTGTTTACATCAAATTCTGACCCTACCATCTGAATGTTGCAGCGGAAATTGAGACTCATCAGACCAGGCAACATTTTTCAATCTTCTATTGTCCAACTTTGGTGAGCCCGTGTGAATTATAGCCTCAGTTTCCTGTTCTTAGCTGACAGGAGGGGCACCCGGTGTGTCTTCTGCTGCTGTAGCCCATCTGCTTCAAGGTTTGATGTGTTCAGAGATGCTCTTCTGCAGACCTCATTGTAACGAGTGGTTATTTGAGTTACTGTTGCCTTTCTATCAGCACAAACCAGTCTGGCCATTCTCCTCTGTCATCAACAAGGCATTTTCGCCCACAGAACTGCCGTTCATTGTATATTTTCTCTTTTTCGGATCATTCTCCGTAAACCCTAGGGATGTTTTATGCTTGAAAATCCCAGTAAATCAGCAGTTTCTGAAATACTCAGACCAGCCTGTATGGCACCAACAACCATGCCACGTTCAAAGTCACTTAAATCACCTTGTCCATTTTAATGCTGAGTTTGAACTTCAGCAGATCGTCTTGACAATGTCTACATGCCTAAATGCACTAAGCTGCGGTCATGTGATTGGCTGATTTGATATTTGCATTAACAAGCAGTTGAACAGGTGTACCTAATAAAGTGGCCGGTGAGTGTATATTAATAGTTTATACATAATACTAAACTGTTGCTAAGTAGTTAAAATCCCTTTTTTCAATGCAAGTCTATGTTGTTGTTTTTTTCACTCGTTTAATTGTTTGGCAGGCAAAAAATCTAATCAAAAACGTCACAGCAAACCTTTCTAAACAAACACGACAAAAGTTAGTACTTAGGGTCAGGGGTTTGTTGAAATCCCTCTCAAGTATGAGTAATAGTAATAATGTCTTACCTCAGTGGGGTTTCCCAGTGTAATCAAAAGTAAAATGACTATTGCATGAACACAAAGTTAAATGTATCCAAAAGTTATAAATTCAAAGGTTTACTTTTTAAAGGAGTTTCTCTTAATGGATAAAGCAGAGCCCTCCTACAGTTATTCATGTGGTCTCCTGCTGTTTATTAGCTCTTTATAATTCCTCAATCAAGGCATCATTAAAATTTAATAGTTTCATATAAGAACAGTCTATGAACGGTTGCCGTCAGCCCTTTTCCAGATGAATAGAATATGCAAGTCCTGTGGGAATCCACGGCTTTAATCCGGGTCAGAAACACACGTGTCGTACTGATGTTTTGTCTGGCACAGGTCCTGCTGAAGGCTTGCTCTCCGTACAGCTTACTTACGATGGAGTGAGATCATCAATCAGACGGCAGGGGCATAATGACAAAGTCACAGAGCTATCGATCGGGCCTGTGTGAGGTGGAAGACACAGTGCTTGTTTACAGCTTGAGGATGGATAACCGCACGTAGATCAATCAGATAAAGCTGAACGGATGGGGCAGGGCGGCTAAGACAACAACAAGAGAAGACATCTAAAGAGTATTTTTCCAAATGCACATGTTGTGCTGAGCTGTTTTAAGCACTCTGTTGAATAGCGTGTGAGGCTAACATATCACGTAATCATTTGCGATGTTCAATAGGTGGAAATCGTTCTTCTGAGTCAGATCTTTTCAATGAATACATTCAAATGCTTTGTAAACCAGTTTTGAGTCAACATCTCAAAAAGCATTTCTCAAAAGCATTTTATTAAAATGCCAAGAAAAAAAGATAGTAATATTTGCATTGCTTTATGTATAGTATATTTAGGCTCTAAATGTATAGGACTTTTACGTTTCTATTCATCAAAGAATCCTGAAAAAATGCATCATGGTTTCCATAAAAATATTAAGCAGCACAACGGTTTTTAACATTGAAATGATCCTTGAACAACAAATCAACATATTCAAATGATTTCTGAAGGATCATGTGGCACTGAAGACTGAAAATTCAGCTTTGCCATCACAGGAATAAATTACATTTTAAAATATATTAAAATATAACAAGCAAACAAGCCTGATTTCCCATCACTAGTAATGAATGTTAACAAGGACAATGAGCACATGGATGAAAAACAGGGATGCACAGACATGGCCAGGCTAAAACTGAATTATATCCATACAAATAGATGAAACCACTTTCATGCTTCTGAGACAACGAGGGCTGATATTACAACTGTTGTATTCATATTGAACAATTTGTATAGTCTATTACTTTATAACTTGTCCTGCACCTGTGCTTCAGATGTGAATGACAGCTCAAATCAAGCAACTTGTTGAGTACCATTACTTTAAGCAATCAAAAATGCAATTTTTGCCAGGTGGGCAAAAAACATCTCATAGACTTACACTGAAGAAGAGAATATTATTGAGACTTGAGTATATGACTTGGGCCAGTAAGCAATCATCCTTGCAACTGCATGACATTGCACTAAAATTCACCCAGAACACCTGCACAGGCTTGAACCACTCATTTTCTTTTAAAAAATTAAAAAAAAATAAATAAAATAAAACAATTGACCCCATAAAGCCTACTGTTTTGATATGCAAATTTCTCAGGCCTCTAAATTATCAACATTATCAAAACCATGATCGTGGTACACGTGCCTTTTTGCTGTGAAATCTTTACTGATTTTTATTAACTACATTCATGAATAAGTTTTATATGGTTAGTCATATTTCAAAATGAACACCAACTGGACTGCTATACTGTTTTAAAGATCTCACTGATTTACAACCTATCAGAATTTTATCTTAGTTTCTAGCCATATAAATATCAGAAACTGCATCAAATTGCATATTTTTTGCCCAGTTTGGGCCTCTGAATAAAATTGAGGTGTTTTTTTCCTTCTTGAGTATATTCTCCTTATACTATATGAGCCATAAGTGTAATGTATCAAATACGATACATATCACGTTTTTTTTGTTTAATACTTTTGTCTGAAGGTTCAATAAACTGTTCCATTTCAACTTTTTTTCTGACTATTATTTCATATGTCAGACTTTACAGGGTTATGCATCAAATTCCATATAGGCTGAGTTATACACCTACTGTATATCTACAGAAGCAAGAAAAACAATTGAACACCATGTGAGGAGAAATGTTCTTAATGAAATTTTGGGAGTGCTGGTTTTCCACTTCTGGGACAAACCACAGTGCTGGAGACGTAACATCAGCTCTGATGTGTTTGCCTCATCTCTTATTCATGACACATAGGCTGTCAATGCTTTAAATCATTGATTAGATCACAGATCCATCTTTGTAAGTAGTGCAGAGGTTAGTGGATTTTTAGGGTGGATTTTAACCTTCACGTCACCCTCTAATTCAGAGCCGGATCAACCAGTTCTGTGCAAATAAGGATTGTGTCATGTAGAGTAAGGACCTTCTGCACTTTTGTCAGGCTTTCCTTCTGCTTTGTTCTGGTTCAGTTGGCAGGGCATGTTCATTCAACAGTGTGTCTGAATAAACAACATCCTGAGAGAACTGCTAAAAAATAACATGTCAAAATATTACCCGTCTTTTGATATAGTGTGGGCAGGAACTGAGCATAAAAGACACCGAAAGACTTTCAGGATATATAAAGGATGCAAAGGACTTTAAAATCACCTCAGACTGTTCTTCGGCACGTGCAACCTCCTCCTGGAGCAGATTGTGGGCAGTCTGAGGGCTGTGCTTCTCCGTGAAGGCCTCTGGAAAAACCACAAACATTTAATCACAGTCAGTTTCAATTCTCAACATGACACTGGCTCAGAACTGAGGAGTGAAAGTCATTTCTATAGATATTACTGTGACTCTGCAGCACCCCAGTTGCCCCGCTGCTTAATCTACTGCCCCATGACAAAGACAACACGAAATAATATGTAAATAGTAAATAGACAACCTCCTGTTACATAAGCCACATTTCCACCATCGGGCCAATCCATCTCGTTGTCTAACCGTTCCATTCCGTGCCAATCTGGCTCAGCCAGGACGGATATGGTTTCATTTTCCACTGTGAGGCTGATAACAGAGCTAGTTGGAATTTAAAGGGTTAGTCCACCGCAAAATTATGTCATTAATTACTCATCCTCATGTCGTTTCAAACCCGTAAGACTTTCGTTCATCTTCAGAACACAAATGAAGATCTTTTTGAATGCTGTCAGATTTCCTTCCATTGACTGCCATTATAACTACCACTTTGATGCTTCAAAAACTTCATAAAGAGATCAGAAAACAAATCCATATGAATTGTTCACTGATCAGTGTTTACATGCGAGTAAAAGCATAAATTAAAAGGTTAGTTCACCCAAAAATTTAATTTCTATCATTAAGTACTCACCCTCATATCGTCCCAAACCCATAAGACCTTTGTTTGTCTTCGGAACACAAATTAAGATATTTTTGATGAAATCCGAGGGTATGTGATCCATACATAGGCAGCAACGACATTGCACCTTTAGAGGTCCAGAAAGGTACTAAAAACCGTTGACGTGACAGTGGTTCAACCTTAATATTATGCAGCGATGAGAATACTATTTGTGTGCAAAAACAAAACAAAAATAACAGGGCTGCACCCTATACTAGTATCGGTATCGGGCCGATACCAAGCTCATGTACTTGTACTCGTACTCGTAAAAATACCCCCGATACCAAAGACCGATACCTCACGTGACGTAACTGACAGAGTTTTCTGTGCACAGAGACACCGACGGCGGCAGCAGAAACAATGTCAGCCTCAGAGGTGTGGAAATACTTCAAATTAATGATGACAACACACACATTGCGAACTGCATGCTTTCAATCACAATTCGTTATCGATTAGTGAAGGTGGGATAGGCGGAATTGCGCTGAATAACACACCAGAAGCGCTCTCTCTCTCGCACGCGCTCTCTCTCTTTCTTGCGCACGATCCCAGTTCTCGTCTCAGACAGCGCGCGGTCGGTTCTCCTCGGCGCCTGAATGGTCAAATGCACACATAGTTGTCAAAATGTCCATCGTGTCGAGTATCTCACGTAAATACAGTCGGTTATGGCTTAAGTGGACGTAAACATTTGGGTGAAAACAGGATATGTGTCAGTATCCATGGATTCGGTCTTAAAGGGACCGTAGCCTATATTTGTCATTAATGTTAATAAAACAACAAAATATGTTAAATAAATGTATACATGGTAAATAAACCTACTGTATCTGAAAAACAAGTTTATTTGATTTGTATCTCTATAGTATTTGTTGTATGTTTGTAATTTGTTTGTAAATTTCTTTTTATATAACAACAATTATATATATTGGTAATTATGCCCTTTGAAGGTTATTGGACACTGTGATATTTTTGGTCTTTAAGTTTGTGACAAGCACATAAAAATTATACATTTTTTCATTAGAGTGTAGCGATTTAACTCAAGAGGGGAAATATTAATAATTATTCATAACTCAATATGATTTATCAATTATGATTAATTATGAATATGTAAATCGGTTAATCAGATTTACTGGANTTAATAAATGTATAGGTATCGGTATCGGCGAGTACTAGAAAAAAAAGTATCGGTACTCGTACTCGGTCCTTAAAAAAATGGTATCGTTGCATCCCTAAAACATAATGACTTTATTCAACAAAGTCGTCTGTCCCCTGTCATACTGCTACACTATTTTCATTGCAGAGCTTCAGTGTTTACCCTCGGATTTCATCAAAAATATCTTAATTTGTGTTCCGAAGATGAATGAAGGTCTTACGGGTTTGGGACGACATGAGGGTGAGTACTTAATGATAGAAATTTCATTTTTGGGTGAACTAACCCTTTAAATCTGTTCATCTTAACAATCGATCGATTCTCTTTAGAAAATTTGGACTAAACCACTTGATCCATATGGATTAGTTTTCCAATCTCTTTATGAAGTTTTTGAAGTGTCAAAGTGGTAGTTACAAAGGCAGTCAATGGAAGGAAATCTGACAGCATTCTGTCATCTAAAAGATCTTCATTTGTGTTCNAGAGAGAGAGAGAGAGAGAAATTAATAAATGTATAGGTATCGGTATGTACTAGAAAAAAAGTATTGGTACTCGTACTCGGTCCTTAAAAAAATGGTATCGGTGCATCCCTAAAAAATAACGACTTTATTCAACAAAGTCGTCTGTCCCCTGTCATACTGCTACACTATTTTCTTTGCAGAGCTTCAGTGTTTACCCTCGGATTTTATCAAAAATATCTTAATTTGTGTCTTACGGGTTTGGGACGACATGAGGGTGAGTACTTAATGATAGAAATTTCATTTTTGGGTGAACTAACCCTTTAAATCTGTTCATCTTAACAATCGATCGATTCTCTTTAGAAAATTTGGACTAAACCACTTGATCCATATGGATTAGTTTTCCAATCTCTTTATGAAGTTTTTGAAGTGTCAAAGTGGTAGTTACAAAGGCAGTCAATGGAAGGAAATCTGACAGCATTCTGTCATCTAAAAGATCTTCATTTGTGTTCTGAAGATGAACGAAAGTCTTACGGGTTTGAAACGACATGAGGTTGAGTAATTAATGACAGAATTTTCATTTTGGGGTGAACTAACCCTTTAATACAAATGTGTCAGTCATTGCCTTGGTAAAGCAAGAGATAACAGATGGTATGAGATGTA
This sequence comes from Anabarilius grahami, assembly GCA_003731715.1. NCBI lineage: Eukaryota > Metazoa > Chordata > Actinopteri > Cypriniformes > Xenocyprididae > Anabarilius > Anabarilius grahami. The sequence goes on from RJVU01028973.1 coordinate 5,546,042, forward strand.
AATAGTCACAGCATTATGGAGATATTTCTTTTAATTTCATATTTAATTTGTGTTTAAGTTGCTAAAATAGCGCGCTTAGCCAGCTACAGAGAAACTGGTAACCAGGCAGCACACAAGTGTCCAATCCTGAGTCACTATACGTAATCTACGGTTCAGCACAGTTATCTAACTGTCATGAGAATTCCAGGCTGAGAACGGTTTGTAATCGTGCTGTGCTGAAGCGGAAATACAACTGAAACGGTTCCTATCTGGCTTGATGGTGGAAAAGCGGCTATAGAGTGAGTGAATGATTCTTTTGAGCCAGCTGTTATGAGTTCATTGGTTGAACAGATTCACAAAACAAATCAATCATAGAATTGTGCAAAGCATAAAAGTCCAATGCCAGTGAAAGAGAAAAAGATCACAATATACCATGGTTTTGAGTAACTTTACACTATACATAAATCATTTCAATTTTTATCATAATATATAATAGATGATATTACAATAATAATATCATTGGAATCACTTCCAGGACAGTTTTTCAAGCTGATAAATAATAAAAACATTGACAGCTAATCAAAAGCCACTCGATTTAAAGAGTTTGATCATTTCAGGTGACAGATGACATAACCGTTGTGTGCGCTTATAATAAATAGAACGTTATCCAATATGGTTTCCATTATATTTATCTTTCTTGTTTTGAATGGGCCTTAAGTTCCTGCTGATTCCCACCCCCAGTTACCAAATTAAAGACCTTTTCACTGAATCAAGCAAGCGGTGAGTTAACAGCTCGCTCACTAAGCTGTCAGTCTGTCAAGAACTGTTACACGTTTGAACGTGCAAGCATGAGATTTAAAAGCTATGCATGAGAGGATTTCCACAGAATTTACATTTTTCTAATAACTTAATTTTCAGTTCTTCACATAAAACTACCGTATGACTTCAGATGATTTGAAACACAGTATGACTATTCTTTAGATTATTTAAATGTTCTTCACATTAAGAAAATAATTGTTCTTTTAAGAACTGTTCACTTAAAGGTTCTTTGAAGAACCAAAATTGGCTCTTCTATGGCATAACTGTTAAAACTGAGAGCTGTTTAACTGTTTTTTTTTTTTGTACCTTTATTTTAAAGAGGCCATATAATGCCTTTTTACAACATATTAATTTATTTTTTTGGGGTCTACTAGAATAGGTTTTCATGCTTGACTGTTTAAGAAAAACACCCTTTTTTCACATATTTTATATTGTTGCAGCAGCTTTCTTCCCAGTCACCTTGGGAGGGAATTATTTAAATGCGGAATATTATGACACGTTCTTTCCATGAAAAAAACTCGAGACTACAATCAAGGCATTTCAGGGAGTTCCGAAAAAGTGTGCACTGATATAGAGAATAACTCCTTTTGAAGTGACTTTGTGCTTTGTAACTTGGCAGACCTTTTTCATGTTGCTAAAACAGCAACATTACACATTAAAGAAAGTTAAAAATAAGAAAAAGCATAATAGGTCTTCTTTAAATAGTGTACTTTTGTGGTCCTTTTGGTGCATGTTGTAATAAATGGCAGAAAAAACTGTATAAATGTATATATTTGTATATATAAAAAAAAAAAACAGCTGACAGAAAACAGATCTCTCAGGGGCTGGTAACTGTGCCAACAGGACAAAAGAACACCACAACAGTGTGTGAAAATATATTGTGAGTGTGTTCAGCTGTGAAGAAGCTCCACTGCTTGAGCTGAAGCTGCACTCAGGTCTCTTTACAATGTTATTGCAGTGCCCTGAGGGTGAGGGTGGATGCAATCACTTTCTGTTAGCTCATGTCCACTGACGAGAGTGAGGGGCTCGGACCCTCTAAGTGTTGTGCTGAGGTTGCTAAGGCAACCGGCAATTATGTTAATGTGAAGATGTACTGAGTCCACAGGGGATGTGAAAAGCTGAGCTAGTGGCCATTGAGGGCATAGACAGGTCACAGCAATGACACCATTTGCGCTCCAATAAGCCAGAGCCTCAAAAAGCCTCATTTCCATTATAGAATGGAAATGCTCTTGAAAAAATTCTTGTGAAGGCACCATGCTACAATGAAGGTACCAGATGGTAATTATAATGGTACTGTATGATTATCATATTCACCATTTACATGGTACTCCAACACTGCAAAAAATGCTCATTTTAATTAGAAAAAATGTAAAAGTACTACAGTAAAATGTATTCTAAGTTATTAAATGTACCATTTATACAGTGAAACATTACAGTATATATCATTTAATTTTAACAAGTATAAATGACGTAATCTGTGGTGAAAATTAACTTTAAAGAAAATAATATATGTACTTTAATGTTTGTTTCAGCAGGAAAAAGTATCAATTACTTTAAAATGTAGACCAATATTAGTGTTATATTTACTTTTACAGTAAAACATTGTTAAAAAAATATGTTTTACAATGAAAGACAATAAAACTATATGTGAATATTGGAACTTAAAATCAAATCATCTTAGATTTTTACTTTTCCTGCCAGCATGTTCATTGCCCTCACTCCAAAACATATATTTTTGACAATGCATATTAATAGTTTTATTTAACATTTCAGTTCTTCTAACAAAAAAAGTTAAATCATTTAAAAAAAACTTGTATTTTGTTTAAACTTATACCGTTCAAAAGTTTGGGGTCAGTAAGATTTTTAAGAATTTACTGACTAATTTAAAAATTAAAAATGGAAAACAGTTAATTTAAATTGTAATATTATTTGATTATTACGATTTTAACTGTTTTTTATTGAATAAATGGAGCCTTGGCGAGCATAAGATACTTCTTTTAAAAACAAAACAAAACAAAACAAAAAATCTTACTGACCTCAAACATTTGAACAGCAGTTTACATAGAAAGGTAAATATTAGAATAATTCTATTGTCAAAGAGACAATAATATTACATTTTTAATTACATAAAAATATTTTTGATAGAATTAAACAAAACAACAACAACAACAAAAAACATGTTCATGGCTGGTAAGAAATATTTCTGGATGATAATTTTTTCTATTCCCCTGCTATTGAGAAGTATGGCAAAAACATGTTACGTATGTGGCTCAAAAAGACTGCAATTCTATTTGGTGGCGCTAATGGTGTAGAAATGACACACATTATTAAATATAAACATTTTTTTTGGTGAAGGTAGTGACCAAAACATGACAACACCATAATACATCCAAATAGCCATGGTAAAACCATGCTTCTATTCAAGCATACCATTAATATACCATTGCCATTCTATTCTACAGTATATAATATATTTGAGATTCTCCCACAGACTTGTATACAGCTTCATCCTTAATTCATCTTGTCACTATGGATTGATGCCAACACTCTCTGAGATCAGTCAGGCACACACCTTGCCAACTCACAACAAAGCCTTTAATATGTCCCGCTCTTAGAACATGAATAATCAAAGGCCCACTATGTCTCATGCATTAGTGTGTATCTGTACATTCTGGTCCTGTGACTGCTGAGGCATGTCAGCATGAGCAATGGGGGAGTGGCACACCACGTGAATGACCCCGGAGACCCACACGATGAAACGGTAATGGAAGGCGACAGACAGCCAAACAAACACTTGGGGAGCAGCTGTGGGTGACCTACATACTGTGGAGAAACCATGCAGATGGGCTGCAGGGCGTCCTCTCCACGGCAAGAAGACTACTGGAGCCAGAGATATGACCTGGGGCTTGTGGGATCTCGCAGTCACAATGGTTACTGATGGATATTAATCTGAGGACCAAACGCTATTATTGTGACAAGACAGATCATAGTCCTCTGCTTGAAGTGGTCACGTGGAACCAAAATACACAAAACCAAGGCACAAAAAAAAAATAAAAAATTGAGATTTTAACCAATTAGGTACATGATTAGGTCAATCAGAGAAAGAAAATAATCATTCACCTCAGCTGAACTTCAGAGATCTATGAACCAGAGACAAATTCGGCTCCCTCTCCATGAATACATAATGGTAATTGATTTCATTGACTGAACCCAACTGTTTTGTTCCAAACAGAAGGTCTTTTGAGGTCTGACTTTAGTATTCTGTCGGCATTTGTAAAATAAATACATTCATTCTGAATGTCTCTTGAAGGGAAAATTGTTTGTTCTCACAGAACAACCCCTGCAAAAAATATGTACAATTTAGCATACTTTGAGAGTACTTACGGAAATAACATAATTTAAAAGAACATACTTAAATGAAAACTGACTGTTTTTGGTCACTTAATTGCACTGCATGTACAGTTTCTTTATACACTTTTAAGATTTGAAATACAAATTCATTACAATTAAGCACACTTCTTTTTCACAAGGGAAAGTGATTGTTGGAGTGATGTTGTATTTTTGTAGGCCAGCTCAGAAGTTAGCATCACCCTGGTTCCCTCGACAAAAACCCAACTGGATTTTTCCTTTGGCTTTTGGAATATTTAAGAAAAAAAGCTCTGTGACCAACAATATGATGTTTACACATTTTGTTCATGATAACCTTCACAAATGACAACTTCACAACTTTTATTCATTTTGAAGTCTAAATACAATCATAAAATAAAAAGCTAAACGTTGCTATAAACAAACTAAACTACGATCGCGTGACTTCAATGTCACTACCATTAAGCTTCTGACAGCTTTTTTTTTATTTAAAACATTTTCTCTGAAAGTTCAAATTATAATAGTTGCAAGAGCGCAACATAAACACAATGAGGCTGTGAAAGCGGACTAGTGAGTAGATGAGTTTACCCGTTCAGCGGATGGTGTTTAGGCCCAGATTTACAGCGCAAATCCTCTTTTGGCATTAAAAAACTACTGTCAGAATTTACTAAAGACACACAGTGAAACATTAGCGGTGAAAAGGCGTGGACAGTGTTATTTTTGTGGCTGATCTTACTGTAAAATTTATGAGAGGAGAGTATTTAAATCAGTCATGCAAGGTGATTTACTAAGGTTTGTGCTAGTCAATTTACTGATATCGATCCAGTGTCTACAAAGCGAACGTGCAACGATTAAGCCAAATGGCCTTTACCAAAACAAAACAAAAAAAGGTAAAACAACGATATTGCACGATTTTGAAGTTGGAGGAGAAAATTAGATGAAGTTTTTCGCCCTACCGCGGTACTTCCGCCTATGTCATGCGTAATGCGTGGCGCATCACAGACCAGTGCAAGACGAGCATTTGTGGTTAAAAAGTATATACATTTTTTTTTTTTTAAATGACCAATTGTTTCGCTAGATAAGACCCTTATTCCTCGTCTGGGATCGCACAGAGCCCTTTGAAGCTGCACTGAAACTGCAATTTGGACCTTCCATCCCCGTGAAACCCATTGAAGTTCACTATATGGACAAAAATACTGGAATGTTTTCCTCAAAAACCTTAATTTCTTTTTGACTGAAGAAAGAAAGACATGAACATCTTGGATGACATGGGGGTGAATAAACTATCAGGAAATTTTCATTCTGAAGTGAACTAATCCTTTAATGTTCCCGAAAACCTCTGTAGTCCCATTTAGCCATTTGTTTAAAAAAAAGTAAAAGTTTTTTTTTTAAATCCCAAGAGGGTATAACTGATAATGCCTTATTTCAGGCATTTAACCAAAAACCCATTAAAAAATCCTTGACTTTATTATCCAATATAGTGTGCAAAGACCTGTACTGCGTAACAATTGAATAGAAAATTTGAACAGAATGTTTTAGTATTTGGTTTGTCCCTATTTTGCTTTAATGACAGCAGCACTTGAGCTGCAAGAACAAAACCTGATGATCATGTTCTCAGCATGATTTGGGATGATCCAAAGAGCATCTTGAGCTTCAATGGAAGGAAGATTACCACAGTAAAGCATTTTCAACTGAATGAAATCTTGATCATTAATCTTGCTGGCTAGGTAATTATCCTGCAAAAGACATACTGTCACGTTCACCAGCTGCGAGTGCCCTTGCATGCCTGCAGAGGGCACTGTTTCCACTAACACTACACATATCATGGACTCAGTATCCCACAATGCTTTGTTCTGTCATCTGTGTAATTATGTGAAGCTGTCCCTTTGTCTCTCTCCCTATATAACTCAGTTCAGTTGTTTGTCTAATTGCGAAGTCTTGTCTTGACTTGCACAGCATTACTGAGCGTTTCCCCTGGTTTCTATGTTCCTGGTTTGTGATATCTGCCTGTTTCCTAGTTTCCTTGTTCCTGTCCTCTGGATTTGTTTGTTTGTATGGACTGATTTACTGTGCTCTGACCTCTGCCTGTTTAATTGACTACGACTTTGGATTGTGCTACAAATAATACTGCATTTGGATCTTCTATTGTTGTCGCTCAGTGCTTGCAACAACTAACACCAGCAAATTGTAACGCATACAAATTTATGCATGAGCATCAGGACATATTAGCTGAAGCTGCTGAATGTTGGACAAATTATAGACTAATCATTTGATACTCCAATTCTTGAGTATCAAAACAAAGTTAGCATGCAAGATCCAGTGGACCAGGCATTTTTCTGAATTGCAATACACCCTGTCAATCTGAGTCATAAGTCAATGGATATAACTCACGGCTTTGAATTACTTTATACACAACACAATGCTATAGCGAAGAAAACAAAAGTTAACAACATAACAAAATAATGTTTCCAGTAGTCTGCAATGTTAAACTTTTACACCAAATGAAACAATGTGTATTTGACAAAATGATGTATGAGATGAAGACTCATGTGTTAGTTTTGTTTTTGTATACTATTATAGTATCTATTAATATTTGGAATTAGCTTTTATTATATTTTCAGTTCATTTAAATGTTAACTTAGGTCTTAAGTCATTTTGATATGTGTTTTGCCATTTATATACTATTACAGTATTTATTAATATTTTGAACTAGCTTTTATTATTAGATTTTCAGTTGATTTTAATTTTAGTTTGCACTTTTTAACATTTGTATTTTAACTTTAATTTATTTTTATTACTATTTTAGTTTCATTTTAGTACTTAAAATCAAGATAAAAATATAAAAGTCAGAAGAAAAGCCTAAAATAAGTTTAATAAATGAAAACGAATTTTATCAGTTTTAAGTAACAATAACAGCATTATAACACTATAATAAAGCTGCCAGCAGCGATGAAAGGGCCCTCGCACCCGGGCTCACTGCCACCTGTTGGCCTTAGGAAAACAGTGAACAGTGGGCGACATGCATGTAAGCAAGTAAATACAGGAGAATTATGACAAAGTCATTTCAAAAAGTGACACACCTCCTGCTGCCAACAGGTGGTGCTTTGACTGTAACTGAAAATTGCCATGTAGATGTCTTCAGGCCAGGACTATTATCACACATGTGAAGTTTGGAGCAAATCGGACATTGTATGGCTGAGTTACAACAGCTTCCTCTTTCATGGCGAAACATCAAACTTTGTCATGGCCATGGCCCTTTAGCGAAAACTCCAGATCTTCTCAATTTAACATTGCTAAGGCCTTAAGATTAGAATGACCATATAAGATGTGGTTCTAGTTAAATCTCTATGAGGAGTTAATAACAGTGTAAAACATGTTATTTCATGTTGCCCACAGGTGGCACTATGACTGTAACTAAATATTTCCATGTAGATGTCTTCATGCTAGGACTCTAATAAAACATGTGAAGTTTGGGGCAAATGTGACATTGTATACCCGAGTTACAACAACTTCCTGTTTCATGGCGAAACAAAGAAATTTGTCAGGCCACCACGGACACGCCCTTCAGCGAAAACTCAAGATCTTCGCAATTTAATGTCGCAAAGGCCTTTAGATTAGATCAGACCAACATCATATTTGGTCAGTCTAATCCAGGCATGGGGAACGTTGATCCTGGAGGGCCATTGTCCTGCAGAGTTTAGCTCCAACCCTAATTAAACACACCTGAAGCTAATCAAGGTCTTCAGGATTACTAAAGTTACAGGCAGGTGAGTGTTTTTTTCAGGGTTGGAGCTAAACTCTGCAGGACAATGGCCCTCCAGGATCAACGTTCCCCATGCCTGGATTAGACTGACCAAATATGATGTTGGTCTGATTAAAGCTCTTGGAGGAGTTCGTTAGAGTACAACGTCTGGAAATGGCAAAAACTGCACAAATTTTGCAGAGAAAATTCAAAATATATCACTTCCTATTGGGTTTTCAGATTTTTCACTCGGGCTTTTTTGTAGGTATTGGGCTGTTACATCGGTCTACCAAATTTCATACCTGTATGTGAAACGCAGCGCGATGGGCGCTTAATTTAAATTTTGTAGGTGGCGCTATCGAGCCATTTTGCCACATCTAATTCTGAAACCCATATCAGGCGTAAATTTTCACCACTTCTGACGCGTGGGCAAAGTTTCATGAGTGTTCGAGCATGTTTAGGCCCTCAAAAATTAGATTCATTTCGGAAAAGAAGAATTGGCCGAGCAATTACAATAGGGTCCTCACACCATCGGTGCTCGGGCCCTAATAAAAAAACAAAACAAAAACATTTATAGCCTAAAAAAGACACTTTATTGCAGCTTTCTGCAAACGTAAACGAAGTGTAAATGTTAATGAAATGATTTTACTTGCTCACAATCAGTTAATTATCAAAAAATCTATTTTTTGTCATGTCAAAACAGCCTTTTGATGTGAATTGAAACCTAATTATTTTTATCTAGCTAGGTGATTGTCCTAATTATTATATCAGTAAAATATGCATGAGCATGCCTCTAAGCATGAGAAATTAGCTAAAGCTGGTGAATGATTAATTGAAGATTAATGAGGATGAGAAAAAAGCAGTCTTGAGCAGCAAAACGGACTTAGCATGCAAGACTCAGTGGACCAGTCTTTTTTTCTTACGCTACACACCCTATCATCCCAAGTCATATGTCAATGGATTGGACTCATTACTATGCATGAAAGGAAAGTTCTATTTACACAAGGACTTCTGTCAGTATAAAAGCCACCTTGAAATGCAACACTTTTTGTTTGTGTTGCGAGCTAATGCTGCTGTGTCATCACAACATTCATTCAAGAATATTTTTATTTTCTATAACTCACCTTTTTCTTTCTTAAAAAAAAAAAAAGGTGTGTACTGCCACAATGATGAATGGTATACAAGTAAAAGAGTGACAACTGTTCGGAATAATTGATTATCTGAAATTTATTCCACACAGTTTAGTTCACACTGGCTTCATTTAATGGAATTCTTGGCAAAACTAATTCTAATAGGCTTGATAAATGTGTGAGCATATACACAGGAAAAACTGAAACACTCTATTCTCTGCAAGCGTGTGCACACACACTCCCTCACTTCCTGTCAAAATAACAGAACGGTGGGTGTTCTTTTGTGGTCTTTACAGATAAATACCACCGGCTGCTTTCCTGTCATCAGAATGAAAGGAATAACTTCAGACGGCTAACGTGCCCCGTTGGGTTTGCACGCGAAAACCTGCACATCACATCCTCTCGTACTCGCGTGTCAAAGATTAGTTTAACCAATAGAATGCTCTAAATCCGCGTGCTGTTACTATTATTATTTTCTTCCATGAAAAACAAAAGATAAAAATAACTGCATTACAGTTTACAGTGAAAATGTCAAAAAGAACCATAAAAGCAGTTCATCCGACTCGTGGACCATATCCCATGTCATTAATCACTGGTGATCTTTCTCCAGAAGAAAGTCATACAGATTTGGAACAACATGAGGTGAAGACATTTTCACACTTCTCCTTGATTAGACCACTGAACAGACATCCGCTTCTGCACATGCAGCAAAATTCTGTTCAAGTGTCACTTCTGATGTAAAATTAGAGGGGAAAGTGCACCAGCGCCCTTCTGAAGAATGCACTTGCAAAGGGCTTTTGTTCAGGTTTTCCCCGGGTCGAAACAGACAATGTGAGGACACCACACAAGCCCAAACACAGGGATTCAGGTGCCTGAGGAGACCTTTCTGTTTAATTAAAAGGCTTGGCAGATAGGTCAACACATGTTTTCTTCTAAGAAACGGCAACACACTCAACATCACTACATGCATTTCATCAATCTTGTATGACCATTAAAGGGTTAGAAAATTCTGTCATCATTTACTCACCCTCATGTTTTTCCACACCCATAAGACTTTTGTTCATCTTTGGAACACAAATGAAGGTTTTTTTAAGGAAATCTAAGAGTTTTCTGTCCATCCATTGACAGCCTACGTTACTACCACTTTTTAAGCCCCAGAAAGACAAAATATTTATCTCCAACACGCGTTCGTGAGAGCACAACGATGCATGAGTGTTATGTTGGCGCGAGAGCAGACGCTGTTGCATGAAAGCACGCTGGAGATTAATTTTGGTGCAAACAAAGCAATTGCGTCACTTCATAAAATTGAGGTTAAACCACTGGAGTCACATGGATTACTTTAATGATGTCTTTAATACCATTCGGAAGAAGAACGAAGGTCTTACGGGTTTGGAACGACATTATAACGACATTATAATTAATGACAGAAATAAAACACAGCTTCATGAAGCTTTACGAATCTTTTGTTTCAAATCAGTGGTTTGGATCGTGTATCAAAACAAACAAAGTGTATCAAATCCAAAGTTACATGATTTCAGTAAACGAGGCCTTGTTATGTCATAAGTGTTTCGAAATTGTAATGGTTCACCACTGGGAGGCGTGACTTTGGCAGTTTGATACGTGCTCCGAACCACTGATTCGAAACAAAAGATTTGTAAAGCTTCGAAGCTCCATGAAGCAGTGTTTTGAAATCGCCCATCACTATATATTGTTGAATAAAGTCATTCGTTTTTTTGGCGCACAAAAAGTATTCTCGTCGCTTCATTACATTAAGGTTGAACCACTGTAGTCACATGAACTGTTTTAAATATGTCGTCAGTAGCTTTCTGGGCATCTGAAAGTGTCAGTTATCTTAATCTGTATCTTAATTTGTGTTCCGAAGATGAATGAAGGTCTTACGGGAGTGAAACGACTTGAGGATGAGTAATTAATGACAGAATTTTTATTTTTGGGTGAACTAACCCTTTAAGGAACAGAACCTTCTGATGTTATAATACTGTCTAATTCTTAGTATATCATGATATTGAACTTTTTAAAGGGAAGCAAACAATCCATATTACAATTTATGCTTAGTCATTTGTTATGAATATATTTTAGTTATTTTCCTAATATTCAGCAGAGCATTTAGTTTTCCTCACATTCAGTGTCACAGAGCTTAAGCCAACGTGAAAGAGTCAAACACAGAAATGTCAACATAATGTATCAAGTTTATTTTTTTCTAAGGGCTTTTGGCATGGAGTTCCCAGATTGGGTTGGATTCTCAGGAGATTGATTTCAAAAGAGGCCCCTTTCCCCCACTGAGTGATTAAGGCCTCATGTGTGTGGTAGCTCAATGGCCCTAATCCAGCTTTGATAACTGCCCCCTGCATTCAAACACTGAGAGAGGGCCAGAGCGACTTCACATCCTGTTAATTACCAACTCCTCCATCAGTAAGAACTATGCCCTCTTACAAAGTTTCCCGGCCTCTCCGGCTTCCCCAGCATGCCTCTTGGCCATGTGATTTACAGGCACTTTGAGACAAAGATGCCCTTTTCTCACTCGCAATGACGGCTGACCCCCCTCCGGAGGGTTTTATTTGGTAAAGGGTGGAGCATTTGACAACCAGTTTGGTGAGAGTTCTGGGGGCATGTGTTGAGAAGTCAATGATGGGGTTGTACTGCGTGTAAAAGGTCAGCAGGTCGGGCCTCGGGTAAACGGTGTCGTTACGCTAGGTTAACAATAAAAGGGCACTCATGGTGCTCTTTGCCTTTGAAGCAGGATGGATAGTGTGTCGTATAACAGCGCCGCGCCCCCATCCAGAAAATTTACAGGTCAAGAATGTGCCGTTGACCACATGTGAGGGGGAACAGAAGGAAAATAATTTCATACACATTTGGCGAAAGCATCAGAAGCAAATGGTAAAGTCTGAGTGGGAACAAAACCGCCCAACATGGTTGCGTCGGGACCTGAATCATCAAGCTAGACTAAATTCCCATCAAGAAACTAGTAGTGCACCTTCCAGAGCCAAATTCTTTCCCCAACAACTGTCGCTGCCACAGCGTATTACTCAATAATCTCTGAGCCAGAAATTCGGTCTCAGCTGATGGAGCAATCCAAGGGTTTGTCAATCTTTCTTTTGGCTCCAATGAAATGAGAATCAGATGTTTGCTGTTGGGGGAACAATCTCTCCCACCCATCCGGCTGCAGCCTGCAGCTGGAGGCACTGGTACATGTGCGCTACATGGTGACAGGAAGGTGAACATTCCACCCTCCTTCCGTCACTGGCCCGGCAGCTGCAAGAGCGAAGAAAAAAAAGGTCCTGTGAAACAGCGTTTCTCGAGTGGACCGTTGCCCATGTGGCCATGGAGATGGGAACTTCCTGTACAAGCTCTGTCAGAGCGTGTAAGCGGACTAGCAGATATCTCGGCTGATCTTTTGTTGCTCTGTCAGACACTGAAGGAACCCCACCATCTCCTCCTCCTCTCTGCCCGCTCACGACAGTTCAATTTCCTGCTGGCATTTCACTCTGGCAATTTTTTTCATCAATCTCCTTCAGACTTCGGTTCCCAGACGCTGCTGGGCTCTCGGGTGAAGGGGTGGGTCGGCGGTTGAGACGTTCTGACTATCATATGAATCTCTGCCTTTTCTTTGAAAGGCACTGGAGGTGGGGTCTCAAACAAAAGCCCTTTCAAATGGATCTGCATCACTTGTTAGGCTGCACAATGGTGAGGAGGGGCCAAAAAAAGTCAACAAATAATTCATATTGGCCTCTTTAGTCTAAGGGCTGGAATGCGGGCCCAAAAGTATGGTGGGTGGGTTAATGTTGTGGGCTACAGCGGAAATATACAGCCTAACCACACATGAATGAATGCAAAAAGGAGGAAATGCCTAATCTCGTAGTCTGTAAAGCTACTGCACGCCTAATTCATTTATGCACACAGCAGGTTGTGAGGATGAATGCACCAAACAGGCCAAGAGCAACGAGGAGCAAGAATTCCAGAGAAAGACTTCCAGAATTCCAACATCTTCCTCTGAGGTTTAAGCAATTTAAGCAGTTTCCCTTGCAAACATCAGTGTACACAACAGATACTTGTTTGACTTAGCCTAAACACACAGATAACACAAATTAACTCAACAGTGGCACTACTTTGGGTGGAATTTCACTAACCACCACATTCCAAGACGCTAAATACACTTAAATGGAGCTGCAACAAGTATTTATATTCAGTTTAATTTATTGTTGTTCTTTTCAGAGCAAAAATAATTCAAGCATATATTAAATAGTCTCATTATAGATCGTATTCAAAAAGCTCAAAGCTAATGGCCAGCTGCAATTATACAAGTGCCTGTTTTAAATCACGTTCCACACAGAATTTCATTTAAATGAGATGCTTGTGTACATTTTCTATTGATTATAGCAGCACTTATTCAACAAATGATGGTGAATCAAGGTTCAACAATAACACTTTTTTCCCCTGATAACCAAGTTGGGCCAGTTGCTTTCCCTCCAATTATTTTCACTGGGCCATCACAAAAGAATGATCTAATTTTATTTTTAGAAACGTATTTTCATATATATTGCTATTTTCCATTAAAGGGTTAGTTAATGCAAAAATTATCTCATAATTTGCTCACCCTCAAGCCATCCTAGGTGTACATGACTTTCTTCTTTCAGCCAAACACAATCGGAATTATATATAAAAAATATCCTGGCTCTTCCAAGATTTATAATGGGAGTGAATGGTACCATTGTTTTTTTGTTTGTTTTTTTGAAGCCCAAAAATGCACATCCATCCATCCATAATAAAAAATAATCCATATGGCTCCAGGGGGAGAAACTAGTGATTATAATTTATAAAGTTATAAATATGGATATTTTTCTTACAAAACTCCATTTCCTCACTTCAGAAAGCCTTCTTTAACCCCCTAAAAGCCGTATGGATTACTTTTATGATGGATGGATATGCTTTTTTGGGCTTAAAAAGGTCCCATTCACTCCCATTATAAAGTTTGGAAGAGCCAGGATATTTTTTAATATAACTCTGATTGTATTTGGCTAAAAGAAGAAAGTCATATAAACCTAGGATGGCTTGAGGATGAGTAAATTATGGGATAATTTTCATTTTTGGGTTAACTAACCTTTTAAGCCTTACAATTTCTTTATTTTTAACTTTTTTAACTTTTTCTTTTTCTCTTTAAAACTAAACTAAATTTGCAGTAAGCTAGGAATTATGCAGCTATAGTGTAAATAAAAAATAAAAATAAAAATTTTGACAAAAGCTTCTCAAATGTTAGCTAAGATTGTAAGTCATAACCCTGTAAACTCAGCAAACTTTCACTTTTGCATGATATCTGCAAAAATAAAACTGGAAGGTATGTGAAAAACTATTCATAAACCACTGTTTACCTGAAACAAATTTCTCCCACATTACTTAAGGTAACACTTTAACTAGAAGTTTATCCACCTAGAAAAGTATTCAAACCTCAAAAGGCAGAGAAGTCCAATTACAAATTTTTCCTGATTAATTGTTGTGTTTGCATTAAAATACCCAATTTTCTGTGTTTAAATTGCCCAACAGTCTTCCATTTTAAGTGCCTTACTATAAACATGCTTTTGTTTGTTTTTACAAACTGAAGTTAAACTCAAGTCAAAGTTATTCTCTTCGAATTTATCTTCCTTAGTTTAATAAACATTCAGAACACCGTGACTATTTAACCATTGAAAAGAGTCAACGCTCAAATCCTGACCAAGTATCGTTATAAACACTCTGAAGCCTAAAATAATAAAGAAAACAATAATAAACGCCTGATTTCTAACCCACAAGCGCTCTGTTGTACAAGCTGATAATCGACATGCGATGTCAGCAGCCCAATAAAAAAGATGTGCCGTGAGAAACTATCATGCTGAGCGCTCAGCCAAGAGAGGAAAACCAAAGAAGAACACAATAATATTTCTCTTATTCTGGCCACGCTGAGAGAAAAAGGAAAACAAGTCCCCATGAACCCACAAGGAACTGTTTGGGAAGTGAAACCTGAGCAACTAAAGTACGTCTGGTCCAGATGAGGGCAGTTATTCCTGGCTGGTGTTGAAAAGAGGTGGGGGAGCCAGGTGGAGACCTCGTGGCCCCAGACCACCCCTAAGGGACCTGACCGCTACACTCCACCCTGGTGAGGGTGCGGTGGAAGGTAACGCCACTCCAGCGCTGGGCATATCGCAGCTGGACGGATCAACAATCCAGGCATTGGTCAGCATGTCAACCATTCTCGCGTTGAATAATTGAGGAGCTCCGGACATCAGGGCGTGTTATTATGGAACAATGTTGCTTGGTGATATTGAAATATCACCACCAGAAGCACACGACAGCAGTGGTCCGATGCTATTCTTAAACTACTCAGTCAACAGCCGGTGTATCATCAGATATCGGTTATCAGATTAGCAACAAACTTAAATTAACCTGTCTAACATTGCTTTAATCTGGGGAGGAGCACAGTACACTTCTTTCCCGAAAGACATTCTGTCCTGGCACATTTGGGTTAAGCTCACATTTTAAACACAGCCAAACCAGAGAGGCAGCACAAAAAGCAGGGTGGGCTGGGCCAGAGTATGTGACTGAAGCAGTTTTGTAATCACTCCATTCTTGGTTTTCCCACTTCCTGCTTTTTGCTCGCTCTACGCTCATTATATTAGAGGATTGGAACTATTATATAATATGGTATAGCTAGGGCAGGACAATATGGCCAAACTATTATTGCAATATTCTTTTTTCCCCATATAATTCAATATTGTAATATTCATTTCATACCATTAATGTGGAAGGAAATGGATTTTGCATGTTTGTTATACCTCGAGAATGAATGTAAAAAAAAATGTGTTTTTGTTTTAGGATTTTAATATAAATTTAAAATACATTTATCATAAAAAATTATCATAAATGTATCATTATTATTATTAATAATAATACATTAAAGTAAAGGTTTAATAAATTGTGTTGTATTGCACATATTATTATTATTATGATTATTATCATTATTATTAAAGGGTTAGTTCACCCAAAAATGAAAACAATGTCATTTATTACTCACCCTCATGCCGTTCCACACCCGTAAGACCTTCGTTCATCTTCGGAACACAAATTAAGATATTTTTGTTGAAATCCGATGGCTCAGTGAGGCCTGCATTCCCAGCAATGACATTTCCTCTCTCAAGATCCATTAATGTACTAAAAACATATTTAAATCAGTTCATGTGAGTACAGTGGTTAAAAATTAATATTATAAAGCGACGAGAATATTTTTGGTGCGCCAAAAAAACTAAATAATTACTTATATAGTGATGGCCGATTCCAAAACACTGCTTCATGAAGCTTCGGAGCGTTATGAATCTTTTGTGTCGAATCATGATTCGGATCGCGTATCATACGGCCAAACTGCTGTAATCACGTGACCTTGGCGCTCCGAACCGCTGTTTCGACACAAAAGATTCATTACGCTCCGAAGCTTCCTGAAGCAGTGTTTTGAAATCGGCCATCACAAAAATATCTTAATTTGCGTTCCGAAGATCAATGAAGGTCTTAAGGGTGTGTAACGGCATGAGGGTGAGTAATAAATTACATTATTTTCATTTTTGGGTGAACTAACCCTTTATAGAACATCATACAACCAAGATGTTTTCATCCATGTTTTAATATATACAGTATACAAGTTTCATACAATAGTAATATATTTCTGTCATAATTTACGAACTAAAACTTTTATTTGGCCCATTTGCCCTGAAGATCTTTGAGTTTCAGTATATTCAACAACAGCTTATCAAAAGAAATGATGAAATGCTTAATGAAGTTCATATGCACTGTCCTCATATAGTATGACAGCCGGTGCTGAAAACACCACAAGTGTCACGCATGCTTAAGCATGTGTGTGTAGTGGATGAAACTGGCCTGATAATAAACTCAAAGGTTTATCAATATTGTGAATTGTTTTTCTGATTAATATCAATATAGATTTATTGCCCAGTCCTAGCTAATATAAGAATCAAAAAATCCAGTGTGTGTGGAAAATGAGAAACCCTTGGTGTTATTAACATCACAGCATAAAGCCCAAAGTACTTCGGCCGTCCACATTCGTGCTGTTGCGTGTGCAAGCAGGACAGAAGAGTCCACTAGGACGGTGGCAATAAGCACAGTACTGAGCGCAGTGTGCACTGTGCAGTCGTCGAAGAAGAGTGTGGAAACTGTTTTTGTTTCTTGTTCTCTTGGTGTATCTTCTGAACTATATTGCAATGGTGAATGCACTATTTTTCTTCCACGATCCTGCCCAGCGAATGTCCCGTTGATGACACGATGTCTGGTCGAGCATAGAAAAAAATTGTACCGCGCATGTTTTCGAACTCGGTCATCCGCGCGCATCCGCGGTTGAGTATACTTTGAAAGATGCGTGGACACGACTGCGCGAGACGCGTCCAGGCACTGAAAGTGAAGTATACCCGGACCTTAACTCTCACAAGAAGCTAAACTTTTACTTACCAAGTCGGCTTTGCTTTTCCCTGCAGGCAGCGGTCAGCTTTGCCAGCTCCTCGTACTTTGCAGCCAATCGCAGCTTGCCGTTTTGAAGTTGAGGGCGATGTGACAGGCTGTCTTCTGCAAGACTCCGATTGGTTAGCAACAAGGTTTCCCTGTCCAGCTGGAGTTCCTGAAACTGAACACAAATTTCAGTTATTCATCAAACTGGAACAACAAAGACAGCATCTTTACAAATACCGATTCTACAACCTAAAGAAAGACCAAGATGTGTTAATCAGTTGAACATGTCTACATTAAAGTCCATTTCTTATGTAATGTATATTCAATCTTGAAGGGGGTTCACACTGACATGTTTTAATATTCATGTGTCTGTATAATGAGTGCGGTGCAGGTCTGTGTTTTATTGGTTATTGTCTCCCCTTTTCCCATCCTCTACTCTCCCACTCTTCCACAGCTTTACACATCCATTTCTTCAGACTTTAGTCATGTTTCCACCGCAGGAACTTTCCACAGAAACTAGGAACTTTGGGGTGGTACTCGGTGTGTTTCAAATGCAGGAAACAGGGTCTAAATGAAGTTCTGGGTAAAAATTTCCCCCTCAGAAAGTCCCTGCTCGCAAGGTAGTACTTTTTCAAAGTTCAGGACTTTTCGGGGGTGAGACTTGGGCACTGAACATGCTGATTGGTTAAGTTCACGCAGCATTTTATTTCAACCACCATTTTTAAAAGTCTGTTCGCGGTGTGTGCAGTAAGAGTTGTTTGCTATTCAAATCAACAATGGGGTTTCAAAATGATGACCGATGGACTGACGACGAGGTTCAGGCTTTATTAAGCTTATAAGTAGAGGACGAAAGGACGTTACGTGCAGTGCTACATCACTGGACTAATCTTCACGGTACTTTAGATCGTGATGGAAACGCAGACAGCAACAGGTCTGGAGGAAAAAAAGTTTCTGGGACAAATTGTTCCAGGCAATTTCGGTGGAAGTGAGTTTTTTCAATTCAGAGGTGTGAATGGCCAGGTTAAAACAGGGGGGGAGGGAGGGTTTCATGCCACTTTAAATCACAGAAGGTCACCAAGTACAGGCCTTCTAGCTCAACTGCTGTAGGCCTACCCACTGTATCAGGTGACGGATCAAGTAAGCCAGGCGCTTTCAAGCTTTTTGATGCCAAGTACCCCCAAAAAATATGAAAAGGGACATGCTTCCAAAATTATAAAGGCAGCTGGATATGTACTGTACATTTATATTGGGTGTGGAAAAATAGCAAATGTAATATTATAAAGTCAACAATATTAAACATTGATTAAAATATTATCTGAGAACTAGAAAAGGTAAAGTTTAGTAAAGTTTGATGACTTGACAAAGGCTGGCCTGAAAGTATGAAATAGTTTTAAAAGTTTAAGGTTTGAAGGTTTATTGTAAGAGAAAAGCAGAAAGGCCATATTAGGCCACTTCAGACCCCATATGACCTCATTAGACCTCCAAGAAACCATATCAAACCAGTAAACCTAATAAACCTTTTCAGACCAATTAGATCTGAGCACTAAGATTACTAAGATCACTAAGAAAGCACATCAGACCACATGTTTTTAGGAAATGCTACCAGGTTTCTTAAGGTGCGGTCACATTTTTTGTTGCTCAGCAAAATTTCATGAGCATCATTCCAATAGGAATCCTCGCATTGTGAGTTTTGCGTGAGGGTGAAAAGGTTCCCAATGCAGATTTGCTCATTTTCAAGTTGATCACATGGATTCACCACACTGATCAACAGAAAGCTGCTTGGTTTAAAAGTGAGTTGTGCTTCATACATCGTTATGCTATTGACAAGAAACAATGGATTCGCTAAAATCACTAATGTGACTACCTTAATAGTAAAGTGTTTTTAGGCATTGTTAGCATGTTATTTGGTGTTGTTAGCATGATTTAGCATGATTTCCTAGCATGTTTTAACACAAAAAGTTTTGGCATGTTACTGTTTTCCAGGACAAAATGTCCTGTTGCTTGTCACGGCTGCATCTTTTACAAAAGATAGCTGAAAAAAAAGCTTATTTTGACTGTGGGGTTAATCATATAGCGCCTAGTTAGGACCCAGTGAGCACGTTTACATGCACACCAGTACGCCAATAACTCACAAAATGCAAATCATAACCCGACAATGCAAGTAAACTGCGTTTACATGACTTTTTTAATAAATCAGGTCATATGTTATGTGATGTTAAATAAAGCATTAAAAACCAAAGAAGAGTATTGCAACATGTCAGCGGGAAACTTACGGCACATATATTATCCTCTCATGCAGTTACAGATGCAGCATATTGACTATACCACTTCTACTTCTGCTGCACAAGATGAGAACACATTTTTATAATTATTTGGGTCAAGATAGAGTCTTTGATATTTCCTCCTCCCTTACTGCAAAACATTTATTCTGTCTGCGGTAAGGATGCGTTCCTGTCACAAATCACACATGCGCTCTTCAATAAGCCGACAGAAAGCAGGTTAATGCGTTTACATCCTGGGCGAAATCGGTGTAAGGGGCAAAAATCTAGCTGTGGCGACTGGTTTATGCTTAAGCCATTTATGAGCTAACTCCGATAAAGGAAACATAAAGGTTTACATGACCACATGCATTGTCGGCTTATTAAGCATAATCGTGTTAAGAACGTGCATGTAAACGCACTCAGTGTTAGTGTCTAAAGCTTTTTCTTTTTACGTACCGAAGAAGCACGGTCCACAACCGTGGTGTTTTTTACTCATTTGGAGCAGATGAACCTTAACTTCAATGTAATCCTGTGTAAGGACGTTAAGAATGCAGCTCCTCATACAAGATGACCATCAAGGTCAAACCACAGAAGACAGGAATGCAAGAACACAGAGAACTCAAAATTTTGTTCAGGAATTACGAGCCGTACAGAGTGAGTGTGAATAATGCAACTCAATACATCAAATACCTCAGGGGTCATATGAGGTTAGCTTATTATGCCAGGCACAGAATCCATGGACGTGTCCAAGGGAGACTGTAGGAAATCTAAGAAAGAGAAAACAATAGCCTCCAGCTTTATACTAACGTGACTGAAGACTTTAGCTAATATGTTTGATTTGTAGAGAAAAGCTCCTTATGTTTCATGAGAACAGTGAGGTATCTGGGTATGGCTTGGGCAACGGCCCATATCCGCGTGTGAACAAAGACATTCAGCATTTAGCTTTAAGGCTGGGTGAAAATTGTCCAGTTAATCATAATCTTCATTTGAACAATCTTCATATCAATTAATCAAATAACTCTTAAGAACTGGTTCTTTTTTAATGAATACAAATATTCAGCATAACCATTGTGGTGCAATTCATGAACAAATTACTCTTATGATCCAAAACTTTTTAGTGAATAAAAACATACAGCATAGACTCTAAAAAAAAACGCTAGGTTGTTTCAAGCCATGTTTGGGTCAAAACCGTTGGTTTAAAATAGGGCTGCACAATTTATTGCAATTAAACCACACTTGATTTGGCAAAGGCTGCGATTATTTTATGCGCAGCTTGTCAGAGCTGTACGGCTCTGTGATCAATAGTAAATGCTTCTCCATCTGAAAGCCAGAGGGAGCTCTTGCGGAGAAACTTTAAAAATAAAGAAGATAACACGTGTCATATCAAGCTGAATAAACACAAGATTGAAATGCTTTGATTGATTAAACATGACTAATAAACACACGATCATGCCTTATTCTGTGTAAGAAGCCACATCATCTCACAAAAGGATGCTATAAAGTGAGTTTGGAGTAAAAACATGTTATTAAATTATGTCTTTTGTTGGACAAGATGTTAATAAATGCTTCTCATGTCTGGAAAGATGTTTGACGTGTGTTGCTTTTGCAAATGTACATTATAAGCGACTCAAACTCGCAGTAGCTTTCAGATGGATTAGCATTTGGAGCCGTACTTCATTGACAAGCTGCGCATAAAAAATATAAAAAAGAATCGCAGCCTTTGCGATTTCATAATCGCACTAAGAAATTTCAATGTTATTTTTTGTATCGTGCGATAAATCGTGCAGCCCTAGTTTAAAATTTTTCATTACCGTTGGTTTAAAAAATTGTATTAAAATTTTAAACCCAACCATTGGGTTTGTCCATATTTGAGTGTAGCCAAAGTAGTCCAAATCATGAACAAATGACTCTTATCAATCAGTTCTTTTTTAGAGAATAAAAGCATACAGCATAGACAAATTAGCACAATTCATGAACAAATGATTCTTATGAATTGGTTATTTTTAGTGAATAAAATATAGCATTGATAAAGTAGTCCAATTCATGAGAAAATGACACTTTGTCCCCTTGGAATTATAAGGTTCTATCTGACATTTTTGTCAACATTTAGTTATTCACATATTCATATTCTTTGACAACTTATTTACATTATGTGATGTTCTTTTTTTAAGTTGTGTACATTTTGGGACTTTTTTTAGAAAACAAAAAGGTTCCATCTACTAAGTCGAACTCTAACTTGGTTCTATAAGGTTCTATCTGTGAGCCAATCAGCACTTTAAATGCACAGATGAGAACCAATCAGGATCGGCTTTCTTTGTCATGTCCCTGAATGCACCGTGATAGTGGAAAAGATTGCAGAAAATGCTAAATCAGTGAAGAGAAGACTTAATAATTCCACACAACACGATGTTTATTAGAAACCTCATGATCGACTATTTTATTTATGATCTTGTCAGTGACAGCAGCCCAAATTCCAGGGAATTTCAGTCTTTTTTTGTGTTTTGCTGTAGCTATTGCCGAGGAGATATTTTCATAGTTAGACACCACACTATCCAGCAGCGCTATTAAGAGGATAGGTTAGGGTTTTGTAGTCTATTTGCTTTATTCCAGTCACATCATTGTCACACGAGAGAAAGTTTTGTATATATTAGGTTATGTTTTAACCTTGATCCATCCTGTGTACTTGTATTGAGCTGTATGTAGCTATAAAGCTCTATGCTATGGCATACTGGATTAAAGTGTATAAACTACATTAAGTGAGATGATATGTTAAATTTTACATTGTTGGTAAAAACTGAGTCGTTGCATAGTTGAAATAATTTAAATATTTTAAATTATACATAGTCAGTGAAAATTGTTCAATGTTTATTAAACTTTGTTAAACACCTTTGCTGAAGCATTGTCTGTTTTCTTGCATTTTTTTTAGTCTTACAATTTTACAATATTAAGCCTTAAAGGTAAAATACTCAACAATTTAATTAATGGGGTCTTAATTACAACAATAAATGTTAGCATGTTATTTCAGCCATACTGAGTTCCACTTTCTGTGGAATAAAGTGCTAGTCAGATGTATTACAGTAGCTGCTTTCTGTCTAAACAAAAGGAAACTTAAATGGTTCCTGCAATGTGTTAAATTACCCACCATATTCCTACCTAAATTTAACATCTGCACTGGACAAAATATTTAGCACTGCCTTTTTTGCTTAACTTGAACAAGAAAAAAAAATCATTCTAAAATATGAAATAAATGTCATAGAAAGCATTAAAATTTAACTTTCTCATGCATGTCAACACATTACTTAGAATTTGTTTTAAAACATTGTAACAAACTGTTTGTGTTTCTTGAAAATTATTGTTTTGCAAGATAGAACCTTATAATTCCAAGCGAAAAGTGATTTTTTAGAATTAGTTCTATCTGCGTTTGACCCATTCCAAAAATCCCCATTTACAAATGAGAGGATTTTGATATTGTACATTTAGAATACATTTAGGGTCTCTGTCATTTTCCTGTATGAAAGAAACGTGTTCCCCATATAATTTTTGCTATATGGAATGCAAAAACTTTGAAGCTCAATATCTCAAAACTGCTCAAAATGCAGATAGAACATTATAATTCCAAGGGGGCAACTAATGTACCAGCTCTTTTTAGTGAATAAAAACATACAGCGTAGCCAAAGTAGTCCAATTCGCGTATAAATTACTCTTTTTAACTGGTTAATTTTAGTGAGCGCAAAAAAAAAAAAAGCAGCATACTACTCAACCAGTGCAGTTCAATTAAAAAACAAACGAGCCATTGAATTTTTCAAAACACTCAAAAACTTAGGAGATAATTTGAATCAGACTGGTGGATCCTTGTCAGAGCGTTTATGAAATCAAGTTATCATTACTTATATTGATATTACTATATTTTAATATATAGAATGGATGGATGGAATTTATTTTTAATTACAGTATAGTGTATACAGTATGTGAACAGATAATATGTATACATAATATGTACACCCATTC
Source organism: Anabarilius grahami (assembly GCA_003731715.1). NCBI lineage: Eukaryota > Metazoa > Chordata > Actinopteri > Cypriniformes > Xenocyprididae > Anabarilius > Anabarilius grahami. The sequence continues at coordinate 5,569,846 of RJVU01028973.1, forward strand.
AGAGCTGTAATCTTTCTCATAATTTTTAATAATTGTATATATTTTTAATAAGTGTTTTACACAGAAAAGGCAATTAAAAGCTTACTTTAAACTTTTTTTTTTGTTTTGGTTGTGGTCATTATTATATCTGTTAAAGGGAAAGTTCACCCAAAAATGAAAATTTGATGTTTATCTGCTTACCTCCAGGGCATCCAAGATCTAGGTGACTTTGTTTCTTCAGTAGAACACAAATGATGATTTTTTTACTCCAACCGTTGCCGTCTGTCAGTCGTATAATGCATGTCAATGGAAACTTCGTCTATAAGAGTAAAAATAAACATGCACAGACAAATCCAAATTAAACCCTGTGGCCCGTGACGACACATTGATGTCCTAAGACACGGAACAATCGGTTTGTGCGAGAAACCGAACAGTATTTATATAATTCTTTACCTCTAAAACACCACTATCTCCAACTGCCCTGCACATCCGGTTAGTGAGGTCAAAAAGCGCATTCTGATGACGGAAGTGATCTCTCGCGCTTTGCTTCAATGAATGCAAGACATCACTTCCGTTGTCAGAGCGCATTTATACTTCACCAACCGGATGTGGAGGGCAGTTGGAGATAGTGGTATTTTAGAGGTAAAAAATGATATAAATACTGTTCGGTTTCTCGCACAAACGTTTCGTGTCTTAGGACATCAGTGTGTCGTCACGAGCTGCAGGGTTTCATTTGGATTTGTCTGTGCATGTTTTTTTTTACTCTTATAGATTGTTTCCATTGACATGCATTATACGACTGACAGACCGCAACGGTAGGAGTTAAAAATCATCATTTGTGTTCTACTGAAGAAACAAAATCACCTACATCTTGGATGCCCTGGGGGTAAGCAGATAAACATCAAATTTTTCTTTTTGGGTGAACTATCCCTTTAAATAAAATCAATTGAACTGCATAGTTTGGGCCCTATTGTTAATTTTAACGTGTTTTTTTTTTTTTGTACCAAGTTAGAGAAGGTTATGGTAGTAGCTGCGAGATAATTTTTTTTATACAAGCAAAATACATATTTTAACTGAAATATAATCAAACTGAATCAAATCGAGGGCTTGTGAAGTGGGAAATGTATAACCAGACTTACTAATATTCTGCTTAATTCATATTTGATTTTATCTCAAGGCCCAATTCATGGCTGTGACAAGAAGGCTTATGGCTCAAGGCCAAACCAAAAGTATTACGAGAGAAAAAATAATAAACACATGACAGCATCACAAACAGCAACAGAGTAACTCGGAGGTAAAGACCTCACTCACCACAATTTCATTCTGTCTGAACGCCACTAAATATTGTCATTCAGCTATATTTCTGTAAAAGCAAGTTGATGATTTCCAGATGAAACTGAATGAGCATTCTTTCAGTGATTTGCCTTTGAAAAACGGACACAGCCTGGAGCGGCAACGGAGACAATGCTCGATTAACCAACCGCCTCAGTCTACCACGTGTTGCTTAATTACAATAAAACAAGGTCCCATGACGAAATAATCCTTTTGGAATGGCTGCTGGACAAATCTGTCCACATGTCCTTTAAAAAAAGTGCCATTATCCGCTCTGACCATCCTGCATGACATGGCCCAAGACCACTCTCTAACCATGGAGGGAAAAGCAGAGACAAGTCCAAACCAATGTCCTCATGGAAAGCATTCGCAAAGGCCCAGACATCAGTCGAAACCACAGACCCCTACTTTCACTGTAAGTGAGGGTTTGGGTCATAACAGAACTTCATTTTTCTTCTCCTGTTGCTGCAATGAATATTAACTGCCAGTTTTATGCATTTCAAAACTTGGGGAACATTACAAAGACTGAGAGTGCTTAGTCAAGCATATAAGAGGATTAATGATTAATTCGCTCAACGAATATGAGAATTTTGCCTTCCTTCTTAATGCTGTGCGAGACCCCCAAACGTGGTGGTAATATTCCCACTGGTGGCACATCTATTACAGAATCTATCTGGCTAAGGGGGAATGTGAGAAAGGCAGTCCCCTTTGATCAAGCCACCATCTTCTGAAGACGACGAAACTGGAATACTTGAGCTGCTTAGAATAACTCAAAAGAGCATACGTGATCAGAACGTGGTGAAAGGTTATGTGAGGTTCTTTTTGTTCGGAAATAACTTCAAACTTTTAAGGTCAATTGCTTGTTTCAACTCTCGACATAATTGCTGTTTACACAGGGACGTTCCATCAACGTCTCAAGAGAGCAGGTGATGGTTGAATGTGGCGCACAGAACCAGCAGATAATCATTTTCTAATTAAAGGATTATTATATACAGTATAAGCAATGTAAATATTCAGAACTAATCCCTCATCAAATGCAGATGGAAAATGGCAAGCAGTTTTTTGATCACATAATGCTAAGTGATTGCAAATTACACGCATCAGTTCTGCATGACGAATTGAGCCGTGAAGAGTAAAACGCAAACACATGAGATGTCTGTGCTGTCCCAGTTTGACATCATTCCATTTTTTAGGGGTGAGTAAGTTTAGGCCTATAAGGTTTAGAGTTTGCTCCAAAGGGTCAAGGTTTTGTTGGTTTTCGGACCATTAGGCCCTGCTAGTAGATGTCATTTCTCAGCAAAAAGCATCTTTTCTCGATGGATGGCCATTCAAAATTTTTAGTGTATTTTGACAAATTTCATTTTTTTAATTTTTTATTTTAAATAAATAGATTTAATTATATTAGATATTTGCCAGTGCCCTTTCTTAAAAGCATGAAATGGACTTGGATATGATGAAGATGCACTCTTTGGTTTTCATCTAGTATGAGTAATGTACTCCCCCAACAGAATCAGACACTGCTGTTTTTTATGTAGCACATTTTCCATTATGAATTATGATACAGCTTAGTTTGTTGGTCCATTGGGTTGCATTGCTTTCTCACAGAGAAACCCTCCAGAGTATGGTTGAGATTCAAAAATCAATTCCAATTCTGTAATCAGATACTTAAGGTCAGGAATCGGATACTTCAAAATAAAAATAAAAATGTCATTTCCGCGTATCGATTCCTGTGTGCACATTTTAATGTGATTTTAAACCATTCAAGCTCAAGAAGACGCAAAAGAGAACAGAACGAACCGATACACACAAAATTGTGTCAAAATATCCTCATAAACAGTCGCTTTTGTCTTAAGTGAACGTAAACAGTTGAAAAAGAAAACACGAAGAGAGAGAAGAGAGAAGAGCACAGGATCACTAACTGGACAAAAATAACACCTTCCAAAGGATTCTAATGCTAGGAATGTGGCTATTTTATTTATTTTCAACAATGTGAATGTCTCAGTTGAGCATTATTTATTTTTTATGTGGTACATTTCAATGTGGATTATTTTTGTAAATCAGTCGCGATTTTGGAGCAGGCTTCACAAACAGACGTTTACGATATGGACTCGACAGTAATGCGACAACATGTAAGTAACTGTGTTCATTCTAATGCCTGATCTGTGACCAGTGATTGTTCTGATTCATGTACAGTCAGATGTTCTTTGTCTTTGTCAGTGAATCAAACCAGTGGAGACTTAACATTATTTCTCTTAGTAGGATGAAAATAATCTGTTATTTAAACTGCGATTAAATTATAAATAGAAAGCGATCAAAGAACGCTCCCTTTGCAATCGCTGGAGCTGTCAATCAAACGGCGCAAGTTTATCAGTGGCTGAGTTCTGGAATAATGAGATCACTGCATTCATGTGCTCGACATGTCTTTGATCAGCTAACATTACATGCTCATCACTGCAACCTTTCATCCCACAATCTAAATATAATGCCATAGATCTAAATATAATCAACACTTTACACGATTTACGCCTTGCCTTGCCTTCTTTACACAATTAGTTAAATTTGAGAGCTGTAGTAAAACATGAAAAAGTTTTTGAGAGAGTTAAACATGTAATACTTAGCTATTTCAAATGCAAAGATGTTAGCCAATCACAGCAGAGGGCTTTTACACTGAAGTCTCACAGCAGACACACCCCTTCAAACAGAGCGTTCAAATCAGAGGGCTAAAAATCATACTAACACTATAAGTGCACCACAGGAAACATTCTAAAACAATAAAACAACGTAGTTCATAACTCCTGTAAATATACCTGCTTATATACCAGCTGCCGTCTGTCATTTATGTTATTTAAAGAACTAAAGAAAATCACTCAGTGATCTTGACTGAATAACTTTTGTAACTTGGAACCGAAAATGGGAATCGATAAGAATCGGAATTGATAAGCAGAATTGGAAATGGAATCTCTAATATTCAAACAATACCCAACAATACAATAAGAGTTCATTTCAATCATTGTGTGACTCTGAGAGCGATTACAGTGTTCATATATGCCTAAATGAACCAAAATAAAAGGAGAAAACAGCCAGGTTCCAAAACTAATGCTCCAAACAACCCTGGTGTGAAAACGCTTCACTAGTGAAGTGTTTGGGAATGAGTTCCATCAGTCAATTAATGTCATGACATCATTGTCATGAATAATTAGCTATATATCATTTTCACAGCTAAGGTAATTTGCTCAAAACAACTTGGCTGCAGAACTGAGCAACCATAGGCAAAAATGACAAATTTCAAATCACATACTTCCAAACAACTGCCATTGAGATTAATGGGAATGCTAATGGATAGCTCAAACCAGGTGTTACAGACCTCCTTGGTGAGGCCTGAAGCATATGCAAGTATGTGAATCATCTAGCTATGCAAATTTGCATTCCAAACTGTGTCAACGCCACGTCAAGTACTATATGAATTGTATTCGTAGCATTCCGAGGTGTTATTTACTGGCCATTAGTGTAATGTATCTTTTCTATGGTAAGTTCTTTTTCAGATCAACTACTACAGCTATATCGCCCCTTCAAGTACTGAAGTTTGCTACCGCTATGCAAGAATGCACAGTAAGTATGTACAACGGGACCACTCGAATGCAATGTGTTGGCCAAGTATCCATGCGTGCGTTGTGTAGAGTTTCCTACCATTTATCACTGGTTTAAGAGGTTGGTTATGGTTAAGATTAGGAATAGAGTTAAAGCTATGATTGTTTGATAATGGCTGTAGATCCAGGAACCTATCCTACTTGGGTAAATCATGTGGTGCAATTTACACCACAAACTAAAACATGATAGATGTTACTTGTTTCATGACAGGATGACTACAAGCTCTCAGCTCTCATTAACTGTTTCACATTACTGCAGCCCACTCCAACAAGGCAAGCATTTCCATGGTTTCCAGGCAAACAAAGAGTGCACTATCTTTCCAAAGAGTCATTTAAAGTTTCGGAATCTATTTAAAGATGATACAGATGTTGTCAACCACTAAATGAGGGTATGATCAGTGAAGGATCGTTTAAATTCCTGTATAGCCATTTTGGGGATCTAGACAAGATGATAAATGGTTTGGGTAATGAATTGGATATGGGTTGTCATAGATTTTCCTACAGTTCTCACTCAAAATCCAAAGTGTGGCTTTGGCAGAGATGGTGTTCTTCTTATCTCTCCTGCAAACCTAATCTGCATTCAACAACCAGAAATTAGTTGACGCTCTGCTTAACAATTATGACCGCTCAGCAAGGCTCTGTATTCATGTCATCTTTTTTAACTACACATGGAGGTCGAAATATGAATATTTATCTTGTACTCTAAATAAGCAACATATCCCAAAGCATGCTGTGCTAATATGCATAATTGCTAAAGTTTATTTAGGAGACATGTCTGTTTTCTAGTGCTAATTGCTATTTTATTTTTTAATTTTTTGGTCACACTTTAAGAACCCCTTGAAATTGCTTGATGAGTGCAATTTTATTTCTTGTGTTGAGATATTTCCTATCGAAATAAGAAGTTAGACAAGACATATCAAGGGGTTTGTCTTTTTTTCTTTTACAGCAAACGGCTTTAGTTACGTCGCAGACAAGAACCATAATTGTCAGTTGCAGGTGGTATTGGGGGAGGGACATATTTATTCTACAGAGCATTTGATTGGACAAAAATCTGTATTGTACAACATGACTCATTAATATGAATAAGAGATAGAATGGTATTATTTCTATACTGTTATGGTATTCATAATATTTTGAATAAGCTTTTATTTTTATATATTCGTTTTTCATTTAATTGTATGTGCTTTTATCATTTCATTTTTTAAATATAGCTATTTTGCTTCATTTTTTTTCAGTTTTAGTTTTAGCAATTGTAGTACTTAAACTTATTTCAGTTAGTTGCCAAGACAACATTTCTAATTTTCATTTAAATTCCCCCTGTAGGCAATCATTTTATCCCTTAAAACTCATCTTTGATCACCAAAATTACATATTTAAATTTTTTTTTTCCTGTGAAAAAAATGTCTTCATGCCTCAAAATAGCTTGAATGGAACTCTACACCCTTGCTTCATTTAGTATATGCGGACCTATGAATATGCTAATTAACTTAGAACATCAGTAGAGAAAGGCATAGTTCATCATAGTATACATCATACACCCGTTATATTGCTAAATCTACCCGATTTTTCAAAAGAAAAAAAAATACCGGGATAACCTGGTTTCACTTGAGACTTCCTTGCTTCACGGCATAGTAATGATATGCCAGAGCCCGCCGGCACATTGATGTGATTGGTTACAAAGAACTTTGTGATGTCAGAAACACCAGCGATTTTAAACTCAAAGTCTTTAGATCACTGCAGTTTTAAGAGAAAATACTTCGCAATGTTGTTGACTTATGAATTTGCACATGGTTTGTCTTAAAGCATATTAAAAACACCACATAGACATATAAACAACATTAAAAACTGGATTTTCACCACAGGGGGACTTTATAATGGCGCTTTTCCACTGTATGGGACGGCTCGGTACGGAACGGTACGGCTCGCTTAAATAGTACCACCTTGGTGGAGGTTCCAAGCGCGCCGTACCGTTACTAAATGTGACGTGTAAACACTGCATATCACTGATTGGTCAGAGAGAGTCGTCACAACAAGCGTCACTGGATTTGAAACACGAGACACCAAACCCGCTAGATTTAAATAGTCAGCCACTGCCACTGCAGTATTATTTGTTTTTGCAACTTTTTTTAAGTGACTTGCTTAAAATGACTGTCGCACGCAACTTGAAAAAAGAAATGGCTGAATCGTGGTCAGTAGACGAGGTGCAGACTCGTTGGTAGCTGAGGAACGGATCCACGGCAGTAAAGGAAGCGCAACTATTACGATCAGTCTATAATCCCAACCACTTTGAAGCGGTACTAAACTGCAGTGGAAAAGCCAACCGAAAGCATGCCGAGCCGTGCCGAGTCGTTCCATGCAGTGGAAAAGTTTCGCTCAGGTGATGTACAACTAGTCTAATTTGAAAAGACTTGGTTTTGCACTAGGTAGGCAGCTCACTAGGTTTTGACACAGAGCTAATAAATCTGCCAGAGCATCTCTTTAAACCGTTATGCAGTCTATTACCTAGAACAAATTAATCAGAGAAATTGCAACTCCAGCTAAGGATGTGGCTTATCTTGGCAAGGATGTGGTGCTTCATACCACAAAGACAGCTAAGACACATACTCTTTCACATTTCACGAGCCTGTGATCAATCTTTTAGTTACTAGGAGCGAGTCCTGAGGCTCTTTCCTTCTCTGGTTAGTATTCCATACAGCTGAGTCTGCCGCATGCGTCATAAGTCACCCAGAGCCAATAACTGTCCAAGTCCAGCCCCTGCTGGTGTGCATGTCTTTCACACTTGTGGTGGGATAATAGACAGAAAGGCAAAGGGCACAGCAGGGTCTTCGCCCCCCCTCTCCAAAAGACGGCATACATTTCTCCAGTATCTCAGTTCCCATTTCCTCTCTCTCTCTTGCTGTTTAATGCAAAAGTAATACTCCCAGACATACAGAGAGCGTTTTCCCTAAACAGGAATTGACACAGACTATCCATTTCCGCTTGCAGCTGCCTGTATGTCTGTTTATACACTGTGCAGATGCAAGTCCTCTAGAGACCATGTGGGCTGGATGATACAATGGTCATAAAACAAATAAGACAAATCAAATGCCTACAGTCACAAACTGGAAAATACCTAACAGAAATAGTTCATTAGTCATTAAAAAAAAAAAGAAAGAAAGAAAAGAAACTTCCGTCATTATTAACTCAATTATAAACCCATATGACTTTCTTTCTTCCAATGAACACAAAAAGAAAACTTTTGACTTTTGATGAATGGGGACTGTAACTTTTTAAACTTTAAGGACACAAAAGCATCATAAAAAGTATCATGAACTCAAGAATCGCTTCAGTGTAAAGATCACACTCAAACAAACAATTCATTAACAAACTGCAACTTTGCTCCAAGGGCTGTGATGCCTTCTTATTATGTCCATTTGTAATTTTTCTTTTTTTAAATATCTTTTTAGCTCACCAAGACTGCATTTATTTGATCTAAAATACATTTTGCAACATTTTTTCTATTTGAATATATTTTAAAATGTATTCCTGTGATGGGAAATCTTTCAGCATCATTACTCCAGTCTTCCCTGTCACGTGATCCTTCTGAAATCAATCCAGAAACTGCTCAAGAAACATTTCCTATTATTATCAATGATGAAAACAGTGCTGCTTAATATTTTTGTTGAAACCATTCTCAGTATTCTATACGGAAGAGGATTAGGGCCAAGCAATAATAAAAAAAATGAAACCATCTCGAGATTAAAGTTGTTAAATTTCGAGAAAAAAGTCGTTAAATTTCGAGAAAAAAGTCGAGATAAAATGTTGAGAATAAAGTCATTAAATTACGAGAATAAAGTCATTAAATTACGAGAAAAAAGTCGTTAAATTACGAGAATAAATTCGTTAATTTAATGAATTTATTCTCAACATTTTATCTCGACTTTTTTTTCGAAATTTAATGACATTTTTCTCGTAATTTAATGATTTTATTCTCGTAATTTAATGACTTTATTCTCAACATTTTATCTCGACTTTTTTCTCGTAATTTAACGAGTTTGTTCTTGTAATTTATTGACTTTATTCTCGTAATTTAATGACTTTATTCTCGTAATTTAATGACTTTATTCTCGTAATTTAATGACTTTATTCTCAACATTTTATCTCGACTTTTTGCTCGAAATTTAACGAGTTTGTTCTCGTAATTTAACGACTTTTTTCTCGTAATTTAACGAGTTTATTCTCACCATTTTATCTCGACTTTTTTCTCGAAATTTAACGAGTTTTTTCTCGTAATTTAACGAGTTTATTCTCAACATTTTATCTCGACCTTTTTCTCGTAATTTAACGAGTTTAATCTCGAGATGGTTTTTTTTTTATTATTGCTTGGCCCTAATCCTCTTCCGTACTTCTATGACAAATAGAAAGTTCAAAAGAACAGCATTTATTTGAAATGCAAAATTGTAGTTTTGTAAATGTCTTCACTGTCAATTTTGATCAATTTAATACATCCTTGCTGAATGAAAGTATTAATAAAAAAATTTAAAAAAGTATCCACCTCAAACTTTTGAATGGTAGCGTATACATAGCTACTTAACTTGTGTGATGTATTTTTCTTAAATTTGTATTAAAAGTATTGTTAAAGTCCCCCTGTAGTCAATAATTTTATCCCTTAAAACTCATCTTTAAACACCAAAATGCCATATTTAAAAAAAAAATTTAAATGTAAAAAAATGTATTCATGCCTTAAAATAGCTTGAATGTAACTCTACACCCTTGCTTCATTTAGTATATGCTGAGCCATGAATATGCAAATTAGCCCCGCCTCCACTCACTCGCACCAGCTCTGAGATCCACTCGGTCAACTTTACTGTAGTAAATGCTGCACAATGGCAAGTGGAAATACTGGTGTAATTCAGCCATATATGTTTGAACCAGAAACTGATTCAGAAGAAGAAGTGGAAGAGTGAATTATACAGGCTCGTATACAAGGCGATTTCAGTATGGTAATGTGTTTCATGTAACGCTCTCTAATGCATAACTGTAATTAATATGATTAGCCTTTTGCTTGACTACATTATCAATCAGCTAATAATGTGTTGCTAATGTTACACAAACCATGTTCCCGTTCGCCATCTCAGAGTCAGACAGCTGACTTCTAAAAATTAGCATCCTTAGAAACACTTAGAACGTCAGTGGAGAAAGGCATATTGTTCATCATAACATCGTAATATACATAATTTAAATAATTCAGCCGCTAGATTGCTAAATGTACCCGATTTTTCATATCAACAGGAAAATATTCCAGGATAACCTGGCTTCTCTTGATACTCCCCTGCTTTGCAGCATAGTAATGATATGCTAAAGCCCGCCCCTCATGTTGACGTGACTGGTTACAAGGATTATTTAAAAAAAAGCAGATTTCACATTTGTCCCGTCTGCCACTGGTCGACAAACAGATAACCTTGCCTTAAACTCACGGTATTGGTTGAGCCAATGAGATTTAACATCAAAGCTTGAGATGTTTTCATGAAAGCAATACAAAACAGCAACGGTAAGAATCCATATGATTAATGATGGCTGTGCACATTGAGCATGCAGCGTAAGCACAATACATTAAGACCATCTGTTTAGTCCAATATAGTTCAGCTTGGTCAATAAACCATGAATGACCCAAGTGCTGCTGTTACTGATGAATTCAAGGAGTCTCCCCTCTGTATCTGTAATGAGCACATAAAGTTAACCATAAAGGCCGTCTCATTGCTATTCATAGGAAAGAGCACAGCCTGGTATTACAGAGCCTTTTCCATTTAGTAAAACCACCACAATCTCTTGTTAGAGAGTGACGGTCATGCATACAAGACCAATAACTGTATCTAGAGCACTAGACCATTGTGACCCTTTCATTGCGGTTGCCCATGGAGACCTCGGTGTGTTAATGAATTGACCTGTTTGTGATGGGAATAGTGATGGGCCTCACCGATCACAAGTCGTTAGGAGTTTGACCTCTACGACCCCATCACATGACTCTCCTGCATGGCTATCAATAAAGGTCATGAATCTGTAGAGTACTAGATTCTGCATCTATATTTGCAGTTATTTGTGTTGGTATAATTCAGATTTTTATGTTGCTGTTGTTGTTTTATGTGGCAAGGCCGCTCAGTTCAAATGATACTGATAGTTCCAAAATAAATAAATAAATTAATAAATAATTAGAATTCTGTCCTGGGTCGTTATTGTTAACTAAAACAAAACTATTAAAAATTGGTAACTGAAACAATATTTTTGGTAAATGAAATAATGCTGAAATTAAATATATATATAAAGTGCTGTCAAACGATTGCATCCAAAATAAAAGTTTGTGTTTTACATAATATATGTGTGTGTACTGTGTATATTTATTTATATATATATATATATATAAATACACACACATACATGTATACATTTAAGAAATATTTACATGTACTGTGTATATNGTACCTTGAAAATCCCTATTTGCACCTAGTTCTAGTCTTAACAGTTCCTGCCCTGATATGCAAAAATAACCCCTCAACCTCCAACAATATGTTGAAGTTATTGGACAGTGATATTATGAAAATGTTGGGCAGTGTCCATATAAAGTGTGTATAATATATTAATATATACATGTATGTATGTGTGTGTATTTATATATATATATAAATATTAATAAATATACACAGTACACACACATATATTATGTAAAACACAAACTTTTATTTTGGATGCAATCCAATTTATTAGGGATGCACCGATAGGATTTTTTCGGGGCCGATACTGATTTTAACAAACAATCATTGGCTGATACCGAAACCAATATTTGTCACTTCCTCTCTTATCTGAAATTTTGTCATCAAAATAGATAGTATTTTGATCATGTTTTAAATCAGCAAAGTTCAAAAACACCAGCATTAAATTATTACTGCATCATCAAATAATTTCTAATGAACATGGATTGGATCCATGTAACATTCAGCAGGCCTACATAAAGACAACAGAACAAAGACACATATGAAAAAACAGTGCTTTTTAGGTAGGTTCAACAGTTTTCAGGTTCAGAAATAAAGTAAACAAATGTAAAATAACATTGCATATTCACTCTAAAAAAAAAAAAGTGCTATATAGCACTAAAAGTGGTTCTTGGCTTGTAATCACCACTTTTGGTGCTATGTAGCACCATATCTTTAAAGGTGCTCAACAGCACCTTTGTCAAATGTTGCTATGTAGAACCCATAAGAGGTGCCATATCGCATTTTATTTATTCAACAAAAATGGTGCTAAACGGCACCAACAGTGGTTCTTTGGCTCGTAAAGAACCTTTAAAGGGGCTTAACAGGTTCTTTGTACAGCAGTGGTGCTATAAAGCACCTTAACCACCCCAAAGAACCACTGAAGAACCACTGAAGAAAAATGCAGGGGCTTAACACGTTCTGTATACAGTAGCAGTGCTATATAGCACCTCAGTCATCCCAAAGAACCGGTGAAAAACCACTGAAGCATCCAGATTTGGTGCTATCCAGCACTTAAAATGGTTCCCCAATGATTACGAGCCAAAGAACTAATTTTAGTACAATATAGCACCAGTGTTCTTCACTGCATAAATTAAATACATATTAATCCTTTATTGTAAAAGACTTTAGTATGATTAATCTTCTAATGTGTTTTTGTATACATTTTAATATTTTTGTAAGTTTAAATGTGTATAAGATCTCCTTTACTAAGGCGGGACTCTTATTTTGACGGGTTTTCTAGTCTACGGAGCTCTTCGGGTAATGGAGAGCACGCAGTTCTTCAGAGATATTTTGCAGATTTAAAGTTTGTCAGTTTATTAAGCACCCCCCGAAAAGGCATAAGATCTGTATGTATTTCTTTACTGTTAGTTGTAATAAGTGTTTTGTGTAATTCGCTGTATGTTGATGATAATGCAACGGAGAGAGAGAGAGTAATGCGCACTTCTTGTGCTCTGTATTGTTTATGGTGATTTTTTTTGGAATGAAAAGAGACGCAATAAACTTAATAAAACATCAGTAAAGTTTTGGTCATCATTTGGATGGGGTCCACTACACTTATGAAAGTTACAAAAGTTATTTAGTCAAGAATAGTGTGCTATTTTTTTGTATTTTGTTATTTGATTAACATTAAAGCGAAGACAGCAGCGCTAGGATATGCAACAGTTATTATACAGCTCAGTGCCTTCACGCTGTTAATTAATAAACTATCGGTTTGTTATATCTGCCTTTTTCCTGCATAGCCGATATGCCGATGGTTGTAAATTGAGCAAAAACTTTTATTTTGGATGCATTTAATTGCGATTAATTGCACATTGTTTGACAGCATTAATATAAATATATATATATATATATATACAATGGTATGCGAAAGTTTGGGAACCCCTTGCAGAATCTGTGAAAATTTGAATAATTTTAACAAAATAAGAGAGATCATACAAAATGCATGTTATTTTTTATTTAGTACTGTCCTGAGTAAGATATTTTACATTAAAGATGTTTCTATATAATCCACAAGACAAAAAAGTAGCTGAATTTATTAAAATATCTCCGTTCAAAAGTTTGGGAATCCTTGATTCTTAATACTGTGTGTGGTTACCTGGATGATCTATGACTGTTTTTTGTTTTGTGATGGTTGTTCATGAGTCCCTTGTTTGTTCTGAGCAGTTAAACTGAGCTCTGTTCTTCAGAAAAATCCTCCAGGTCCTGCAGATTCTTCAGTTTTCGAGGATTTTTTGCATATTTGAACCCTTTCCAGCAGTGGCTGTATGATTTTGAGATTCATCTTTTCACACTGAGGACAACTGAGGGACTCAAACCCAACTATTAAAAAAGGTTCAAACATTCACTGATGCTCCAGAAGGAAACACAGTGCATTAAGAGTCGGGAGGTGAATTTAAAGATCAAGGTAAATTTTACTTAATTTGTCTTCCGGGAAACATGCAAGTATCTTCTGTTGCTTCCAAAGGGAAGTACTAAATGAAAAAAAAAATATTTCAACAAAATATGAAAAATTTGGACTTCTTCATCCTGTTCAAAAGTTTTCACCCCCCGGCTCTTAAT
>RJVU01028973.1:5593613-5606349 GCA_003731715.1 Anabarilius grahami
TTTCACACAATATTAGTTGTTTTCATGCCTTTTGCACAACATTGCACCATTTCATGCTTTTCATCTTCAGAAAGATCTTTCTTCCTCCCCATATTGCATGAGAACTGTGACTTGCTTAATAATGTGGAACAACCTCTAAGTAGGGTTTCCACAGACCTGGCAAATTATTTTGTCTGAGATTGATACCAGTTATCTAAAAAGACATGGATAAATAAACAAACAAACATTTTCTTAGAAAAACTAAAATCTGAATGTTTATTGTACTGAAATCTTACTGATAGGTCATTTGCATAATAATTTGGAACGCAGTGTATGTAGATCCATACAACTGGGATACAGTATAATAATCTGTATGGGTGAATATTATGAAACCAAGGAACATAATTAACTTCAAAATCAAGAGCAGGACAAATAAAAAGGCTTAAAGGAAGTCTATTCTGATTTTTTTGTTCAGTGTTCAATTATTGTTAACTAAAACTATTAAAAATAGTTTTCATTAATTGAAATACAGTTAAATATAAATATCAGATGAAAAACGTTAAACTTAAAAACAAAAATTAGAAATGTTGCCTTGGCAACTATCTGAAATAAAATAAGTATAGGTTGAAGTACTAAAATGACTAAAGCTAAAACTGAAATAAATATAAATTAAAGCTTAATAGAAATATAAAATTACAAAAACATAAATTGAAATAAAAAATTATAAATAAAAAAAAGGTAATTCAAAATACAATAATAGTATATAATTAATACTAAAATTTCTCTATTTTGCATTACCATGATGTGAAAAAATTTAAGTAAAAGCAATATGTATTTTGAACATATACATCAATAGTATTTATTAGTACTGACTTTTGAAACTGAAAGTGTGTGTATCTATCTAGACTAATAAATACTGTAAGAAATGTATTGCTGTATCATTTTTATTAAATTTTAGTTAATGCATTAACTAACGTTAACTAATGGGGACCTTATTGCAAAAAGTGCTATGTATACATATACATATATACACACCTTTTCAATTTTCCTGATATTCACCCAGATGCATCATTCCCCATTATTTATTTATTTTAAGTTTCTGCACGTATATTTTTTGGATCTAAACATCTTTTTTTCTTTTCTTTTTTTTCTCACAATGACTGATTTATTAATGTGTAGCCTAGCCTGTCTGAGAGATTTGCTCCATTAATCTTCAGTCTTTCTCCTAGTATCAGTAATTTAGGGAAACCGATGGGCCCATTACCCATGTACCCTGCGGCAGAAGACAACTATGGCTATGATGCGTGTGCTGTGCTCTGCCTGCCTTGTGTGCCCAACATCCTGGTTATTGCCACCGAATCAGGAATGCTATACCACTGTGTGGTGCTGGAGGCAGAGGAAGACGAGGATGGCGGAGTAAGACGGACAGAATTCAGTCCATCTTACATATCATCAAATGCATCTTTTACAGTGTGAGAGATGCTGAGCCCCTCCCTGTGTTTGTGCATTCAGGCTGTAGAGAGATGGTCCAGAGGTTCAGAGACCGTGCCTTCACTTTATGTGTTCGAGTGTGTGGAGCTGGAACTGACACTCAAACTGCCTGCTGGGGGGGAGGAGGAGGACATTATAGAGTCAGACTTCACCTGTCCAATCAGATTACACCGAGGTGAGGAGGTCACACTGCACGACCATTTTCAACTGAATTATAAGAAATGTTTCTCAAAACCAAAGATTTTAGAACTTGCTTTATGTAAAAAGAATTATGTAACGTTTTTTTAGTAGACTGAAGTAATGGCTGCTGTGCCATTTTACAATGTGTAAAAAAAATATTCAAAATGCGCATAGTTTAAAATAGAGATGATTCTTCTCCCATGATTCTGACAGACAACTAAACAAAATAACGTAATTTACTACTGCAGCAATTAACATTTTGACAGAATCTCTTGTAAATTACATGTTATTTTAAACATAAACACCACTGGTGTAATGATGTAATTGATACAATCTTTATTTGATGCGTCAGGTTACTTTCAAAAGGTGATTTACTCTATTTTGATCGCTACTGTTGACTTCAGTGTTTATATCCAAGCAATAAACCTTTTTTCTTTTTATTTCTATTTTAAAAATATTTAATTAATTTGAATGATTCAATGACTCACTCATAAAGACTTCACTTGTTTCATTACTGGATGAATCAGTGTTTTTGAACGAATCTCTTGAATAAATGACATACATTTTTTAAAAAGTCATTTGTCACCACCTACTGGTGTAATGATGTAATTGATACAATCTTTATTTGAAGTGTCGTTACTTTCAAAAGGTGATTTACTCTATTTTGATCGCTACCGTAGACATCAGTGTTTATATCCGAGCTATAAACTTTTTTTTTTTACTTCTGTTTTAATTTTAATGTTTGTAACAGAAATTAAGATACTTTCAGCAGCCATTACTCCAGTTTTTAGTGTCACATGATCCTTCAGAAATTCTAATATGCTGATTTGCTGCTCAAGAAACATTTCTTCATCAATGTTGAAGACCATTTTTTCTGCTTAATGATTTTGTGGAAACCGTGATACATTTTTTTGAGATTACTTTGAACAAAGTTCAAAAGAACAGCATTTATTTGAAGTACTATTTTGTAACATTACAAACATCTTTACTTTCATCTTAGTATTAATTTCTGTCAAACCCCTCTGTTTCAGATCCTCTGTGTCAGCACAGGTATCACTGCACCCATGAGGCCGGTGTGCACAGTGTAGGACTCACCTGGTTCAAAAAACTGCACAAGTTTCTGGAGTCTGGTGAGCACATCCTCTGTTTGCATTTAATTATTTACAATCACAACACCAAAGTGGAGTGTTTGAGGAGCTCAGTATAGAGTATTTTGTAATTGTGTGTTTTATGTGCAGATGAGGAGGATAAAGACAGTCTGCAGGAGCTGGCAGCAGAACAACGCTGCATAGTGGAGCACATCCTGTGTACCAGACCTCTCTCTAACAGGTAAAAGAGCGCTTGCGGGAAATTAACATCAGTGCCGTGGTATCAGAAGCGGCATTTAAAGCTAAAATCCCAGATCTCTTGTGAAGCAATAGGCCAATTTGCAAATGTTTAAGCAAACCTTAAGAGACGCTGAGTAAGCGCTGTAGATTACTGGTGCTTATTTAAATTCTCCTCTCGTCCCATGTCTCTCTCTCTTAGTTTGCCGGCTCCTGTTCGTGGGTTTTGGATAGTGTCAGACCTGTCCCTTGGAGCCACCATGATCTGCATCACGAGTACCTATGAGTGTCTTCTGCTCCCTCTTCTGTATGTGGCAAGCACTTTCTGGCTCTTTCCCTATTTATTAGATCAGGGTTTCCCAAATGGGGCTCGTGAGGAAACTGCAGAGGGTTCGTGAGTTGATGAAAAGCTAATAATTAATTATATCAAATGTAAAATTAAAAAAAATAAACGAGGCTACACGATAATAGCGATATAGCTTAATTTAATTAACTAGCTGCGCCGTTTTCAGAGTTTTTAATTTTTATTTGACAGTAAAATTGTAATTTACAATCAGTGTTATTTTAGTATCATTACGGAAGAGGATTAGGGCCAAGCAATAATAAAAAAATCTCGTGATTAAAGTTGTTAAATTTCGAGAAAAAACTCGTTAAATTTCGAGAAAAAAGTTGAAATAAAATGTTGAGAATAAACTCGTTAAATTACGAGAAAAAAGTCGTAAAATTTCGAGAAAAAAGTCGAGATAAAATGTTGAGAATAAAGTCATTAAATTACGAGAAAAAAGTCGTTAAATTACGAGAACAAATTCGTTAAATTATGAGAAAAATGTCGTTAAATTTCGAGAAAAAAGTTGAGAGAAAATGTTGAGAATAAACTAATTAAATTACGAGAGAAATTTCATTAAATTTCGATTAAAAAATTGTATCTCGACTTTTTTCTCAATTTAAAATCATTTTTCTCGTAATTTAATGTTTATTCTCAACATTTTATTTCGACTTTTTTCTCGAAATTTAACGAGTTTTTTCTCGAAATTTAACAACTTTAATCTCGAGATGGTTTTATTTTTTTATTATTGCTTGGCCCTAATCTTCTTCCGTATATCATTGAGATACTTTTCTAGTTTTTATATTTTCCAGTTTCATTTTAACTTTAGTTAAAGTTTTAGTAATTTCCTTGTATGTTTTGACATTTTTATTAATATATATTTAAAAAATATGTCTATGTAGTTTTTAGTAATTTTGATTTCAGTTTGAGTTATTTTAGGCCATCAAATAAGTCTTGCCTTACCAACTAGCCGAAATGAAATGAGTTTGTTTCAGTATATTTTATTTCATTTCAGTCAACATTCATTTTATTTCAAGTAACCAAAATTTTAATGGTTGTGGTTTTATTTTTTGTCAATTATAGTAACCTTGTTTACAACAGGATAATATTATATATTTCTGTCTTTCTTTCTTTTTTTAATAATTGGAGTTAAAACATAATAATAATAATCGTTATTATTAATAGTATTACTATCATCAACATCAGGAAGCCGTGAACATGAGAATATGTCGTTAAACTACTGAAATGTTAACTTAAAATCTCGGGGTATTTTAAATCTTGTACAGCAGTTCGGCTGACAAAAAAGTTTGGGAACCCCTGTTAGATTATATTCGGAAGTTACTTTGTCATATTTTTATGTTGTTAGTAACATTTTCTTTTTAAATCTCCATGTAGAAGCTCTATTCGTCCCCCGTCCCCTCCGTTGCTCTGCTCTCATCCAGGGGCGGGGTCAGACAGCTCTCCTCTGCGTGGATTGGCTGAAGACTCTTTTGAACAGCATATTCGTAACATCCTGGCACGCAGCTCGACCAATCCATTAATGCTGAGGTAAAATGTGACCGCTTCCACTAACATTCATTTTTATAGACTCTNAAAAAAAAAAAAAAAAAACTTAAACCAGCTTAAGGTGTTTTTACATGGTTCTAATTCATGATTGATCACCTGGACTGTCGGATGGTAGACTACCTTTAACCAGCAACAAGCCACCTACTATTATCCAAAAACCAGCTAAACTACCTTAACATGTTTTTTTTTGCATTATGTGACACTGGTTTGTGATGAATGGCTTTCTCTCTCTCTCTCTGTGTTTTAGAGCAGGGGATAAGGACTCGTCCCCTCCTCCTTCAGAATGTCTGCAGCTCCTGAGTAGAGCCACACAGGTGTTCAGAGAGGAGTATATCCTAAAACTGGGCCTGGCTCATGAAGAAATGCAGAGAAGGTACAAAATAAACAGTTTCTAAAGCTGATATTTCGAAACCATATTTTCTCTTGCCGTTTATATCTCTTAAATATTAATATATACAAAGTACTCTAAAAAAAATGAACTTTCACTGTTGTTAGTTACTTAAACTCATGTAACTACATGAACATAATTTAATTGCGTTGTTTCTACTAAAAATGAGTATTGTCAGCTTTGCTTTAATACTTTAACAGCTTTACTTTTTAAGTGTTTGTTTAGTCAACGTAACATTGCTGAGTGAAACGCACAAATTATGTTGACATCTGTAGAGATTTATAGTTCCCAGCATGCATTGCAAGGGACTGCATTAAGAGAGTAAATTAGGGATTAAAGTGTTATTTAATGTGTTTTTCAGTAAAGGGAAAGATGTTGTTAGTTTATGTTAGTGTTTAATGTTCAGTTATGTTGAGGAGTTTCTGTAATGTTTTTGAATTTTGTGGTTCCCATTATGTAGAAGAGTGTCGCCTGTGTTTAGGCTGTGAGCCTCATACAGGTCCTTCTCAAAAAATTAGCATATTGTGATAAAGTTCATTATTTTCCATAATGTAATGATAAAAATTAAACTTTCATATATTTTAGATTCATTGCACACCAACTGAAATATTTCAGGTCTTTTATTGTTTTAATACTGATGATTTTGGCATACAGCTCATGAAAACCCAAAATTCCTATCTCAAAAAATTAGCATATTTCATCCGACCAATAAAAGAAAAGTGTTTTTAATACAAAAAAAGTCAACCTTCAAATAATTATGTTCAGTTATGCACTCAATACTTGGTCGGGAATCCTTTTGCAGAAATGACTGCTTCAATGCGGCGTGGCATGGAGGCAATCAGCCTGTGGCACTGCTGAGGTGTTATGGAGGCCCAGGATGCTTCGATAGCGGCCTTAAGCTCATCCAGAGTGTTGGGTCTTGCGTCTCTCAACTTTCTCTTCACAATATCCCACAGATTCTCTATGGGGTTCAGGTCAGGAGAGTTGGCAGGCCAATTGAGCACAGTAATACCATGGTCAGTAAACCATTTACCAGTGGTTTTGGCACTGTGAGCAGGTGCCAGGTCGTGCTGAAAAACGAAATCTTCATCTCCATAAAGCTTTTCAGCAGATGGAAGCATGAAGTGCTCCAAAATCTCCTGATAGCTAGCTGCATTGACCCTGCCCTTGATAAAACACAGTGGACCAACACCAGCAGCTGACATGGCACCCCAGACCATCACTGACTGTGGGAACTTGACACTGGACTTCAGGCATTTTGGCATTTCCTTCTCCCCAGTCTTCCTCCAGACTCTGGCACCTTGATTTCCGAATGACTTTGGACCACTGAGCAACAGTCCAGTGCTGCTTCTCTGTAGCCCAGGTCAGGCGCTTCTGCCGCTGTTTCTGGTTCAAAAGTGGCTTGACCTGGGGAATGCGGCACCTGTAGCCCATTTCCTGCACACGCCTGTGCACGGTGGCTCTGGATGTTTCTACTCCAGACTCAGTCCACTGCTTCCGCAGGTCCCCCAAGGTCTGGAATCGGTCCTTCTCCACAATCTTCCTCAGGGTCCGGTCACCTCTTCTCGTTGTGCAGCGTTTTTTGCCACACTTTTTCCTTCCCACAGACTTCCCACTGAGGTGCCTTGATACAGCACTCTGGGAACAGCCTATTCGTTCAGAAATTTCTTTCTGTGTCTTACCCTCTCGCTTGAGGGTGTCAATGATGGCCTTCTGGACAGCAGTCAGGTCGGCAGTCTTACCCATGATTGCGGTTTTGAGTAATGAACCAGGCTGGGAGTTTTTAAAAGCCTCAGGAATCTTTTGCAGGTGTTTAGAGTTAATTAGTTGATTCAGATGATTAGGTTAATAGCTCGTTTAGAGAACCTTTTCATGATATGCTAATTTTTTGAGATAGGAATTTTGGGTTTTCATGAGCTGTATGCCAAAATCATCAGTATTAAAACAATAAAAGACCTGAAATATTTCAGTTGGTGTGCAATGAATCTAAAATATATGAAAGTTGAATTTTTATCATTACATTATGGAAAATAATGAACTTTATCACAATATGCTAATTTTTTGAGAAGGACCTGTATACGCATGTGTAGGATGGAATTTCTGCTCAATTCAATTGAGTTTGTTCAATGAGCTATTTTTTTTAGTGTATTTTGTAGAGAAAATAGATAATTTATTAAGGTAAATTAATTCAATAAATGTGTTTACCTTACGTAATAAACATAACATAATTAAGTAAACTGCACATATAAATATTATGTAACAGTGACATTCAAATGATTTGTATTTACTCAAAGAAATTTTGTCAGCTTTACTTGAATTTCTTTTGTTCATACAACTAAATTGTTATGTGTACAGATTACTCAATATAGTCGCGTGGAACCACTTGACACTTCTTTTTTTAAGTAAATCCAACAATTCATTTTTTTGAGTGTAATATAGATAACTAAATCAAACAAGCAAGTTTGGGAGCCAGTATGTTGTCTGCATTTACATGTATTGACCTAATTAAACAATATTATGAGTATGAATTTAAACAGCATTAAGATTTTTTTTTTAAAAAGAAATTGTTTATTCAACAAGGATGCATTAAATTGATCAAATGTGACATTAAAGACTTTTACATTGTTACTAAAGACTTTTGCATTGTTACATAATTTATATTTCAAATAAATGCTGTTCTTTTTAAGAATCATAAAAAAATGCATCACAGTTTCCACAAAAATATTAAGCAGCACAACTATTTTGAACATAAGAAATGTTTCTCAAGGACCAAATCAACACATTAGAATGATTTCTGAATGATACACTAAAAATTGACTGAAAATTCAGTTTTGCCATCACAGGAATAAGTTACATTTTAAAATGTATTAAAAATAGAAAGTTATTTCAAGCTAATAACATTTCACAATATTACTGTTTTTACTGTATTTTTAATTAAATTAATGCAGCCTTTGTGATCATATGTTTGAGAAACAAAAAAACAAATCTTACCGACGCCAAATTTTGAAACTACTCTAAGCACTGTGGTATTTCCAGTGTACCATGGTACACCAATGGAGTACTATCCAATTACAGCACTGAGTGCTCTAATTTAATTTTGAAGTAGAATATGTTCAGTAGTGTATAAAAGTCACTATAGTTTTGTTCCAAATAAAGTTTATTCAATTTACTCTTTAGTAGTGTAGGATTGCAGTCCATTTAATTAAATACAGCTGTTGTAATAACAGTTCATTTTATGATTCTCTCACTTTTAGAGTAAAGCTCCTGACTGGACAGAAGAATAAGCAGCTGGAGGATCTTGCTCTTTGTAGAGAGGAGAGGTGACCACAGCACTGCCTGAATAACATGAATCACAACCACATGTACAGAAACACATTTAGCTCAGTTGAATCACAGAGAAGAACTAAATGTACGAGTACTACACAGAGACACATCACACTAGAGAGCACAATCTCAAGTTATTATTGAGTGTGGTAAACAGCTGAAATGTGCGAGTGGGCTGAGATGCTGTGGTTTAGATGCACTGTGCTGAACTTGAAAAATGTGATGGTGTGTTGTAGGAAAAGCCTGACGGAGGCCGCAGAGCGACTGGCTGATAAATATGAAGATGCCAAGTACCGTCAGGAAGCCATTATGAACAGGTTCACCTTCCAGTGAATTTAGTTGAATAGAAATTTTTTTTTTTTGATTTAGTCATGTTTTAAACCTCCTCAGTTTAAAAAAGGCATTTATTGAAACTCAGTTGTTAAAACCACTTGTTCATGTGTGTAGAGTCAAACAGGTTTTGGGAAGTCTGCGCAGTCAACTTCCTGTGCTGTCAGACAGTGAGAGAGACATGAGGAAGGAACTGCAAACTATCCACGATCAGCTCCGTCACCTTGACAACGGCATTAAACAGGTCCGTTCTGAATCTGTTTTTCCTTCGTCAGTTTAAGCTGCTTCACTATGTATCCCAGTTAAAAAATTATTATTTTATTTTGGCTGTGTTTCTCTGTTGTGAAGCAGATGTACGTCATTTCCCCAGTGTCATTGTGTGCTGTAATGTGTTCTCAGGTGAACATGAAGAAAGAATACCAGAAGAAGCAGATGAATACAGGAGCATCTCCAGCTCGCTCTAGCCTCACACTCAACGCCCACCAGAGGAAGTGTGTTCAGGGAGTGCTGAAAGAACAGTACGTACAGAGGGTCGTTTTCACACATGCACTAAAGCACCAAATGTCAATGCGAGTGTGCACCAGTTATACTGTAATGTGATGGCATGTATTGGAAGTTGTGCTGTGATGTTGAAAAAAACCTTTGACAAGTTATTGTAATGCAAAAAACAATTCCTGTTACTGTTGTGCAAAAAATCTCAGACCTGTTATTATAATGCCAAAAGGGCAGTCATGGCCTAAAAGATAGAGAGTCGGACTTGTAACCCAAAGGTCATGGGTTCGAGTCTCAGGTCCGGCAGGGATTGTCGGTGAGGGGAGTGAATGTCCAGCGCTCTCCCCACCCTCAATACCACGACTGAGGTGAGACCCTTGAGCAAGGCACCGTACCCCCAACTGCTCCCCGGGCGCCGCAGCAATGGCTGCCCACTGCTCCGGGTGTGTGTTCACGGTGTGTGTGTTCACTGCTGTGTGTGTGCACTTGGATGGGTTAAATGCAGAGCACAAATTCCGAGTATGGGTCACCATACTTGGCCACATGTCACTTCACTTCACTTTTTAAAAAAACCTCATCCCTGTTACCACAGTGCACTGAAAACCAAACTGTTAGTGTAAGATGCAAAAAGGTATCTCCATTACAGTAACAAACATCCCTGTTATTGTTATGCAAAAAACTCATCCGTTATGATTGTGTAAAAAAAAAAAAAAATACTGTTACTCAAAAAAAATGTTAGTTAAACAAAAAATACATCCCTGTTATTGATGCCCATTACTGTTGCCTGTTAACTCACCCCATTTACTGTTACACAAAACGACTAACCCCCATAGCTGTTGCGCAAAAAAACATCTGTTATGATTGTGTAAAAAAAAAAAAAGTTACACAAAAAACACATCCCTGTTACTGATGCCCATTACTTTTGCCCCACTTAACTCCAGGGGCGAGGCCAGAAACGTTCAAACGGGTGGGCCCAGAGCCACTCTGGGTGGGCCTTCATAAAACAGGTTGCATGGGCAAATTGTATAATCGTATCGAGTATGAAAACTTCATGCCAAATTATCAAAACGCAGCATGAATGAATTTATATATGGTCAGAGACTTCAGAGATTCATGCTTTGTCCGTCATTAACATCTAAGGCAGTAAGTGCATTACATTTTCATCAACTTAGTTATAAAGTTTACAGTGGATATGCGGGCACTTCGTTTTTTTTTTTCTGACATTTGGACAAAATCTCGTGTTATTAAAAATGAAGTGCACACAGTGGCTACACTAAGACACTCTTCTCCGCTCCTCAAACACATAACACATTAGTTTTTATACAGTGTTTCTTGAGTAAAGAAAACGCTGTACTTATTCAAACAAACAGTTCTTTATTTATTAATGGGGGCAGTCGTGGCCTAATGGATAGAGAGTCGGACTTGTAACCCAAAGGTCATGGGTTCGAATCTCAGGTCCGGCAGGGATTGTTGGTGAGGGGAGTGAATAATCAGCGCTCTTCCCACCTTCAATACCACGACTGAGGTGAGACCCTTGAGCAAGGCACCGTTCCCCCAACTGCTCCCCGGGCGCCGCAGCAATGGCTGCCCACTGCTCCGGGTGTGTGTTCACGGTGTGTGTGTTCACTGCTGTGTGTGTGCACTTGGATGGGTTAAATGCAGAGCACAAATTCCGAGTATGGGTCACCATACTTGGCCACATGTCACTTCACTTTCACTTTTTTCATTAATTTGATGTCATTACAGTCCCTGTTGGTGTAATGTTTAGGTGCCCCAATACTTTTGTCCATATAGTGTACATGTGATATGAAAAGTTATTTATTTTATTACAGAACACAAGAAAACCCAGTGTATACACCCTTATTAGGCCATTATTAGGCAGTGATTTTGAACTGCTTTCTTCTATCCTGTAGGGGAGAGCACATCGCTGGAATGATGAAGCAGATCAAGGACATCAAAAACCATTTCAGTTTCTGATCATCAGCAACCAACAGTCCTCAAAGGCCAATATATTATTGTACAGCATTCAATGAAATTACAGTAGAACCATATAGCATCTCCATAGACCCTGAGCTCCTTAAATGATTGGATTTTACCAGAAGGTCTTTAAGAAAGAGCTAACAGTTTTGTATAAACTAGTTTGTCTATTTTTATAAGTGGTATGTACATGTACACATCTCCTCGACAATAAAGAGTTTTGTACATTGAAGTGACTCTTTCCTGTGTATGTGTTGCTGTGAGAGTTTATCAGCTGTGAGACAGCAGCATTGGACATCAGTGTTATTTCCTGAACTGAGACAATGGCTTATCTGAAGAGGTCATGCTGGATATGAAGACTTTCCCTCCTTTCCTTCCCTCCTCTCCTCTAATCACAAGGCAGAATGTGAAGAGGGAAAAGATCATGTCAAGAACAGGGAGCTTGTATATTTACTCTAGTTAGGGGGAAGGAATGTCCCGGGGTTCAATACATGTTGAGCTCTATGAACAGTAGCTGCCTTTTACTACTAAGATTCATTTTGACTGGTCCCTAAGTCTTCTAGGCATGGAATGAACAAGTTGGCGACATTTTGCAACATCTATCTTTTTCCATTCTTCAAGAATGACCTCTTTTAGGGACTGGATGCTGGATGGAGAGTGGGTGTTCGATTGGGTTCAGATCAGGAGCCACTGCCACCACCATGTTTCACTGTAGGCACCATGCATTTTTCTTTGTATTCCTCACTTTTGTGACGCCATACAGTTTTGAATCCATCAGTTCCAAAAACATTTATCTTGGTCTCATCTCTCCAGAGTATAGAGTCCCAGTAGTCTTCATCTTTGTCAGCATGGGCGCTGACAAACCCTAGCGGGCTTTTTTGTGCCTGGGCTTTAGGAGAGGCTTCTTTCGTGGACGGCACCCATGCATGCCATTCCTCTACAGTGTACGCCGTATTGTGTCATGGGAAACAGTCACCCCAGTTTGGCTTTCTACTTCTTTAAATAACTGCAGTGAACTTGAGATGGTTGCAGTTTCATCTTTTTAACATTTTTGTACCACTTTTGCTGATCTTCTTGTAGCCTTCACCTTTCTGGTGTAAAGAAATTATTTTCTTTCTCAGGTCTTGTGACATTTCTCTTCCATGTGGTGCCATTGCTGACAGCATGAAATGGGAAGGGGTTTTAACACCCTTTTATAGTCAACTGTCTGCTGGACACCTGTGTAATGAATAATTAGACTCACCTGTGGTTGAATTCTTGTTAAATTAAACATTTGTAGTCTAAAATTTAGCTTTGCTCCAGAGACTTTCAGTGGGGTGTACTCATTTTTGCATCACCCTAATTTGAGTAAAACTGAAA
>RJVU01028973.1:5621381-5644364 GCA_003731715.1 Anabarilius grahami
AAGTAGAATAGGGAAGGCCTGGAATGTTATCAAAAACCTTAATTTCTTTTCGACTGAAGAAAGAAAGACATGAACATCTTGGATGACATGGGGGTGAGTAAATTATCAAGAAATTTTCATTCAGAAGTGAACTAATCCTTTAAAAGAATTGATAGGCTATATAAACTTAACCAGTTTTACATTTTAATTTGGATTAAAACATACACTAGCCTAGATATTGTTTGAAAATGTTGTGATGTTGAGATTTTTTTATTTATTAGTTAACATTAACAATAAAAATACTTCTAAATTATTTAGATTTTTGGCCCTCTAGCGGTTAATAAACAGAACTGCACACGTCTTGCGCAAGAACATTGTAGCCGGAGCTACTTTTCTCCGTGTATGTCTATGGCGAGTCACGCAGTTACTGTGATGCTCTGCGGCGGGTCCTACCAGTCTGGTCTGAAATAGTCTGAATATAAACACTTATTATAAGTGTACCATAATGATTCAGGGTAAGACAAAAACACGGTTTGGAAATGAGAATGTACATGAATCCATTTATCTAAATTTTGAACACAAAAAAAGTTACGAACAGCAGCTTTAATGTTAATTTCACATTTAAATCCAAACATATATCTGTTGCATGGACCTGAACTAACATGAACCAACAATGAACAGCTGTATTTTTATTAACTGACATTAACAAAGAACAACAACTACTGTAACAAATGTAGATACTGCTCATTGTTAGGTAATGTTAGTTAATGGATTAACTAACGTTAACTAATGGGGCCTCACTGTAAAAAGTTAAATATTGTTCTCTATAGTTCTTTTACACTTTAAACTTTTTGAAACATTACAGAACATCACCAAGTGTGGATACATTTATGGATAAATTTAAATCCCATCATAACCTGTTTCACTTGGAAATAAGTCACACTATAGAAGTAAAATACTACTGCTCAACAGTTTGGGGTCAGTTTAAAAAAAAATATTCTGAAAAATGTAATTTCAAATAATTGCTGTTCTTTTTAACTTTCAAAGAATCCTGGAAAAAAAATGATCACATTTTCCAGAAAATTTTAATCAATCATTTTCAACATTGATAATATTAAGAAATGTTTCCTGAGCAGCAAATCAGCATATTACAATGATTTCTGAAGGATCATGTGACACTGAAGATTCATTGATAATTTAAAAAATATATATATTTGTCAACCTCAAATTTTTGAATGGTACTGTCTGTTGCAAATGCTTCATGTTGACTTCACTGCCTCAATGCAATTACTTCTTGTTTCCAAAAAACTAACTTGACCATAATTAAACTGCTTTAAATCCCAAGCAACTTGACAAGAGTTTCAGAGTAGCTTCCACAACACTGACATGAGTATGCAGATAACATTTCAAATGCACATAGAAAAGGAGTGAGGAGATGTATTTCAGTTAAGTTATGCACATTTGTAGGAGCATGACCACCTCCAAACGCAGAGACTAACCCAAGGTCACATGAAGTTATATTAGTATTAGTATAGTACACTACACAGTTAGATGAAGTAGTAGGAAGAGATGTGGATGCGATTGAGCACATACACACACAGTGCTGATGGGTTTAGGGTGTGTTAGGATGGCATCGGTGGTGCCACTACAGACAGACACGTCCTAGACAAACATACAGTCAGGCAAAGATTCATACCTTCCAAGATGTCTGAACACAAGTCACCAATGCAGAGAGAAGTGGAGGAGAAAAAGACAGTATTGAAATGCAAAACATGAGAGGTAAATAAGTAGATAAATGTCTCGTGCATTCCTCTAATTGAAGGAGTTTCATAACCCTTCAATGATTTTAATCAGTTATTAGAAGCTAAACAAAAGGATGAAGGAGTAATTCCTTTAAAAAGAGAAGATGGATTTGGTTACATTTTTCCAAACCGCTAAAGATTCCCATTTCAAAGCCTCGATGTAAGCCAGTGTAAACATTCAGCGCTTTTAATCATTCAAGTTAAGGTTGGGCGGTATGAACAATATCATATCATGGTATGAGTCATTTGATATCACAGTACTTGTATATATTTCATAATCTATATATTTGTTTTGAAATTAAACCTGTAAAGGTTTATTACATGCATAATATATTTTTACACACAACTATTTTCCGAATGCCCAGCCGTAAGATTTCTGTGACTACCCAACTCAAACTGACATGTACAATCCACTCACCGATCTCTTCTTTACAGCCCTCTATCTCCAGCTGTAGTGTGTCCTCTAGGTTTTCTTTCAGACACTGCTCTGCCTGAATCTGCTCCTTCAGGAACAGAATTTCAGCCTTCAGCTTTTCCTCTAAATGTTCTGCTGCTGTGCGTGCAGAAACAATGTCCTCCCTGTACTGCAACGCCAGATTCTGAAGTTCCTGGGTAGAAAAATTACATATAAAAAAATAAAAATAAATAGTTTAGACTGAGTGGATGAGCTTAATAGTGCGTTATATATATATATATATATATATATAAAACTGCCCTCCAAAAGTTTGGAAACACTCTGGCAAAGTGTGGTTTTGGATGATATCAGCATAAATCCTTATCATTTTTTGGTGCAAATACATTACAGTAACTTAACATTATCATTGAAGACCAGCAATAATAGTTTTCATTTTGATTACATAATGGCAATATATACATGTCAAAGTCAGACATGCCCCTTTGCCAGCTGTGATGCCTGGTTACTGGATTAAACTTGGCCCAGGTTTGTAAAAGATTTTTGGGTCAGCACACCTTAATAGCTTCAACAATTGACTGCCAATTAAGTTTAGAATACAATGAACCAATTAGAACCCAGTTTAGGTCAGATAGCTGCTAATGGTGGATATTTTGATGAATCGAAAATGTAAGTTTTTTTCTACGTATAAACTGTTTATATAATAAAATATGTTTTCGTAGTTTGTGTTGTCCCTTATCAGTGCAAAATTATCACAAATTAAAAAGGATTCATGCAAATATTGTCCAAAACCCACTTTTCTAGGGCGTTTCCAAACTTTTGGAGGGCAGTGATACTGTATATATTTA
Organism: Anabarilius grahami; assembly: GCA_003731715.1. Lineage (NCBI taxonomy): Eukaryota > Metazoa > Chordata > Actinopteri > Cypriniformes > Xenocyprididae > Anabarilius > Anabarilius grahami. The sequence continues at coordinate 5,624,423 of RJVU01028973.1, forward strand.
TTATTTATTTTTACTATTAAGCTTTTTTTTTACTATATTTACTTTTTCCCCATCACTTAAGGTTTTTTCATTCTTTTCCCTATTTTTCGTAATATTAAGATTTTAAGATTAAGATTATCAATTTCCCAGATTTTTTTGTAATTTTCAATTTTCCTATTTTTCCATAATTTACTGAGATTTTAATTCACTTGATTTTTCCATCATTTTTAAAGATGATATTATTAATGTTTCATGAATTTTCCTAGCTTTTATCATCAATTCCTCCATTTTTTATCAATTTTCTAAGATTTGTTTTCATCAGGTTTCTACAATTGTATTGAACATTGGTGTTTTTTCATATTACAGCTGCTGCCAGTTTATAAAAGAAATAAGCCATTAGAGTCATGTGTTAAATTGATTTTTTGACACAAATAATAAAATATTCCAAAGCATGCCTTCTGGTACAATTATTTGTCCCAAAAAGACATTTTAATTTTCTCATCCCACTAACAGTAAAAAAAGAAAAAAAAGAAGAAGAAGAAAAAAAAAGTAAAAAATCAGTAGCAGATGCATTTTGACCAACAATGCCCTCCTCAGAGTGTGTAAAATCACTATAATGCACAGATTCTTCTGCCAAATTACTGTAATATTTTAAATATTGTCTTACTATGCTGCCAAAGAACAGGAGCCAATACAACAGGATGCATTCTTGTTAAAAAAAAGAAAAAAAAAAAGAAGCGCAATTAGAACTGAATAGAAGGTGCATTTAGAGTTGCAACCAGGACTGCGACAATAAGGACTGCCCGATCAGGACAGTGCTGCATCATCATGAAAGTTTATCATTTGCACGTGTTATTAAGCCTTGCCAATGTAAATATTCAAGTGCAAGAAGATGCGAAAGAGAACTCAATTCGGTACTCGTGTGCTGTGTGAGAAGTTGTGTGCGCACACATCCGAATCACATGCCCACATGCTCAGAAAGCGCCCAAATACTGAATTGAGTTGTATTTCACGTCTTCTTGCACTTGAACGAACATATTTACACAAAATTGTCAAAATGCCCATCTTGGCCTAGTAAACATGGTCGGTTATGTCTTAAGTGAACATAAACAGTTGAGAAATAAAACACATGTGTAACACTGTATTAGACCTGTGCATTTGGTCTTAAAGTTACAGTAGCCTAATATACTGCTGCTGTCTGTCATTCATGTTAATAAAACAACAAAAGTGAAAGAAAAGAAAATCACTAGAGAAAATAGGGGCTAGAGAAAATGTTGGCAGGGCAGGTAAAAAGGCCAGGTCAGACCAGCCCAGCAGAAAAAATCCTTAGCGTTGAACACTGGCAACTCTCAGACGTGCTGTAGTACCTGTACAGTGGTCGGCATGTGAAAGTCCTCTTGCTGCTGCAGCGTCATGTGAAGTCTGTGTTTACCCTGAAGACTCTCATTATCTTTCTGCAGTCTGTTCAGCTCTTCAGTCACCTGCTCTCTGGACTGTAGCAGCACAGCCTAGATACACACACACACCACTTAACCTACAAAAAACACTGCAAGCCACAAATGTTTTCTAAAGCATATATCCATTTAAAGTGGAAAACGATCCATTATAAAAGATGATTTTCAAAGAAATCTGCCAATGAAAATATCAGTGTGAGCATGAGAGATTCACCGCGCATTCCTCAGGTAATAACTAACCTACAGAACCCTTTCCAGGGCGATTTATTCTGGGGATCATGTCACACCAGTTTAAGTTTATCACTTTAACAGTGCAACTTCAGATTTCAACCAGATGTGCCTCAAGCAAACACAGAGACCAAGAATTCATCACAGCCAATACTGAATGCCAAAAGACACTTCAGTGCATTAGTACATGAAGAAATTCAAAATAGGTCTAGATCTATATTACAGAGAGGTTCTACATTAGATGTTTTTCAATGGAAAAAACTAAACATATGCTCTCTCTCAAGTCCTCAAGCAAAGCAAGTGAATGTTTTTGTGTAGGAGTGTATTTGGTCATACCATCTGTTCCTGGGTGTTCCTCTTGGCCTGGCTGAAGGCCTGTTGGAGAGCGCTTACGAGAGACTCAGACTCCTGAACTTTCTGCTTCAACTCTAAGATCTGTGTGCCAGACAAATGAAAATTAACTAAAGTCGTTTGACTTGGAAGAACAGTAACATTCAGAGCAGTCGTTACATTCTTCACATTTAAACACTGTGGCTTTAAAAACAGTAGTCAGCAAAGCCATATTGCCTACACTAGTGTTAAAGAGTCTTCTTTTAAAAATATTTTTAAAATCTTATGCTCACCAAGGCTGCATTTATTTGATCAAAAATACAAGACAGTGAAATATTAATGCAAGTTAAAATAACAATTTTCTATTTCAATATATTTTAAATGTAATTTATTCCTGTGATGAGAAAGCTGAATTTTCAGCATAATTTCTCCAGTCTTCAGTGTCACATGATCCTTCAGAAATTATTCTAATATGCTGACTTGCTGCTTAAGAAACATTTCTTATTATTATCAATGTTTAAAACATTTGTGCTGCTTAATATTTTTTCTTTTTTTGTCTTAACTGTCACTTTTGATCAATTTATGCATTCTTAATGCATGCTGAATAAAAGTTAATTTCTCACAAAAAAATATACAGGTCCTTCTCAAAAAATTTGCATATTGTGATAAAGTTCATTATTTTCCATAATGTAATGATAAAAATTAAACTTTCATATATTTCATATACTTTTATATATATTCAGGTCTTTTATTGTTTTAATACTGATGATTTTGGCATACAACTCATGAAAACCCAAAATTCCTATCTCAAAAAATTAGCATATCATGAAAAGGTTCTCTAAACGAGCTATTAACCTAATCATCTGAATCAACTAATTAACTCTAAACACCTGCAAAAGATTCCTGAGGCTTTTAAAAACTCCCAGCCTGGTTCATTACTCAAAACCGCAATCATGGGTAAGACTGCCGACCTGACTGCTGTCCAGAAGGCCATCATTGACACCCTCAAGCGAGAGGGTAAGACACAGAAAGAAATTTCTGAACGAATAGGCTGTTCCCAGAGTGCTGTATCAAGGCACCTCAGTGGGAAGTCTGTGGGAAGGAAAAAGTGTGGCAAAAAACGATACACAACGAGAAGAGGTGACCGGACCCTGAGGAAGATTGTGGAGAAGGACCGATTCCAGACCTTGGGGGACCTGCGGAAGCAGTGGACTGAGTCTGGAGTAGAAACATCCAGAGCCACCGTGCACAGGCGTGTGCAGGAAATGGGCTACAGGTGCCGCATTCCCCAGGTCAAGCCACTTTTGAACCAGAAACAGCGGCAGAAGCGCCTGACCTGGGCTACAGAGAAGCAGCACTGGACTGTTGCTCAGTGGTCCAAAGTCATTCGGAAATCAAGGTGCCAGAGTCTGGAGGAAGACTGGGGAGAAGGAAATGCCAAAATGCCTGAAGTCCAGTGTCAAGTTCCCACAGTCAGTGATGGTCTGGGGTGCCATGTCAGCTGCTGGTGTTGGTCCACTGTGTTTTATCAAGGGCAGGGTCAATGCAGCTAGCTATCAGGAGATTTTGGAGCACTTCATGCTTCCATCTGCTGAAAAGCTTTATGGAGATGAAGATTTCGTTTTTCAGCACGACCTGGCACCTGCTCACAGTGCCAAAACCACTGGTAAATGGTTTACTGACCATGGTATTACTGTGCTCAATTGGCCTGCCAACTCTCCTGACCTGAACCATAGAGAATCTGTGGGATATTGTGAAGAGAAAGTTGAGAGACGCAAGACCCAACACTCTGGATGAGCTTAAGGCCGCTATCGAAGCATCCTGGGCCTCCATAACACCTCAGCAGTGCCACAGGCTGATTGCCTCCATGCCACGCTGCATTGAAGCAGTCATTTCTGCAAAAGGATTCTCGACCAAGTATTGAGTGCATAACTGAACATAATTATTTGAAGGTTGACTTTGTTTGTATTAAAAACACTTTTCTTTTATTGGTCGGATGAAATATGCTAATTTTTTGAGATAGGAATTTTGGGTTTTCATGAGCTGTATGCCAAAATCATCAGTATTAAAACAATAAAAGACCTGAAATATTTCAGTTGGTGTGCAATGAATCTAAAATATATGAAAGTTTAATTTTTATCATTACATTATGGAAAATAATGAACTTTATCACAATATGCAAATTTTTTGAGAAGAACCTGTATATCTATATTGTACAAAAGGATGGTGGATGTAAACCAGAGAAGTGTCAAAATTAGATGTATAATATTTTATTCAATCATGAAAGTCCTGGACATAAAATAATACAAATAACAAATATTAGGCAAAATATATGTGCTGTGCAACATGCTAACGTGCTAATTTATGTGGTGCATAAAAGTGACATATATATATACATATATGTATATATATATATGTCATCTCATAACAAATATAACTCATAAATAAAAATAAAACAAAAATCATAAATATGACTAAATATAACTCATAAAATATATTTTTGATGTGAGGAAACATTATAAAGACGTAACATTACAGCAGTTTACACACTGTATATGATGCTCCAATTAGTACATGTGATCCCATTCCATGTTTACCCTGTCAATGGGTTTGTGCGTCACTAATGCTACCTTCACATTCTCTCGGAATTATCATAAATGCGAATTTCTTAGGTAAAAATTGCACATGAATGCCCTCCAATTTCAAAATCTGAATGCAATGAGCTGGTAATCACAACTTCAGAAGTGGGAATTATCAAATTTCCGATAGCAAGTGAAGGCAGCATAAATCCATTAGAAAGATCATCTTTACCTTGGCAGTAGTTTCCTCATTGGCCTGTTTCACAGAGTCCTCTAACTCCTGCCTCTCATTCATCGTCCGCTCCAGCTGATCGTTCGCCTGCCGCAACATGACCTGAAGCTTTTTAACCTAAAGGCATCAAAGGAAGTTCACTGCGATTATCCTTTTGAATTATTTCACTAGGGGTCTTGTACGTGATTTTAACGGCATAAAATGACAAACCTGTTCTCTTGTCTCGGCCTCTTGTCCCTGAATGACCTGCAGCTGTTTCTCATAATTAGAGCACATATCACATCGCCGCCCCAACTTCCTTCCAGCATTCTTCAACTGGGGTGGAACCACAAAAACAAACATAAAACGTGTTATGAAAGGTTAAGACATATTTAAAAGATATCCCCTCACTGCTGACCATTTTAAACAATAGTATGCTGCATTGTTGTCATGTGAACTTGTTAAATTTAATGTTTAATGCAGCAAGCAGTGTCGGCTTATCCTCTCAAAAATATTTTGCATTTTTAAAACAATTCTGTAAAGACATCTTTACTTTTGGCGGTCAAAGTAACTAAAAACCAAGATACATTGATCAAGTTCATTCCTCACAATGCAAATGGAAAGTCAAGTGCATAGCATTATGGGATAGAGTTTCCTGTATTTCCTACAGAAATTTGTTTTTGCAATGAGTCAATACTGAAAGTTTCACGAACCTAAAGTTTACAAAACTTCATCAGCTCAAAAGTCATTTGTTTGTAAATTGAACTATACTGGTTGCATTGTTTGTATATTTCTTATTCATCAAAAAGAACTGGCTCAAAAGAGTCATTTGTTTGTGAATTGAACTACACTGATTGCGTTAGGTTTCTGATTCACTAAAAAGAACCAGCTCAAAACAGTCATTTATTAAACTACCGACATACTAGTTGCGCTGTATGTTTCTGATTCGACAAAAACAACCGGCTCAAAAGAGTCATTTGTTCGCAATTTATGTTTCTGATTCACTAAAAACAACTGGCTCAAAAGAGTCATTTGTTTGTGAAATTAACTACACTGGTTGCATTGTTTGTATGTTTCTGATTCATCAAAAAGAACTGGCTCAAAAGAGTCATTTCTTTGTGTTTTGTTTCTGATTCACTAAAAAAACTGCTCAAAAGAGTTTGTTTGTGAAGTAAACCAGTGCTTGAAATGGGACGGTTCGCGCTGGTACACAGTACCGGCACTTCTCTATTTTTACCTTTAGCATACCGCCAGTTGTCCTTGCGCACCGGCAATTCCCGACATGGCATTCTTCAGGAACGCATTTTGAACTTATCATCGGGAGTACCAGCACTTTTATTTTTCCACTTTAAGCACGGAATTAAACTACAAACATACTGGTTGTGCTGTATGTTTCGGATTCACTAAAAAGAACTGGCTCAAAAGAGTCATTTGTTTGCACTTGGTTTCTGATTCTCCAATGTAAGACTGGAGAAACTGGAAAACGCCAGGCCATCTGATTGAGGAACGAATACTCCTTGAGCAGACAAAGGACGTTTCTGGAAATTAACATCTGAACTCTCTATTGTGAAAATAACATCCCCACCTGAGATGCAATCACACTGAGTAAATCACCTTGAATTTACATTTCTGTCCCTTTACCCTCTTCTTCCCCCATCTCTTCTCTCCACAAGCTGAAACCATTTGAAATTCACCCAAGAATCTATATGGTTTAATGTGAACAATTATCATACAACACTATTTATTTCTGAGCATTTGATGTTTTGTATTGATTATCTTTGAATTGATTATGTAATTGGCATGATACATTTACCTGACTAATAAATTGTTACGTTTGATTTTATTCTGACTTACTCTGAAATGATTGACTCTAGTAGATTTTGTTAAGTCCATAACCCAGCTTAGGTAGAGAAGTGGGGCACACCAACCGATATTTTAGAACTCTGACTAACACATTAGCATTAGTTATGTATAATTAGACCAGGGCTCGTCAACTGGCGGCCCACGGGCCAAATCCGGCCCGCCAATCATCTTCATCTGGCCCGCGGCACCCCAATCTCCCTCCTCCTCTTACCCTGGCGGTGCGGCTAAATTTGGTTAGATACGTGGCTGCAGTGGCGCCTGCAGCTGTATGTACCATGCACGCTCCTCCAAATGACCTGAGAAACGGTTTCCGTGCGAATATTTCAGCAGTTATTATGCGCGTTCCGTATTTCTGTAGACTGAACCAGCGATACCCATCATTCGTGAATTAATCATTCTTTTGTCTCGATTCTTTCTTTTCCATGAATTGGCCAAACGTGCTTGCATAACGATCTGAAATGATTTGAATTCGTTCGGACCGCTCTGTCGCTGAATCATCTGTAGTTGTTTCTCGTCAGTAACAACAAATACAGAACAAATCGCACTGTTTTCATGTGTTTCACTAGTTTACTTTGAACTACGCAGCACGGCCCAGTGGATAACAGAACGAAAGTTTAAAGAAGCTGCGTTTATTCCCAGACACCATTATTAAACAATGTTGCAACATCTAGTGAGAAGCGTTTCAATTCGACACACACCTCTCGGTTACAAACCACAAAACACTCAATGATTAAACTAGTTGTAAATCGGATGAAACAGCCTCAACATTCCCAACAAGACTGATGAGGAAAACAGGAGAAACGTGCCATGAATGAAGATAGAAGACTTTTAAATCCCAAAATCACCACCCTTACAAACATTTACCATGAATGAACTGTAGTAAATTACCATGGTTTGTGGAAATGTGGAATATTTATATTGAAAACTGTTATAGCCATTTATATTGCAATATATTTATTAGGTGGGTAGGGGAATTTATAATTCATGTCTTTGTGAAGGTGTAGTTTGTACCTTTGTACCGTTTTTTTATAGGCCTATATAACATGTATAATATCATTTGATAGTGGTAGTGAGTAGCCATGTATGGTTTTACCTGTGGTTACCAAGTCTCGCTGTGAGAATATTTTAATTTAAGCCTAATAATTAATAAAATAATTAATTTATGAATTATTTAATAATAATTAATAAAAATTATTAATTATTTGAAGAGCCCTGACTTAGACTGTGTAGGTGTTAAATAATTTCTTATTTCTTGGGCTTCACTTTTTGACTTTCTTTGTGTCTTGGGCTTTTGTGCACATCATGTATCTACTAGGGCTGGGCAATATATCGCATGTGATTGTCACGCGCATTTCGTCAGTAAAGCCGGTTCCCTGATTACCGCAAAATCGCCATCGCCTCCTTTCAAATGGAGCGGCATTTAATAGACAGAGCCGTAGTTCACTGACAAGCCACGCAATATCGCGTTCATTATCGAAGGCGATTCATCTGCGATATGAACGCGATATTGCGTCGCTTGTCAGTGATCTACGGTTGCGCGTGACAATCGCATGCGATATATCGCCCAGCCCTAGTATCTACACACACAAACATTTAAATACAGTTCTTACTTATTATATTTCTTGAAATGCCATACATGGTAAGGTTTGATTCTTAAGTCGTTTGATTGGATGCTCAAGCCATCCTGGATATTGTTGTTTGACCTATGTCTATAAATATGACCCTTCTTCCTGAATAAATCTGAGAATGCTTTGTACCACACTTGATCTGCGTCTGCTTGGTCATTCTCTCATTCTCTCGCACTGCTGCTGCCACACATCACGGGGGTTGAGGCGCCTGTTTCTAAACTGATGACCGAGACTACAAATATTCGACCTCAGATTGAGATTTTAATCTAACAGCAGGCTAGCTTTCCTGCAGCTCAGTGGTTAGAGCATGGCACTAGCAATGCCAAGGTCATGGGTTCGATCCCAGGGATTGCACATACTCAGATACAAAATGTATAGTATAATGCAATGTAAGTCCCTTTGGATAAAAGCGTCTGCCAAATGCATAAATGTAAATTTAAATGTAAATGTAATAATGGGTTTTCCGTTCAGAACAACAGTGTGTTATTAGACCAATCTGAATAGGGTGAGCCTCAACCTCTGATTATTGTAATATTATTCTAACTAAGTGTAAGGGGGAAACCAAGGCATGATTATATAAAGTTACCATTAGAGGAAGTTAAATTGGTCAGCTTGGTTCTATGGTACTGGTCATGACCTCTGGTTAGATATAGTCTTACTTTAATTCAGTGTGTTCAGATCTATGGGAACTAAATTATGTATTCTAGAATGAGCAAAGTGGGTACGGCCTCGATAATATTAGTCATCACCTCTGTCTAATGACCAAGACTGACGAGTTTGTGAGTATGAGATCGTATACCCGGCCGGTGCGAGACTCAAAGCGCTATAGGAATCCGAATGAACAACTACAATAAGAGTAAAGAGTCAAATAGAATAATCAAGTGTAGCTAAACTAAAATGTAATAATAAAATGGAGTCAGATAAAAGTTTATTTGGAATTAAAACTACTTTGCCATGCTGAAAAGACTGAATGCGCAATCGGCGTCGTTGGGCCGATTGGGCGGGCCTTACACCAAAAAGGACTGGCCCAAAAGAGTCATTTGTTTGCACTTTGTTTCTGATTCACTAAAACAAACCAGTTCAAAAGAGTCATTTGTTTGTGAAATGAACTATGCTGGTTGCATTGTTTGTATGTTTCTGATTTATCAAAAAGAACTGGATCAAAAGTGTCATTTGTTTGTGTTTTGTTTCTGATTTACTAAAAAATAAAAAAAATTATACTCAAGAGTCATTTGTTTGTGAATTAAACTACCAACATACTGGTTGCACTGTATGTTTCTGTTTCTGATTCATCAAAAAAAAGTTTGCACTTTATGTTTCTGATTCACTAAAAAGAACTGGTTCAAAAGAGTCTTTTCTTTGTGAATTGGACAATGGTTGCACTGTAGGTTTCTGATGGCCATATAAAAGCATATGTAGCACAAGTAGGTCCTACATGAATTCCGTGGATTGAAAGAAACTGGTGTACTGCACACACTATAAATACTGTGTAGTTCAAAAATTTTTTCAAGCAATAAGATAGTATGCTATTCCAAACATAACCTTAACTCTTCTTTTAGATCATAACATATTTTCACTAACACTGTACAGAAAACAAAACACAGACTTTAAAAAACTAGACAGCTGAGTCATCAAATATGTTCAACCTAGAAATAAACAAAAACAGCCATTCAAAGCATCTACTAACTAACCTCTTGCTGGAGCAGATTCCACTCGCTCTCGCTGACCATTCGGTAGCCAGTCGGAGGCAGGTAAGCCGTATCGGCCATATGAGATATGCTGGACAGGAGTGATGCGGTCTCCTCCTGCTCTGGGGTCATGGCCTTAATGGCCTTCTCCTGGTCCTTGGTGAGGAGAAAGTGTCCCGGCTGGAGGGATGATATGGAGGAGGTGTCCATGCTATCAAAGCCCACACAGTCTGCCCCCACTAGAGGACCAAAGTCTGACTCGTCCAGCTGGCTGGCTGACTTGGCCTTGTTGTTGTGTCCACCCAGCCCATGAGGCTGTAGGGCCCCTCCTGAAGAACCCAGACTGTCTGTGGACTGCACTCTCCGAAGCCCGTCTTTATAAGGGTCAGAGCTGTCTGGGCGGCCTGGGGTGTCTGCGTCCAGAGAGTGCAAAGAGCTGTGGATACTGTGGCTGAGGTGAGACTGAGATCAAAAAGAGAAAAACAATCAGTTCACGTGTGCTCTGCGGTCACAAAAGTTTATCATTTGCATGCGTTTTCAAACCTTTTTTTTTTTTTTTTTNAAGTATTTTAAACCGTTGAAGTGCAATAAGCAGTGAAAGAGAACTAATTTCGCTCTATGCGCCCTGTCTGAAAAACGTGCGTACATAAAGTCGCTGCTCATAGAGTGTGTGAGTACTGAACTGAGTTCTTTGTGCCACCTAATTGGGTTTTAACGGTTAAATACACATACTTGTGTCAAAAGGCCCGTCTTTGCAAGTATCCTCATAAGCACTGTCATTTATGTCTTAAGTGAACAAACAGTTGAGAAAGAAAATGCTTGTGAATTTATATATTGGACCTGTGCATTCGGTCTTAAAGCAACAGTAGCCTATTATACCAGCTGTCGTCTGAGAGTGAAAAGAGAAAAATCTCTCACTGCTCTTGACTGAATCACTTTTGTAACTTTAATAAGAATAAATGTATATTTAATTTACACAGTAAAGACTATACAGTGCTTTTTTATACATTTGATTACTTTATACAATTTATGTAGTATTTCTTAGTTTTAGTGCTTGAAGTTTTTCAGGTAGGTCTATTTAATTTATGACTTTGTTCTATTGTAGTTTGCTTTCCTATATGCTTGTAATTTGTGTCATAATTTTTGGTCTTATCACCCACCCCTAATATAAGTGATCATCCGAATTTAGATCTACCTATATTATAATTATAGTGTTGTCTAGCAGATAAAGCGTTTACAGGCTTTGATTTCCCTGGCATCGAAAGGTACATATAAATGTCAGGAAACTCAATTCCTGGCCACATGTCAATGTCCATGGACCACTATGGATATAATTTATGAAGATAATCATTTGTTTTACTCCCATTTTCGCAGTTTCCCCTACTAAAGCCCATCATGTTACAGGATGTTTTGCCACTCAGTCCAGCTGAGGGGGGCGTGTCCTAGGAGGACAGTGACATCAGTGCATACCCTCTATATTTGAACAGTATTTTAGCAATAACTATAATCGGAGCAGTAAAGTTTTCCCTTACATAATTATAAGGGGCTTTCACAACGAATAGTTCTAGGAATTCAGTTTTTAGGAACTAGCCACTAGGATAGTTCCCGAGAACTAATTTCTCCCCCAGCCCATGTTCCTGGCTGCATTCGCACCTGGAAAAGGAACTGTGAAGCAGCTGACAGCGGCGTCTTTAAGTGTGGCATTTACAAATGCTAAAGACCTGTAGATGGAGGATGCCGTGATCTGAGCTGTTTGTTGTGTGTTGTGGGTTTCGTGATAATGGAGATGGAATGTAAACGCATAATTTACGCGACTGAAAGAGCAAAAAGTGGGGCTAAGAACAAAATCTCCTATGACAACTTTCAGTATTACATATCATCAAGGCGGAGAAGAGAACACAACCCTACAGACAACCGGTATATGCCGTTATCACTGTTTTCCATGTTCGTGAAATACATATATTTACACAGCTTTTTAAAAATGCCGGGTGCCGGTGTTTGACATGCGTTTGACCAATCAACATACACTTACAGTACATCACTGATAGTTCCTATAGTGCTGGTTTAGACCCTACTTTGAAGTAGGAGCTAATTTAGTACTCTCAAAAGGAGTTCCTAGAATTAAAATCGTTCCTAGTTCCTGCGGTGTGGACATGGCAAAATCCGGGTACTTCAGCCAATAGTTCTAGGAATTATGAAAAGGTTCCTCTGGTGCGAAAGCCCCTATAGTAACTACAGTACGTTACCTTTAAATTAATTAAAGGGAGTTATAGTTCTAGCTTTAGTGAAGTTTACATGAGTGACACTGATACCTCTTCTATGGAGAGTCCGAGCAGAGAGTCCTCTACTGCTTCTGCATGTTCCGTCCCATCATCCTCACTTGCCTCTTTAGCCTGACTTAATTGCTCTTTCTCATCCTCCTCCTGGTAAAATGTATAAATGTTGGCATAAATGTCAAAATAGCACTGAACTACCAAGATGCAACACAATAAAGCAACAAGATAAATCCACTCACTTTCAATTATGGATGGTTCACCCAAGTAAATGTTCTTTATTCAACCTTAATGTTGTTCTAAAGCCGTATGCGGTGTCAGATCACAAAAGAAGATATTTTAAAGAATGCTGGGGTCCAAAAACATTGGCCACCATTGATTTTCAATGTATGGAGTGAAAAAAAAAAAGAAAATTTCAAAAAATCTTCTAAACTATGAACTTGAACTATCCCTTTAATAAAAATTGGTTTTCATTTCTGCTAAGTAGCTCTGCCTACTATGAAATATCTACAATCCCACTCCATACTGACCTAAGCTAAACTGAAGTTCTGATTGTCAAAAATGCTGCGTGTAGCACTTTAGGTTTTAGTGAGACCAGAAAAATGTTCTTCATGCATGCATACTTCTACACTTAGTAAGCAACCTCAATTGAGAATTCCTTTGAGTCTGCGTTTTTAATAACTGATTTAATTAATGCTTCCAGCTCATTTAAAAAATAATAATAATAATAAAAAAAAAGTAGTACCTGGTCCCTCTTCTTCATCTCCTCCACCTGCCGCAGCTGCTCAGAGGACAGCACGCTCTCAATGCGCTGCATGTCTTGCATCAGCAGCCGCTGCGACTCCAGGAACTGATCGTTGGCACGCTGCCAAGTGTGTTTCAGCTGATTGTGCTGCTGCCGCTCCAACTCCAGCAGGTGAACCACTTAAAGAAACCACAATTCAAACAGGACATCAATCAGCTGAAATCAACGGCCAAGTATGGTAACCCATACTCAGAATTTGTCTTCTGCATTTAACCCATCCAAGTTAGTGCACACACATTAGGAGCAGTGAGTAGTGAACACATACACACTGCAAAACAATGGACACACACACAGAGCAGTGGGCAGCCATTTGCAGTGATTGGGGGTCACTTGTGCCTTGCTCAAGGGCACATCAGTCATGGGTATTGAGGGTGGAAGAAAGCACTGTTCACTCCCTCCCAAAGTAAGTTTTCCTGTCAGTACTATGAATCGAAACCACAACTTTCAGGTTAAGTCTGACTCTCTGCCCCCTGACCTGTCAGTACAAGCATTTCACCTACATTTCTGAGTGAAAATTACTGTATATGTGAATAACAATGTTGGCGTGCTTGTGCAAGTGACATCTGATCACAACTTATGATAATATAAAACACCATCAGCACAAACTCATGCATCTAACCTCACAGGGTATAAATTACATTTCACATTGTGATAGACTGCAGTTCAATACCATAGAAGTCAACAAAGAAAGTGTGCAAAGGTTTACTAGCATGTAAAAGAGCATTCACACAGGATGTATTCAGTCTCACAAATGCTACATATCGCTGTTTTCTGAGCAACTAACACCATGAACGAGAAATTTAAGACAGCGCGTCACAATAGCTCCTAAACAAAAAATGTAAGCATAGAGACTATACAAAGCATGATGCAACCTACATGAAATGGCCAAAATAAGAAGAAAATGTAGAATTACAAAAACAAATACTTGTTCTATGAAAGTGCAAGTTTGCATTACATTTTTTTTTTTGGTTGCATACCTTCATGGAGTTCTTTCCGAAGTTTCTCTGCATCCTCTTGAAGGACAGATTTCTGGGTGTTGAGGACAGCAACATACATCTCCAAGTCTGTACGACATGATTTTTCAGCCTCCAGGACGTGATTGAGCTCCTTCACCTGGGAATTAACCAAGCACATGTTCCAAACTTCATTTTTCATGATTAAAAGTAAAAGCACCCATAAACAGAGGCCTTCACGCAACCTTTAAACCACACCTTACATTTTTTATGTTTGAAAATAAAATGGCATGATCATCTACAACCTTTCAACTTTACAGCTGAGATGGCCGCTGGCTCATTGACTTTTACAAGACTCAAATAATTTATTACTCATTCCTAAGGACAAAACATTATCATCACATAGTCATAATCATAACTAAAGGCTGTAATGCAGGTGCAAACTTGATTTATTTGGCCAGGTGTGAATTTGCCTATTCATGAGGTCATGGAATTACCACATCAAAGGAGTGAAATGACACAGAAAAGTGTCAAATCTAATAATAAATGTGAACAAAACAGTCTGGCTCTCAGTTCCACTTTTTGATACACTAACCTTTGCCGCCTCAAGTTCCTTAACTCGATCTTCTGAGCTTGACAGTTTGGCCTTAAGCGCTGCAATCTCGCTCTCCATTGGCATCACCACTGAGCGTAACTTCTCTGCATCCTCCTGAGCCTAGATTGATACAAACCCAAGCTTGCTTAACAGACCCAAAACCAACATGATTCAAACACTCTCGCTTTGAGTCACGATTCCGAGAAAATGTCTATGCATCATCTCTTTCACAGTTAAAGGAACTAAAATCATAAAGTAGACATATCAAAAAGCAAACCACACCTTCTTCATGTCATTCTCTAAATTCTCCTCCTCCTGTCCCTCAGTAAGACGGCGGCGTAACTCAGCCATCTCTCGCTCCATCCCATCACGGTACTGTGACCACTGAGCGCGCTCCTGCTCCAACTTCTGATGGAACTGCAACTTAAATTCCCGCTCTGCATCTGAACACGCATCATGTCAAGATAAGGATTTATACATCAAAACAAAATCCTCAGAAACACATTTTACATTCACAACAGATAGCAAAACAAATCTTGCTAATACTTCCTGGTCCAAATAGGGTTTATTTATAGTGTTTACAATTTAACAAGGATTACACTGAATCTCAACCCACAGAGGGACTGCAGATTTCTGTCTGCACTTCTCTCTCTACACATCATGTGTCTCTTTTTATTAAAGGGGTCATATGAGGCTTTTTAATATTTTCCTTTGGTGTGTAATGTATCCGTTTGTGCATGTATAAGGAAAGTTACAAAAGCTTATACTCTCCAAAATACTCTAGCAAAATGTATCTGCTTGATCATCCACATTTACAGAATGTGACATCGGCTTGAACTCATGCAGTAATTCTGACAACATTATTAACTGTGTGTGTTTACATTTGCTTTAGAAGCTGAAGCTTGCGATTATGGTAAAGTAAGAGACATACATTTATGACACACGTTTCAGGTGATTGGCCAATTACAACGCACTGAGTCAGCTGGCCAATCAGAGCACTCTGAGATTTTCTGAAAGAGGGGCTTTGTAGAAATTATTGGTGTAACAGGTTTAAAAAAATTATAAAAAATGTATAATAATAATAATATCATCGAACCGTACCGTTCTCCACACATGCTCTATATGACCAGTCATTTACGCCGTCATCACCCGGGTGTTGATAGCATGCAAGCGCAGGTGAGACCTGAACACCACAATGCTATCTGTGTTTAAACTCATTTAAGCCTTGCCGATTTAAACATTCAAGTGCAAGACCTGAAAGAGAACTCGCGCATTTGCTGTGAGAAGATATGTGCACTCATCCGAATCGTGCACGCGGAAGCACGTGTACAGCGCAAATATTGAGATCTCTTTCAAATCTTGCACTTGAACAGACAAATTCACACAAAAAAAACCTCTAAAAATACATACACTGCTGGTCAAAAGTTTGGGTCTGTAAGATTTTTTTTAAATGTTTTTGAAAGAAGTCTCAACCAAGGCTGCATTTATCTGAACACATTAAAAACTAATATTGTGGGGAAAAAAATAAATTAAAAAAATTGTTAATTGAAGTAAAGCTGAAATAAATTATTAATATTAGATGAAACACTAAAACAAAAATTATAATGAAATAAAATGAAAAACAAAATTTAAACGAAACTTAGAAATGTAGTCTGAAATAAACACTAAAATTACTAAATGGAAATAAATAACTAAAACCAAAAGAAAACAAAAATAAACCTAAACAGTAATATAAAATAAATAAATAAATAAATAAATCACGATAAAATTACTAAAAAACAAATTAAGATGAAAACTAAAAACATAAAAATAAAACCCACTTCAAAATAACAAAAGAAATACTATAGTATATAAATAAAACTGAAATGACTGTTCAAAAGAGCAGCATTTATTTAAAAGAGAAATCTTTGGTAACATTATATATGTTTTTACTGTGACTTTTGATCATTTTAATGTGTCCTTGCTGAACAAAAGTATTTAGTTCTTTAAAAAAAAAAAATAATAATAATAATCTGTAAAACTTGTAACGTAGGTAATATGAAAAAGACCAATAAATGGTGTCATCTATAAGTCTAGGGATGCACCGATATGATTTTTTGGGACCGATACCAATTTTAACAAACAATTATTGGCCGATACCGATATTTGTCACTTCCTCTCTTATGTGAAATTTTGTCATCAAAATAGATAGTATTTTCATAATGTTTTAAATAAGCAAAGTTCAAAAACACCTGCATTAAAATATACTAGCAGGTTTATTACTGCATCATCAAATAATTTCTAATGAACATGGATTGGATCCATGTAACATTCAGCAGGCCTACATAAAGACAACAGAACAAAGACACATATGAAATAAACTGATTTTTAGGTAGGTTTAATAGTTTTGAGGTAAAGAAATAAAGTAAACAAATGTAAAATAACACTACATATTCTACACTGTATAAATTATATACGTATTAATCCTTCTTTATTGTAACAGACTTTATTAAGATTAATATTCTAATTTGTTTTTGTATACATTTTAATATTTTTAATAAGTTTAAATATGTATGAGATCTGCACTCTCTTATTTTGATGGGTTTTCTCGTCTACAGAGCTATAAGGGTAATGGAGAGCACACAGTTCTTCAGAGATATTTTGCAGATTTAAAGTTTGTCCGTTTATTAAGCACCCCCCGAAACTGTATAAGATCTGTATGTATTTCTTCACTGTTAGTTGTAATAAGTGTTTTGAGTAATTCGCTGTATGTTTATGATAATGCAACGGAGAGAGTTTAATGTGCACTTCTTGTGCTCCGTATTGTTAAGCTTTTGTGGTGATTTTTTTGGGAGTGAAAACAGACACAAATAAACTTAATAAAACGTCATCATTCGGATGGGGTCCGCTACACTTATGAAAGTTACAGAAGTTATTTAGTCAAGAATAGTGTGGGATCTTTTGTTATTTGATTAACATTAAAGCTCAGACAGCAGCGCTAGGATTACGCAACAGTCATTATAAAGCTCAGCGCCTTCACGCAGTTAATTAATAAACCATCAGTTTGTTATATCGGCCTTTTTCCTCCTACAGCCGATATGCCGATGGTTGTAAATTGAACAAAAATCAGCCGATAAATATCGGCGGCCGATACGTTGGTGCATCCCTAATTAAGTCATTAATTGAGTGGCGTAGTGACATAAAATTGTGCTATTTATGTACTGCTTGCAAAAATTATTTCACTTCTTATTATTACTCAAAGCAAAATTAGTCTCGTAAAGCAGTTCAGTCAACTTCAGGATAGTGATGAATGATTAAGTTATTTCAAATAGCACAATAAATAAAACTTGGTTCTGAGTATCGGTTATCAGACACTTTAGCATAAAAATAATCAGTATCCTATTACCTTTCATAATAGCCTGCAGTGACGCCACCTCCTCCTGCCATTGCTGCTTGACCTGGTCGATGGCTTCCTGCTTTGTGCTCTCAGAGACGGTGGCCACGGCTTTGATGGTCTCCATCTCTGCTCTAGCCTCGGCCAGCTGGTCCTGCATCTTGCTCAGCTCTGCCTGGGCCTTCTCCAGTATAGCAGTCTGCTTCTTCAGCTCATCTGAGATATTTACAGAACAAGCACAAAGGTTTATGTAGAGGAACCAGCAGGTTCAGTTCTATAAGGACTACAGCATTTTTCCCTCTTCCACTGTGTCCTAAATATGTTTAACTAACTTAACTAGACCCTGTTTGGACCCATTTTTATTGCTGATCCTCTTGCGATTGGATCACCTGACACATTTGTACTAGGTGTAAAAGGAGCCTCGTGTTCAGATCCCTGCTAACATTGTTTGAACCTTATCTGGTTTAGTACTTTGGTCCCGCCCCTGAACAGATTAACTATGAAATAAAGATCTATGACAGCTGTTTGCTAGTTGTTTAGTCTTCTGTATCGGTGTGCCTCCAGGCATGATGTGTAATGGATTGTGTTACTGTGCATGTCTATTGAAAAGGTGAGAACTGGTTTGAGGAAAAAGTCAGCGAGTGCAAAACCCACATATTTTTCCCAGAAAGCGATTTCTAAGAAACGCTGTTGAAAGTGGATCGAGCGCCACAACACACTTGTAGCCAATCAGTAGTAAGGGGCGTGTCCACTCATGATGGGGGAGGAGAGAGAGTGAGCAAGAGGGAGATTTGAAGAAAGACTGTAGAAAGAGTGATGATGAGAGACATTATAAAAGAGAAGGAATATCACTGGAAAATGAAGGGTTATGATCAGGCAAGAGCTTTAGGACCTGTGAAAAGCTTTGCAGCAAGTGAAAAGGCCTGAAAACGGATGCCGAGTTTGTGTTGTTTCTGCTCCATACGTGAGTAACATTGGTTTTGAGTGTGTGCTGTTGGCGACTAACAATAAACTCTTGCTTGTGCATACTCATGTACTGTATGTTCATTTTTTGTTCTTCCTTGTCATTTGTTCGTCATCTTCGCTTTATTTTTCGCTTCTGCTATGATAAAAAGACAACCATTCTTACATTGTGTGTTCGTGCATTTTGGGAGTGGAGCAATGAAGGGAGGTGTGTGTTTGTTTGGGTTGATTTCAAATAACAGTGTTTTCAATGATTCTCAGAAATCACTTACTGTACCTTTAAAACCATAGATTAGAGTTCAAATTTCTTGGAACTACAGTGGCTTCAAAAAGAACACTTAAGCCACGCTTAAAAACATGTGAATATCACTGAAAAGTGGAGTTAGTTAGGAAAACTCTAGCAAGAATTTGTATGGAGATGCAACTGATGTTAAGAAATTCAGACCCGTTCAGTGTTACTTCAGTTTTCTGTATCTTATTGGTCCATCAGCAGATATTGTAAACCATATATTACCTTCTTTAGACAGATAGAGTTCCTTAAACTTGGCCCGCTTCTGGTTGAACTCCATTTCCAGCTGTTGTTTGAGCTTCAGGAAGTCGGTTCGATCCTGCTCTTGCTCGGCCGCGTGCTGCTGCAGAACCCCTGCCAAAGCATCACATCATCCATCAGTGCCACACATTCACAAAATCTACACCTCCAACCTCTGAATGGCACTTTGGCTCTTTATAAACAGGAGTAAAATGTGTGTAAATAATGCATGATGGGACATTTTCAACAGCAAAAAGAGAGGCTGAGATAAGCATGCTTGCTTGGCTAAATTATAGTGTTAGCTCTCACTAGTGTCAGTGACAAAACATGTTTCTTGTTTTAAAAATCTATTATATATTTTGTGGATTTGTTTTATTTATTTTTATTAATTTATTTTAATTTTTTTTGCAAAATTATCATTATTATTTTTTTTTTTTGAAGATAATTTTTTTTGCAAAATTATCATTATTATTTTTTTTTTTTGAAGATGC
>RJVU01028973.1:5651057-5663878 GCA_003731715.1 Anabarilius grahami
AAAAAAATTATTTATAAAAAAAATTATTTATAAATAAATAGCTCACAAATTATTCAGTAAATGTTCCTCATCCTCTACACCACCAAAAGAGAAAAATAATAATAAAGAAAATCTGAATGTATAGCTGGAATCCTCTAACTAAATAAATGAATAAATAATCTCATGAACAATTCACTATAAACTTCTAGTGGTCAAATCCAATATCTACAATAAATAAATAAAAATAAATAATTACCTGAATGCCGAGGCCACACCCACTATACATCACTTAGATAGCATATGGATTCATTTCTATACAGAACAGGGGAAGTACTATTTTTGTTTCACACCATCCCTCAGTCTCTCCCACAGTATAGCTGCACAGTTGACTAACAATGAATACAGTCTCACAGACCTAAAGCTTATGTGGACCACAATATATAAACAAGTAAATAAACTCATGAATAATTCACTACAACTTCTAGAGGTCATGCCCATTATACCACAATAAATAAACAAATAAATCCCTAGATATACAGAGGCCACGCCCACTACACCATATTAGAATCCCCTCTTTGAGATGACAACGAATTAAATGCCTAGATTCAGTTCTCTGAAGAATAGCAGAAGTACTATTCCTGTCTGAACCATCCCACAGTCTCTCTCTTGAGTACAGCTCCACAAACTCCCACAGTCGATGTATAGTTTGACTAATACATTTCTGAGTCACACAAACCAACCTACAGCTTTTGTGGAAGAAGGTTTGGTCGGTGGGTGGAAATTTCCTGTCTGTGACACTTCTGTAATCGCCACTATACAGAATAATATGTGCAAGACTGGTGTGATCTATACAACAGACAAAGGTAATTGTGTTTGATCTTATTATTTTCATCATCACAAAAACATGTGAATAGCCATTATTGAATAGCCCTGCATGTAACACTTTATTTTGATGGTCCACTTTAGACATTCTACGAATTATAAGGAACTTTGCAACTACATGTCAACTAGGAGTCATTAGAGTATTACTAAACTGTCTGCTTACTAACACTTTATTTTGATGGTCCCCCAACAGACATTCTACTGACTATAACTTTACAACAATATATAAACGTATTCTACTAACCTAACAGTCGAATGATCTAATGAGAGTTAGATGACGTTTAGTAGCAAAGTTACTTGTGTAGATTGTCTAATGTGGACCATCAAAATAAAGTACATAACTGTGGTTTCATTATGAAATCATAAATTAAAATAAAGTGTAAATTATAAGTTAATAGCAGTATTAGTGTGATTTAAAATACAGAAATGCACTATGCCAATACTTTATCGGTTAAGATTGTGTTTATCTTATTAATTTTGTTAAGACCACTCTAAGTTCGATCTGAGATCCATTAAGTCAGTATGTTTTGCATTATATTTCCTCACAATATAATAATTTGATATAACATTTTGGCTTAATTTGATGTAAACCTTAAAGATCCCTTGTGTTAATCTATACTTAACTAAATGAATACAATTCCATTTATGAATACCTTTTTTTTTCTTCTTTAATTCTGTTTGTGAAGATACTGTGCATAAAACAAATGAATCTATAAATGAAGATGGTCAGTGAAGTGAAACCCACTAAGTCAGGGCTAAGAAAAGAATGATGCAGGAAGTCAGTTAATCAAATGCAAAACTTGTGCCTTTGCAGGATGAGTGCTGTGAGCATGATATAGAGCTCGAGAGAAAATGTTGTATTCATGCTGAAATATTAAATGACAATTACTGTATTCATTCCCCGCATCCAGATTAGATTTCTGTCATTACAAAATAGATTGTAAAAGCTTTTGGAAGCGTATTAAAAGCACTCTCCACCCAGGAAACACAGCTGACTGGAAAACCAGAAACTTCAAGCATGTGCCTGAACAGTGCTGAAAAGGAGAAGTAGCTGGAGTTTAAAGTATGTTATTCATTATGATATAAAAACAAAATGTCCATTATCTGTTAGTGATATCATTGAATCTGAACATTTTCTTTGTTTCATTTCATAGATGGTGATCCCACGTCAACAATTCTGGACAGCATTACTGCTGGCCATCATTCTGGTGACTCTGGTGATAGTAATAATTTTCATTTTCATCAATGTTTGCATCAGTAAAAGAGGTAAACACATCTCTACAGAGGTTCTGATCAGACACACAACAACCTAAATATAGTAAATAGAGCGTTTAAAGAGAGTGGTTAGCCACATACCTGTTGTAAAGGCTGTGCAGAATGAAGAACTGGGTGATCATATAAAACAGTAAAAGCCATAATATTGTGAAATATTATATTTAAAATAACTGTTTTCTATTTTAATGCACTTTAAAATGTAATGTATTCCTGTGATGGCAAAGCTGAATTTTTAGCATGATCTTTCAGAAAAAATTACAATATGATGATTTGGTGCTCAGAGAGAGAGAGAGAGAGAGAGAGAGAGAGAGAGAGAGGGTGAATTTAGTTGTCACACTTTTTACTCCACTATAAAAAATAATATTTCTACTGTTACTGACCAAAAAAAAAAAAAAAATTACAGTTAATTTAATAACGCAATATTAGTTATTCAGTAGATGTTGGAATACAGCTGCAGGAAACAAACTTTGTGTCATTTCACATAGACTTAACCTCATAGTTACTGAAAAATAGGCCTTGTGACCACTTCCTTAACAGTTTGACTGTTGTATACCACTGATTAATTTTATTTTTCATGTCAATCCTCAGTCTTTGTTTCCTCTTTTTGTAGCTGCTTGGTACAGTACACAAGTAAAACCAAATCATTACGATGGCACAAATTTTCAGAAACAGTAAGTGTGTCAAGATCATTCATCATCTTTATCATACTCAAAAAAAGAGGTGTTTACATTCTAAAATAAATGACTTTTTCCATTTCAGGGAAAACCAAGTTTATCACAAAGAC
This sequence comes from Anabarilius grahami, assembly GCA_003731715.1. Lineage (NCBI taxonomy): Eukaryota > Metazoa > Chordata > Actinopteri > Cypriniformes > Xenocyprididae > Anabarilius > Anabarilius grahami. The sequence goes on from RJVU01028973.1 coordinate 5,653,978, forward strand.
CTTGAGAATGAGAAACCACCCTTACCTCCCAGAGATCAGTTCATGTCCATGGATTCTGGTCAGTTTTGTTTTAGCATAGATGTGTTAATTTACTTTAACACTGCAATGACACACACCTTTTGTAACATGTTTAAACTCAAGGGAATGAGAAGTCAGGAGAGGGCGAGTGGACTTTCAAAAGTTTTTTTTAACTTTCAAAAAAATCTCCAGTACAAACAAAAGGCAGCTTTTCAGATCCACACAGGTGATCCGTGCATTGGTAGTCTTACATAGCCAGACCTTAAAGTTGACGACAGAAAGTCTGGATTCCATAGCAGCTTTCATTGACTAAGGACCGCCCAGAGGGCATCAGACTGACATGTAAAGCAACCAATCACAGTTCGTTGTCATGTTCAGGGGCATGAAAATGTAAAGTCGATGTCCCTACAATAATAGACCGATGTTCAACCAACAAAATTATTCATTCGGGAACATCATGCAAATTTACTGCACCAATGGCGCATCAGTCACCAAAAATTTAGAAAATCAAGTATTTAGTTGAAACTGATAAGCATTCATTGTCACAGTTGTAAACACGATGACTTTCTTCTTCCATGACGGGGACTGGTGTTAAGCAACATACATATCTCCCGGAAAACCAGTAGAATTCAATCAGTCAGATGATGACTACACATTTTGTGTGCCTTAGGCATCAGATGTTCAGCCAATGGTCCATGGGCGTGATGTTTGAGGCTGAGACTAGCGTGATGGTATCTTTCATGTGATGGAGCCACTGCAGGGGGGCTTGGTCCAAAGGCTCATTCAAGGAGGTAGTAACAGAAGCTAAGGACCACCTACCGCAGGGATGTCCAGTCCTGCAGAGTTTAGCTCCAACCCCAATTAAAACGCACCTGAACCAGCTAATCAAGGTCTTACTAGGCATACTAGAAACTTTCAGGCAGGTGTGTTGAGGCAAGTTGGAGCTAAACTCTGCAGGACAGTGGTCCTCCAGGAGCAGGATTGGGCACCCCTGACCTACCGGATCTCTAGGGATTCTTTCTATATGGTGCTCTATATCGCTTCCATCTTTGAGAGCTTACGACTGATGTAAAGCACCCGGCACTCCTCCCCCTCGACCACCTGAGATAATATGGGTCGCAGCCCAATGTCCAATGTGTCTGTCTGCAACACAAAAGGGAGATTAATGTCAGGAGAGTGCAAGAGCACTCCTGCCCCATTTTCAAGTCCAAGAGGGCCAGATGAAGTTCTCCTTCAAGGTTTTCAACACCACTGTAAAGGCCAATTCACACCGCATAGACAGACGGCGACAAAAACGCGGACAATCACCAGATTACAGTACGTCACTTCTCAGACATTCCACGACCTGACAAGCGGGTCATTCAGCATGTTCAATAGACGAAAACAAGCTCCAACAGACACTGACAGGGGTAACACACTGATCCGACAAAACCAGACAAAGTGTCTGTTGGCATCTGTCGGTGCAGTGTGCTTCGGCCTTTATATGTTTGAACTCAAGGGAAGAAGTCTGGGACGGCAAGAGGACTTTCAAAAGATTTATTTTAATTTTCAAAAAAATCTCCAGTACAAACAGAAAATTGCAGCTTTTCAGCTCCATGTAGGTGTTTCGTCTAAGCTCTCTTCCCATCCCAGGAAATCAAAACTCCAGTTTTGTGGCTTGTAGTCCACATGTATTAAAGGCTAGGGTACTCCTTAACGTTGAAAAAATTATCTTTCAGCAGATATATATACATTTTAAATTGACAGTTCCAGGAAAACTGATAAAAAAAAATATTGATGCTGCACTCAGGGGCGTATCGAATTGTTTGTCCAATCAAATGCTTTCTAGAATGAGAATGTCCTTCCTTCAATACCACCTGCCTCTGACTAGCAATTGTTCATTGTGGCCAGTTCATGGCTATGACATAAAAAAAAACAACTCTTAAATATGTCATATGAAACATGTTAACAAAAATTTTTTTTTGCAAATTATTAAACTTACGTTTTTACAAGCGCTTCATACTTCTTTCTCTCAGCATATTACAATAAGCAAAAAACTTCTGAAACGTAACCGTAGAAATGTAACCGGATTGATATCATGTCTGAATTTCCAGAGGATCTTAGTTATGAGGACGTGGAGCTTAGTTATGAGGACGTGGAGCCCGTGCCGGACTATGTTGTGGTTGAGGGGTCGACACCTCCTGCGCCCCAACAACTCACCATCACTCCACACTACACCACAGTCGAGACAAAAAGTCAAGATCAAGATCAAGACAGCGAGGATTATGATGACATTGAAAGCCCTGCTGACGACGACGGTGAGGATTATGACGACGTAGGGTAAAAGACACAAATCAACAGTGGCTCTACTTCACCTTCAGCTAAGACACATGAGAAGACCTAGAACTAAGCTATATATTTCCTGCAAAATACTATTCTACATTATTTGAGCAGAAACAAGTATTAACAGCATGTAACCTAATACAACTGTGTTTACTTTCATTTATGTAAAGCGATCTTTCACTTCCTATTGTTAGTAATGCAATACGTCAACCAAAAATGTCATTTTCTGTTGAAGTACCATATTGTTTAGATGTGGTTGCATCCAAAGTTCAAAATAAGTTGATGAAACTTCTTAAGATGAGAAATATCTCAATATTATATATTAATTATATATTATGCCTATAAATGATATTTGCACTGACAAGTTTCATGTCTGATACAACAATATGCCTTATTCTTTTATTCCTGTAAATCTGTGTACTTGAACTAAATGCTTTTTGGAAAAAAAAACAACAACAACACAAACAAGCAGTACTCAAACATTTACATACATTTATTCTTAAAAAAGAAAAAAGTAAAATGGTGATGATCAATAGATATTTCTCTTTCACAGCTGCTCGATTTATAATCGCTGTTGCACAGGGCATATCAAAAGTCAGTTCTTTTTTTAAACCCATGCTCACAGTCAGAGAAGCATTATGGGCCTTGCAGACATTTCGAGGCATATGATTTCTTTGCACACAATCTGCAAGTGTCCCTTTTGCTCGGTGAGTAGAGCTCATGTTCTTTTGTACACAAGAGAAACAAGTAGAAAAAAGTATTTTCTTTCTCTTGCTCTCAGAGATGTCCATTAATCGGCAGGCACACGGGTGTCGAGACTAGCCTCCTAGTCGCTGACCCTCACCCCAGGCAAAGCCTCCGGGACGCTCCTCAGGGAGAGGGTTGTAGTTGGCATCTTCCTCAGGTGTATCAAAGAGCATCTTACTGGAAAGGTTGAAAAAAATAAGTTTTATTTCAAAGCAAAGGCTTAAAATATTACCTTGAAGTTTTTATTTTATTGTTTTAGATTGTGTAGCACATAAGTTTAGGATTGAAAGGATAAAAATTGCACATTGATCCTTGATAAATTGTTTATACGGTTACACTTTATTTTACAGTGTCGTAGTTACATTGTAATTACTCAAATAAGTACTGAGTACTATTAATTAACTACATGTACTTACTATAGAGTTACAGTTAGGGTTAGGTTTTGGTTTAGGGTTAATTACTTGGAATTATGCATAATTTACTGCTATTACTATAGTAAGTACATGTAGTAACGTGAAACTATGGCACTGTAAAATAAAGTGTTACCGTTTATACACATCACCAATCAACAGATATGTTTTAGAAAGAAGTCTCTTATGTTCACCAAGGCATTTATTAGAAAAAAGTAATATTGTGAAATTACAATTTAAAATATCTATTTTAATACATTTAAAAATGTAGTTTATTTCTGTGTTGGCAAAGCTGAATTTTCAGCATCATTACTCTAGTCTTCAGTGTCACATGATCCTTCAGAAATCATTGTAATATGGTGATTTGCTACTCAAGACAAAAATTATTATTATCAATGTTGTAAACAGTTGTGTGCTTTTTTCCCCCAGGATTCTTTGATGAATAGAAAGTTCAAAAGAACAGCATATATTTGAAACAGAAAGCTTTTGTAACATTATAAATGTCTTTACTGTCACTTTTGATCAATTTAATGCATCCTTGCTGAATAAAAGTATTAATTTCTTTCAAAAAAAAAAAAAATTCTTAAAGTCCCCGTGAACCGGAAGTTGCAAATGACTTTTCTCCAGTGTTGTGACGTATTTCAAAGTAAAATGGAATATTGAATAGATGGCAGAGTTTTACTTCAGCGCTCCTCCTCTCCATCTCCCACTCATAGCAGACTAACGGTTGGAGGGGAGTGGTTTAAGCGTTTTCAACCCAAGCCGTCATCAGGGAAGGAACGCCATTCCAGACCGGAAGTAACTTTTCAGATTTTGATTAAAGATTACCACGACAAACAAACTTTTTCTGTGTATTAACTTGCACAGATTAATTGTTCACCACAAGACTAGTAATAATATGCGCTAATAAAGTAAATAGGGTCAATTTTGATTTCATGCCGACTTTAATGACCCAATGTAATGTTACAAACACTTTCTATTTCAGATAAAAATTGTAAACTGTTTTCAACATCGATAATAATAAGAAATGTTTCTTGAGCAACAAATCATCATATTGGAATGATTTTTGAAGGATCATGTGACATTACTGGCGTAATGATGATGAAAATTCAGCTTTGCCGTCACAGGAATAAATTAATCTTAATCTTATATTCAAATAAAACAAGAGTTCTTTTAATTTGTAATATTTTGCAATATTACTGTTTTAACTGTATTTTTGGTGACCATGATAAGAGACTTCTTTCAAAAACATTTTTAATATTTCAAAACCTTTGACAGGTACTTTATATATACTTTATTTGACACTGTGAAGACATTATCACTCACAGGATGGAGGGAGTCCTCAGCCATCTGCCGCCACCTGGTTGGTTGGGAAACACATCCTCTAGAAAGTAGTACACGTGTCCCACTGCAATGCCTTATGTTAAAATAACAGAATATAAACTTACAGTGATGTATACTGAAAACATTTTCACACTTTATAAGCAAAAACAAAACAAAAAACATTACGTTAATATCAAAATTTGAATTTAAAATTTGACCTCTTTGTTGTCAAAGCAAATGTCAGCAAGTGAATAAATCTGACAAATCACAAGTCTTTACCTAAAAGGTCCACAATGATGGAATTTCCCAGCAGCAGGGAGAATCCCATGAGCACCCATGGGAGGAAGGGTGCCTGGAAATTCAAAAGGCCAAAGAAATTCATGCGCACGTTTGGGTTCCTTCTGCTCCAGATATACACCAACATGATGGTAAAAGCCTGACCTAAGAACACAAGATTCACAAACATGCCAAATATCTGCACAACTATTAAGAAAATCACAATGTATTTAGGCAAATATAACACAATATTTATGTTTAGAAGTCTTGAAATTAGGGAATCCCACAATCTTGTAGTGCCTAATACATATGGCATATTGGATGTATATTTGACAAGTTTTTGCTGTTGTTTCTACAAGATTTTGTTAAACATAAAATTAACTCAAACAGATCATCTTTCATTGTTCTGTTTCTATATTTGTCTACATATTAAGGTTAGAGTAAAAGAAAACTCATTTTGCTTTTTGCATTCAGTACACTTGCAAACTTTGTTAATAAAAAAAATATATAAGTATAATATTTATACTTTTCCTTTTTTCACTGTAGTGCATTTTTTGATTAACTTTTTCTGTTTTCATTCTTTCTTAGTCTATTTTAATTATCTTACGATCTTAAATCATTTTAAACTTCATTATGCCCATGTACACTGAAAAGAATTTGGTGTAGAAACAATCTTCACCCAGAAATTGCAAGTAAATTTCACAATTAATTACAAAAAAAAACAAGAAGTAACACACTGACATTTTTAAGTACTGAAATAGTATTTTCTTGTCAAATGTGCTCCAATAATCTTTGAAAAAAAGGTAGTTGAGATTTTAATGGCACGTCAGCAGCTAAGGCTATTCTTAAGGCCCATTCACACCAAGAGTAAGAACTATAAAGATAACTATACATATATCAGCGTCCACACCAGCAGATGATATCCTTCCGTTTATATTCTAAGTGCACGCTGCATTTTTTTCATCTGCTGCTTTAAATGCTTGAGCTCTTTAAAACAGGATGGATACTGATGTTTTCATCGTTCATCAGTTCTAAAAATGTGATTCTAATAATATCAATCCTCTGTGGCTGTGACATTATCGTTATAGTTGTGGTTTTAGACTCTGCTATTCTTTTAGCAGAGCAATGCTGTAGAGTTCATTTTCTACCAATTACATATAAGTTGTATAAATACAATAAAATTACACAAAATGTAATGTGGGATAAAAAAGTATGTTTTACGTATGTACGATAACAATTCTAAAGCTTTTTCTGGTAAGATCTTATTATACAAGAGCTTGCTAAGTAAAATTCATTATGCCTATGTAAAGCATTTTGAATGATCCCTGTAAATGAAATGCGCTAAATACATAAACTTGCCTGCATCTATATTTTTGCCTGCCATTTTAGACAACAACTGCTGAGCTATACAGATACATGTATTGAGTGTTTCTTTTTTGAGCAAATGTGAAGGATACAGTCATGAGAAGGCCACCGAACAGGAACATAAAGACAAAGTCAGCGGTTCTCCCCCTGAAGGACCCCTCCTCCAGCATCCGACAGTACCGGTACCTGTGAGACTCGAATTAAGGAACTCTATCCCTTACACACACTGATACCTTTACAATCTACTTATTTACTATGAATATATTATGCTTTAATAAGGATACAAAAATATCATGTTGAATAAGAAGTTGAACCCAACTGGACCAAAAAACAAAAAGTTGGTTATTAGTCGCCATACCTATGGACACAAAAAAAAAATAATTTAGAATCACATGCTGCAATATTAATGTATATTCTGAAATATTATATATGGGCCATTCTACGGAACTGGTGCAAACTGCTGTCCCACAACCAAAAAACGTATTTGAAAAGCATTTAAGTCTTGAAATTTTAGATGTTTACTAAGATCCTTTTTTATCTATTGAATCTCACAATAATATTTAAAATATCAGTAAGCTTAATATATATAAAATCATAATTTATTGGGTACTTTCAATTGGGAGGTGGCTGTCCCGAACCTTAACCCCTACATTTCAACTTGTGAAAATGATATTGAAATAATTTGCCATTTTTTCAATTGTTGTTTTTAAAAATATATTTGATTTTTTATTTTTTTTAAAGTGAAGTAAAAAAAACCAAAAAAATTATTTTATATTTGATTTTTTTTTAAATGTGTTCTGCATTTTCATGTCACTACCGAAACAGTGCATGTTTTAGTCCATTGGCTGAGACTGATTTTAACCACACTTCTACATTTTTGATCAGGAAATCTTCCTGTGTCCCTCTCTCTCCGTGTTCAAAAGTCTAAAAATCTGAGTAACTTTAAGGAACGTCACTACCAAACACTTTTTTCAGAAATTATGCAAACCTTTTGGGGTAAACTTTTTTTTTTTTTTTTGTGTACATCTGTTCAGAACTGTGCTAGCTAACCATGTGCTGATCATCATCTGTGAGCTAAGCTCAAAAGTACCTAAAACTGTCACTACCGGAACAGTCATGACCGAAACATGTCATCATTGTTTTGGTAGTGACAAAAGGGAACACACAATCATTTATTAGGGGAAATAAAATTTTAGTACAGTTATGCAAATCATTAGTATTTTAGTATGTTTTAGTAGTGTTTTCGCTACCAACACATTACTGTCACTGCCAAAACATAGGATGTTTTGTCAAAAATAAAGTATATTGAATTATCAACTGAGATGTTATTATAGTGTTTGACTCAAACTATATTCAAACTAATAAATCCTTAACTTTTAAATCAGTATGATCAACTTTATGCCTTTTACAAAGAAAGATTGGATTCAAAATACAACAAATCTCATAATTTGTTAACATTGTATAAACATTATGTTTCAGTAGTGACAAATTTGGGGAGAGAGAAAATTTTCCAAAACTTTCTGAAAATACAATATGAGAATTAACTGCACAATTACTAGAAATGTGTACCTTGGATATTATACAATTTGCATACATACAAAATGAGGAAAAATACTTTTTTCCAAGACATTTCCAATTCTGTAGAATGGCCCACATATTCTGACTATTATTTTATATGTCATGACTTTACAAGGACACAAATAAAGCAAGGCACAAAACTCTTCAAAGAAACACTGATTATGAAACTTACTTGATAATTCCTCAGTATTAAATCTGGGTTGAAGTAAAGCTGGAAAGGTGTGATGAGTTCTAATTGCTGTGAACACAAAATAAACACCACAATCAGATACGAATGACATGTTGTAGGTAAACAAACAGTGTTTAATGTTACATTAATACTACACTCAAATCATAACGTTACTAAAGTTACTTTTAGCAGCTCGCTTGAGGTTTAACTATCAAGGTAAGTCAGCTAAATGGACGTAAACACAGAAAATAAGATGTGAACATGCAGACAGCGCAACTGGAAGCCAAACTGAGTGATCTATGTAAACCTAGATCCATTACTCTTAACATAAATACACATTTTACAGGCGGGTTTTACGTAAATATGTCCTGATAACACCACAGTCAGTCAGCCACAGGATACCAGCTGTGTTTCAACTGCATAGGGACGAGGCCATGGATACAAGTATCGCTTAAAACCCTAATATCCGTCCAATTTACTTACCACGGCGGCTGTAGTGAGTACGCATGCGGTGGTATAAGCTCTAGTAACCACTGGAATCTGTAAATATTCCTGTCGGATTGTCTGGTATGCCATTTTTTGGAGAGACAACGCTGCTTCCGGCACCTTCCTGACACGTCATCACCTGGGCAAACGAATGAAGGAGGCGGTTTTAGTTTTTCAAGTTTCCAATTGGTCAACGCTTTGAGAACTCACTGCTCTGATTGGCCAACTAAAGTGTCAATCATCAATTTATACCGGTCATTGGAAGCATGGCATTTTTCAATTTGTTGGTGAAGATTGTCAATAAACGTATGAAAATATTGTAATGTATGACAGTTTCACATTTGCACTCCCCATTAATACGTTATATATATTATTAATAAACAAGAATCGACTGGTTTAACAAAGGTTCACATTTTGTTTTTGTAGATATTTTTGGGATAAAATATATCTCAAAAACAATATTTAAAATCCGTTCGTTGTATTTCCCAGAATCTACTTCGTCTTGAAATAAATTTTGTATAAACCTGACTTGAGGGATACATTTTTATAGCCTAACTTTTATGTTAGAAAGAGCTTAATTAAAGAAAAATCCTTATCCTTCTCTTTTTTTTCCAGAAACTGTGGTCAGAATTTGACTATATAGCCTATAATTTCAAATAAAGTCAAAGAAACTCACTTTATAATGAATTTATATTATCCCTGTAAAGACTTTATTAGTAAATTCATAGAAGGGTAATGTTGTGATTCACCTAGTTGGTTGGTTTGGTTCATATGGCTTATTTCGAATACCTTTTTTAAATTTCTATGTGAAAAATACTTCAACTTCGCTAAACAATTGGTTTATTTCGTAAAAAAGGTCCAAATCGACGTGTTCACATCATTGTGCTCCCAATCAGCAGGGGGCGATATTGCGCTTTCAAACGCAATTTCACTGAGTGACGCATGAAGAAGGTTGAACTGTTCGCGGGCTGTAGAGATGGCGGAGAGCGGAGGTAAACACGATTCGGATTTTCAAACCTTTTTACTTCTCGAACAACATACACAATATCAACATTATCATAAAGAGCGGAAAGCTTATTCATGTTACTTTATCTGTACGTTTAGGATGTTATAAAATATTTAGTCAATTTTACATGGAGATAAATGTTACTGTCATAGTTTCATACGGCTAGTTCTTTAATATTTTGAGAAACAACAGTAATGTAGC
>RJVU01028973.1:5664002-5694113 GCA_003731715.1 Anabarilius grahami
AAAAAACAATAATATTGTGAAATATTATTACAATTTAAAATTATGGTTTTCTATTTTAATATACTTTAAAATATAATTTATTTCTGTGATGCAAAGCTGAATTTTCAGCATCATTACTCCAGTCTTCAGTGTCACATGATCCTTCAGAAATCATTGTAATATGCTGATTTATTATCAATGTTGAAAACAGTTGTGCTGCTTCATATTATTTTATAACCTGTGATACTTTTTCAGGATTCTTTGATGAATAAAATGTTAAAAAATATCAGCATTTATTTAAAATAGAAATCTTTTGTAACAATCTACACTGCTGTTCAAAAGTTTGGGGTCAGTCATTTTTTTTTCTTTTATTAATACTTTTATTCAGCACGGATGTGTTAAATTGATAAAAAATTATATTTATATTTGATTTATATTGTTAGAAAAGATTTATATTTTGAATAAATGCTGTTCTTTTTAACCTTTTATTCATCAATGAATCCTGAAAAAAGTATCACAGGTTCCAAAAAAATATTAAGCAACACAACTGTTTTCAACATGATGATAACTGAGTATCAAATCAGCATATTAGAATGATTTCTGAAGGATCATGTGACACTGAAGACTGGAGTAATGATGCTGAAAATTCAGCTTTGCATCACAGAAATAAATTATATTTTAAAGTATATTAAAATAGAAAACCATAATTTTAAATTGTAACAATATTTCACAATATTATTGTTTTTTTTGTATTTATTATGAAATAAATGCTGCCTTAATGAGCATAAGAGACTTCATTCAAAAACATTAAAAATAGTAATGTTTCCAAACTTTTGACTGGTAGTGTATATATGTGTGTGTGTGTTTTATATATATATATATGTGTGTATATGATGTATATATTTGTGGCTTCCAATAACTTGTCTCTCTTATTACAGTAGTTTCAGTGGGATCTGAATCCCTCCATCTGTATGAAGCACAGTTCTACGGCTTCACCCCGGAGACCTGCACAGTACGAGTTCGTGATGCCTTTCGAGACTCCCTTAATCACATATTAGTCGCTGTTGAGTCTGTGTTTGTGAAAAGATTGTGTCCAGGCCATGATCCGCCAGCAGAGCTCCGACTGAAAGCTCGAGAAAGCACACAAAAACTACGACAGTTTTTACAGGAGCGCTTCGAAGTCATGTTTCAGCGCATGAAGGGGATGCTGATGGACCGCGTCCTCTCCATTCCTCACAACGTCCTACTGCCCGATGACCAGCTGCACCAGAAGTACCCAGAAGGCAAAGAAGAGCTCATTAAACTGCAGGACTCCATTGCAAAACTGCAACAGGCTTATGAAGCCGAGGTGTGCGCCAAGCAAGCGCTTCTCGCTGAGCTCGAGGAGCAGAAAGAAACGCAGAAACAGCTGGATGAAGTGCTGAGATGGATCGAGGAACTGCGTCTTTCGTGGAGGCGAGAGGGAATGGGAAGTGTCCAAGACAGCATCCGACACATGATGGAGACTGTGGGCCAATTGCAGGACGTCGTTGGCAAGATTAGCAAGCAAAATAAAGGACTGGATGAAGTTTGATGGTTTATATGTAACATTTGAGACCTCCATACTACTAGAGCTGTGGTGTAATAGCATGATCCGTCCACCAGGGGGAGGCGGTGCGCAATCTATTCAGCACAATCACATTAACATACAAGTGCCACGATCAGTCCAGCTTCAAAGCAATACGTTTGCAATCAGGCGATTTTCCTCAGACGGTCCATCTCTTCTTCCTCAAAGTCACTGGGTTTTCTCATTTACGATTCAGTGCCTTTGATGTTCAGTACAATGAGATCTGCATTAGATTAGCCCAAATGTCCCACAGGCCCAAACTGATGTGTCCAACAGCCTGGTTGGCTTTACACTTTACAGCTAGTTTTATGTTGTTTGAGGAGATATTTTACGGTATTTCCCTTGATGTTCAGAGGAGAAAGAGTTTAAGTTCATATTGGCTTGTACGGGACATCATCGCCGCCAGAGGAAGATGTAAAGTTTGTACATAGTCTGAATCTAAAATACAGTACTTGGTCAAGTGTCAATTTGGATAGCAAAATGTAAAAAAAAAAAAAAATGTAATAGACTAATATTCTTCTTTTGTCCATGACTGTAAATAACAATAAGATGATTTTTGTGTTTGTATTGTGATGCATTTTTTTACACAAATAAAATCAGTAAACTAAAACAACATAAAAAATAAGTTTTTAAAAGAAGGCTCTTATGCTTGCCAAGGCTGCATTTATTTGATTAAAAATACAAAAAAAGTAATATTGTGAAATATTACAATTTAAACTTTTCTATTTGAATATATTTTAAAATGTTATTTATTCCTGTGATGCAAATCTGAATTACTCCAGTCTTCAGTGTCACATGGTCTTTCAGAAATCATTCTAATATGCTGATTTGCTGCTCAAGAAACATTTATTATTATCAATGTTGAAAATAGTTGTGTACATTTTTTTCAGGATCCTTTGATGAATAGAAAGTTCAAAAGAACAGCATTTATCAAAATAGACTACCGTTTGTAACACACTACCGTTTAAAAGTTTGGGGTCAGTAAAACATTTTTTTTAAAGAATTTTTAATATATATATTTTTATTTTTTTTTCAAAAACAATGCTTTAAATTGATCAAAAGTGACGGTAAACACATTTATAAAGTTACAAATATATATTTTACAAATAAGTTGCATTGTTATGCAGCAAAAGTCCTGGTATATTCTTCATCAGTATTTTTTTCTTTTATTAATTATTTTTGTGAAAATATATAAACATCCTTAAAGTAAGATAACTTTTAAATGTATTGAATAAATATTTAAATTGTGTTATTTACTCATCCTCATATTCCAAAACTTTGGTTATAATTTTTTTCTTCCATGGAACATGAACGCAGGAATTTTGAACATTTTTGATGCAACTGTTGACAAAAAATACCAAAGGATTTGTAATGACACGAAGGTGAAAAAATATTGTCCGAATTTTAATTTTTGAGTGAATAATTCTCTTCATACCAGTGTTATTTTAGTATAATTGACATATATCTATATAATTTTTAGTTTTAGTTATTTTAGTGCATCAAGTTGAACTAAATGAAAATGATAAATGTTGCCTTGGCCACTAGCTGAAATAAAATACATTTAAGTTTTTATATATATATATTATTTCATTTATATCAGTTAGTTTATTTTATTTCAAGCAACAAAAATAGTTTTTAAGGTTTTACTTTAGTTTCAGTTAACTATAACAACCCTGCTGTTACAGTTTTTTTTTGTTTTTGTTTTTTTTACAGCTGTTTCACCTTTTACAGTTCCTCCTGGACCAAAACAACGAGTTTATGCTGCGTTCACACCATAACTATAATTTGGAAGAGACGCAAACCCGTGACGTTATACTTGGAGCGGTTTGTGACTCGAATCTATGCATTTTGACGGCAACACTATCAACGCTGAAATGAATCTGCAGCAATCAGGTAGTACAGGTCAGTGCTCTTTAAGTTATTTGTGTTCATTATTATTGTAATATGAACAATAATAATGAACACGGTAAACCGACATGACGCTTTTGTTTGCTCCTTTCTGTACTCGTTCATGTGTTTTGAAGGAGGCGTGGCTTTGGAGACGCTCTGAAGGGAGGGTGGGATACTAATACTGTCAAAGCTAGCTCGCTATTGCTAAATGCCTACCCTACCCCTATATATTCGCAGGTAAGACTATTTTTCATGTTTTAAGAATGGTTAGAAATCAAGATAAAGATGCTTAAGATTAAGACAAAGTTTTATTGGGAGTGTTCACCTTATGATGTAAACCACTTCAACATAATTGCACCCAATGCAAGATGGAAACCACAAAGGACAATGCTATTCTCATGTAAAAATGAATCATAGCACTGGATTTGCTGGAGGGCAGGCACCTAAACAAGGGCTGAGAGACAGACACAGAGTGAAGGGTTGGGTGGATCAGAGGAGGGAGGCCCCCGCAACCTGCCCGACTCTACGTCTGCCTCTTTCATCACTCATTAAAGACGTATCCAGAACAGCTGGGGCCATCCACAAAAAGTCATGCTGGATGGAAGCGTCACAATCCGGACAGCCTGCCCTCAATCCCCCCCTGCCAAGTCAGATTAGCAGGGTCTACCAATAAAGACCCCTTATCTCCACACACCCACACACTGACAAGCTGCAGTCAGAAAGCCCTGCTTGAGCCTGAAGATACTGAGGTGATGAGTTATGAGAGAACAGCAGAGTGGAACCAAGCTAAATTTAATAAGGTTACAGCAGAGATCTCCTGATTAAGAGACAGATTGACTGCATTTGCACGCAACGAAACCAACGAATGGTATCCTGTAATGTCACGAAGCACTGAAAGATTATGTTAATCTTTGACCAGTGTTATTAGAGAAGCTATACTGTTGGTTTCCAAGCTACAAGCTGAGTATAATTTGAAGTATTTCAACTTTAGACATTCTAAAGTTTTGAAATGTAGCTATGCTATAAGCTAACTTCTACATTTTATATTTGTGTTTGTATACATTTTATTAGAAGCGATTATAAGATTGAATCAGACTTTTCAGTGCTACACATGTAAGACACAGAGAGGTCAGTTTAGCATGAACAAATTCAATAGAATGATCTGGAATGATTCTTACCATTATGTGCTACATAAACTACACTTGAAGGAATTTGAGTTACCAATGCTATATATCTGGAAGAGGACTGTTTAGATTGAACCGATTCAATAAATTTGATCTGACTTTCCATGTGAGAGAGGACCGTTTAGCATGAACCGATTCAACAGAATGAATCAGACTTTCCACTGTTACACAAGTGAGAGAGAACCATAGGATGAACCCATTCAATAGTATAAATCAAATTTTCCTGCCAAAAATACAAATGTGAGAGAGAACCGTTTAGGATGAACAAATTCACTTAATGATGAACGCTATATGAGAGAGTGGACCGTTTACCCAGCTAACAAAGAGCATTCTCAGTACTTTGGATAACATTCTGGCAAGGTTCTCTCAAAGAACAAACATTCCTCCAGTAATGTTAATAGAATGTTCTTGCAAAGTTATCCGTTTTCACAAAACATCTCAAGGCTAAAAGTAGCTCCTAACTTGCTGATTTAGAAGAAGAAAGAAGAAGTGACATGTGGCCAAGTATGGTGACCCATACTCGGAATTTGTGCTCTGCATTTAACCCATCCAAGTGCACACACACAGCAGTGAACACACACACCGTGAACACACACCCGGAGCAGTGGGCAGCCATTGCTGCGGCGCCCGGGGAGAAGTTGGGGGTACGGTGTCTTGCTCAAGGGTCTCACCTCAGTCGTGGTATTGAGGGTGGGGAGAGCGCTGGACATTCACTCCCCTCACCGACAATCCCTGCCGGACCTGAGATTCGAACCCATGACCTTTGGGTTACAAGCCCGACTCTCTATCCATTAGGCCACGACTGCCCCACAGGAGAAACTCTTAAAAATAATGGGCGTGTCAGTCCTAATTTAAGACTCCAAAATTTTTGATTTTAGAGTATTTGATATACCAGCTCCTAAATCTGTGAAAAGTTAAGTCAAGAGGTCAAGAGGACTCCTAAGTCACTAAAACCAAATCACAAACAATCCTTAAAGGGATAGTTCACCCAAAAATGATTTCCTCACCCTCAAGCCATCATAGGTGTATATGATTATCTTCTTTCAGACAAACACAATTGGATTAATATTTAAAAATATCCTGGCTCTTCCAAGCTTTATAATAGTAGTGATTGCGTAATGGCGTGTTTTGAAGCCTAAAAAAATGCATCCGTCCATAAAAAAAAAAAATCCACACGGCTCCAGGGGGTTAAAGCTTGAGATTGTTGCACAGCCATATTTGTTTAAACTGCGAGTGGTGTCTAAGCTGACGACACTCCAACATCCTGTGTCATACATCCCGACAGAGGTTAATGATTTGGCTCAAGTCGACTTGCAAGTATGCGTACGGTCATCTGGCAAAAGCTAGTTATTTTACTTTAGTTAAACATGGATAAATCCCTGATAAATATGGATATTTTTCTTACAAAAACCCATCACTTCGCATCAGAAGGCCTTTTATTAACCCCCTGGAGCCATATGGATTATATTTATGATGGATGGATGCATTTATTTTGGGCTTGAAAACATGCCCTCCTTTCACTACCATTATAATGCTTGGAAGAGCCAGGATATTTTTTAATATATCTCTGATTGTGTTTGTCTGAAAGAAGATAGTCATACACACCTAGGATGGCTTGAGGGTGAGTAAATCATGGGATAATTTTCATTTTTGGATAAACTATCCCTTTAATGGCTGTTGCTGGGAATCCGCCTCAGTAGTCCGCCCAAAGACACTGTACACTCTTGAGGGAATAGGTGATATAGCCTTGGGTGCTGAGCCTTTTCTTCATAAATGCATTCAATATTTTGAAAGATAGATTTTAATGCCATGACATATAAAGGTTCATTTATGTACATGCAAAATGCATTGAATGGAGAATAAAACTGCGGTCAAGTTGAAAATAATGTGCTATTGTCGGTGCTGATAGCCTTGTGGGCAGCTCGCGTGACCAGAGTTCGAGTCCCAGCTCATGAACCTTTCCCGACCCATCCCCCCTGTCTCTTTTCCACTTCATTTCCTGTCTACTCACTGTCCTATTATAATAAAAAGGCAAAAGCACCAAAAATAAATCTTTAATAAATAAATAAATAATGTCTGATTACAAATGATCAAATAGAGTAAAAGAATATAACAATTTGGCGTGCTGTCCGAAGGGAGGCTCTGAGCTCAGAATTTAGCCCAAACCCAGAGTTCTCCCCCATATCACGGGTCGAGAGTGAGGAGTCGGGATGGCGGTGGGATGCAGAAAACTGTTGAGGTAACTAGGTGAGTCAGATGTGTATATACAGTATGCCTCCTCTCGAGCTGATTCGATAGACCATTTGAACGTGCTCCTCCCAAACTTTGTTTATTAAACATCATTTGTTGCTTGATGTCGGGAGCAGCAGCTCATTTGCCTTTAAAGGGACTGTTTTTATGTGTGTCTTTTTAAATGCAAATGAGTTGCTGCTCCCGGCCCGCTTTCCAAAAAAGGGTGGAGCTTTGACAGCTTGCGCTTCGGTTGCTTAACAACAACAAAGCTGGAGAATCTCACGCAGCCAAAGTGAGGATTGTAACAGTGTTCAGCCTTACATTGTTCAAACCGGAGTCAGACACTGATGGAGAGACTCAGGAAGAAGTTACAACTTTTAGAATGCATCTGGACATTTCTCACTGAATGGTTAGTGGATAAATTTATGTAGTTGCTGTGGAGTTGGTTCAACTCATCGACTAGCATGTGTCGTCATGTTAATCTTTTGTGCAAATCCAGGAATTAATTGACCCTCGTTTGTGAAGCAGTCTGGTGTAAAATGGCATGGTAACAACACTCTACTTACAACAACTCTTCCTCTTCTCTAAAGCAGCCCAACATGCCCTCACCCCATTTGTTGCGTGTTCTCAGGGGCAGGGTTTATGTAAATTCTAGGGTTAGTGATGCCACTAACCTGGGAAGAAGCTCGTTGTAGTCCCTACCAGCCGTTTGTTAAACAGCGAATTCTTTAGTCCTTAAACAGCAAATTCTTTAAAAGAAAATATCTCCCTTTGCATTGAACTTTGAGCGTCGTAACTTTGCAGATGTTGTTTATGCTCAAACAGCAACATTACACACTAACTAAAGTTAAAAAAATGAAATCATAATCAACCACCCCTTTAAGTTTATCTGAACTTTTTAATTTTGAAAATATATTAATAAATGTGTAATTGTATCGTACGATGTTTCCCATTTGACTGTAATAATAATAATAATACTATTTCCTTCATGTTCATGTTGTTAGCTATTTAAAGACCCCTGAGTTTGGGCATTTAATGTCAAATATGTATTTAATCAATGCAAAGTCTTGAACAAGTGAAACATGCATTTAAGCCAATAAGACATTTGACAACAGAACGTCCTGTCCTAATTTAAAGAAAACAAGTTGACAAAAAGATTGAATCCGATATTTGGTGATAATATAGCATATTGAGAGATTTATAAGAGATTTTTTTTTTTTTGTAGACCGGTCATTTTTGACCAGGAACACCATGAGTGTAACAAGGTTGGAAAAAATCCCCAAAAAGTTTTAAAAAAATTCCCCAAATTTTGGGAAGTAGTTAGTAGTTAGTTTTTCGGGAAAAAAAAAATCATCTTCAGGACAAAATGACCTGAACACAATATAAGGGTTAGCTACACTGCTTTAAAAACAGCTGAACTACCGTCATGCTACTGAAAAATATAAAGTTAACAGCACTGCTACATTGATCTAGTATACACATCAAAACTGCCCTTTAATGTGTCTGCAGGTCAACACATGTGCTTTACATTGCCAGATGACATTCATTTAACTGTTGCCATCTGAAACCAATCAATAGCTCTAAATTACACAATGTGTAGCCTATCTTCTGTGTGCTATAATTTAAGATTCATCAGTGATTAGCATAAAATAAAAGTTAGTTTCTGAAAAAAAAAAAAAAATCAAATGTTAGAGGTCATTTAATTTTTAAACTTAACTCCTAACAACATCAGAAAGTACTGCAGTGAACAATAAATAAAATATGCACTACTGCCTTGAGATCCCCCCATTACCCCTCGACCACGTCTCTGAAAGACTGTCTCCACCAGAGGCAAACATGCTTGAGCGTATGAAGTTCAAAGCTTTTTTTTTTAATCCTCTTGTGGTACAAATGGGAAAGTGAAAAAAAAGACTGAATCTATTTCATTTCACTCAACTTGGTGAACACCAAAATCTTGCCTCCTGATTTACGCATAGACCTACCAGATCATTTGTGCAAGGATATGTGAGATATAATCTATCTTAAATATAGTATAACATTTTTTAGGTAAAATTAGACTGTGAGAGACGTCAATACGGCCAAGCGGCTCATGCGGGCAATCAATAGACTCTTGAAAGACCTGCTTGCAACAGCTAATCTACTCCTTGCACAGTCAGAATGAATCAATTCTGCATACAGATTATCCATTTTTAAGCCAGCTCAGGATTTTCTTAAAAAAACCTATAAAATAAATCTATACATACTGATGCAATCTTCTGCACAAAGACAGTCATATTTATTTTATACCATTTGTATTTCATTCAAGGGCTTCCTATGCAGCCAAATAAAGATATAAAAATGAGACTACATGATCTTGTTGTTGTGGAAGTGCTCTTTTTGCATTCATCTGAAGTGTTTTTGTTCAAATCTTTGATGCAAACAGCACAGCCCACTTCTGTCCCTATTGCATTGCATCACACCATCAGTACAAGATATTTCTTTGCTTTGGGGATGTTTGAATCATCTGAGGCAGGGCCTCAAAGTTACGTGAAACGAAAGCTTATGGCACTATCGATTTCCTCGAAGAAGGTAAAGTGCATCATATCGGAGCTAAAATAGTCTCTCTCTGGTCAAACATCAAGGTTGCTTACTGAAGGTGTTTTTTTTTAAATGTCCACAAACCAGGTTTTTGTTCAATACGTTCAATACTTCTTAGAAACTGATTTTGCGAATGATGAACCAAGCTCAGCGTTTGCTGAGGCATTTATGACTTTTGCTCATACTTATAGGGATAGTTCACCCAAAAAATGAAAATTATTTCAGCATTTACTATACTCACCTGCACTTCATTCTTCTGCAGAACACAAAAGAAGATATTTTGAAGAATGTTGGGAACCAAACAGTTTTGATGACAATTGACTTACATTGTATGGTAAACTGCTATCGCTTTAAGGGTTAGAGTTTTTAACTAACTTGTCACCCTAAGTATTAAACTTCAGTACCGTTTGAGATACAGACGACTGACATGACCTATGTGATTTTAACGGTAAAATATTGTAAAAACGCTACAGGAAAAAATTGTAAATAGGTTAACAGTAAGTTCCCGTATTATATACAGGGAAAAACTGTAAAAGCTCTTACCAGACATTTATGCAATTTTCGCAGAAAAATGCTGTAAATTTTACAATTTTTATAAGTAAAAAAGACAAAATCAATGTATAATTTAGTCAAAATTTGTAAAATGATGTTCCCACAATTCCCTGTGTGACACTCCGCATTTGAAAGTATTTTGTTTAAATAATCATGTTTCTTAATAGTTTTTGTTATCAGTTATGTAACATAAAACCCTAATGTACATAACTGATAACAAAAACTATTAAGAAACATGATTATTTAAACAAAATACTTTCAAATGCGGAGTGTCACACAGGGAATTGTGGGAACATCAAAAAAATTCCGTAGTTTTTACAAAATAATTTTGGCAGCTGTGGTTGCCAGAATAATTTTGTAAAAAATACAGAATTTTTTTTTACAGTGTAGTTTACAAATCATGCACTTTGGTGAAACTGTTTTGAGGTGATAACATATTGTGCAAGGAACTGAGCAAAAAACTGAGCAAAAATAAGACACTATTAATTAATAATCTGCTCATAATTTGTGTGAAAAGGAATAATAGTTGCAGCTTGCAGGCTAGTGTTTTACTGCCACTAGTGTTCATTTCAGCCAGAAACTGCAGTGAATTATATGCACTGATAGGATTTTGGAGTGAAAGGGATAGTTCACCCAAAAACATACATGCGGCTCCTGACGATACACTGAGGTCTTAAAGGGTTAGTTCACCCAAAAATGAAAATAATGTCATTTATTACTCACCCTCATGTCGTTCTACACCTGTAAGACCTTCGTTCATTTTCAGAACACAAATTAAGATATTGTTGATGAAATCTGATGGCTCAGTGAGGCCTCTATTGAGAGCAAAGCCATTCAAACTCTCAAGGTCCATAAAGGTACTAAAAACATATTTGAAACAGTTCATGTGACTTCAGTGGTTCTATCTTAATATTATAAAGTTACAAGAATACTTTTTGTGTGCCAAAAAAACAAAATAACAACTTTTCAACAATATCTATATGGGCCGATTTCAAAACACTGCTTCTGAGCTTTATGAATCTTTTGTTTCAAATTAGTGATTCAAATCTCCTATCAAATGGCTAAACTGCTGAAATCACGTGACTATGGCACTCAGATTCACTGATTAGATTCGTAAAGCTCCGAAGCAGTGTTTTGAAATCGGCCCATATAGATATTGTTGAAAAGTCTTTATTTTGTTTTTTTGGCGCACAAAAAGTATTCTTGTCGCTTTATAATATTAAGATAGAACCACTGAACTCACACAAACTGTTTCAAATACAAACCCGATTAAAAAGGAATGCAATAATTTACAAATCTCATAAACTTATATTTTATTCACAATAGAATATAGATAACATATCAAATGTTGAAAGTGAGACATTTTAAAAAGTCATGCCAAATATTGGCTCATTTTGGATTTCATGAGAGCTACACATTCCAAAAAAGTTGGGACAGGTAGCAATAAGAGGCCGGAAAAGTTAAATGTACATATAAGGAACAGCTGGAGGACCAATTTGCAACTTATTAGGTCAATTGGCAACATGATTGGGTATAAAAAGAGCCTCTCAGAGTGGCAGTGTCTCTCAGAAGTCAAGATGGGCAGAGGATCACCAATTCCCCCAATACTGCGGCGAAAAATAGTGGAGCAATATCAGAAAGGAGTTTCTCAGAGAAAAATTGCAAAGAATTTGAAGTTTTCATCATCTACAGTGCATAATATCATCCAAAGATTCAGAGAATCTGGAACAATGTGCGTAAGGGTCAAGGCCGGAAAACCATGCTGGATGCCTGTGATCTTCGGGCCCTTAGACGGCACTGCATCACATACAGGAATGCTACTGTAATGAAAATCACAACATGGGCTCAGGAACACTTCCAGAAAACATTGTCGGTGAACACAATCCACCGTGCCATTCGCCGTTGCCGGCTAAAACTCTATAGGTCAAAAAAGAAGCCATATCTAAACATGATCCAGAAGCGCAGGCGTTTTCTCTGGGCCAAGGCTCATTTAAAATGGACTGTGGCAAAGTGGAAAACTGTTCTGTGGTCAGACGAATCAAAATTTGAAGTTCTTTTTGGAAAACTGGGACGCCATGTCATCCGGACTAAAGAGGACAAGGACAACCCAAGTTGTTATCAGCGCTCAGTTCAGAAGCCTGCATCTCTGATGGTATGGGGTTGCATGAGTGCGTGTGGCATGGGCAGCTTACACATCTGGAAAGGCACCATCAATGCTGAAAGGTATATCCAAGTTCTAGAACAACATATGCTCCCATCCAGACGTCGTCTCTTTCAGGGAACACCTTGCATTTTCCAACATGACAATGCCAGACCACATACTGCATCAATTACAACATCATGGCTGCGTAGAAGGATCCGGGTACTGAAATGGCCAGCCTGCAGTCCAGAACTTTCACCCATAGAAAACATTTGGCGCATCATAAAGAGGAAGATGCGACAAAGAAGACCTAAGACAGTTGAGCAACTAGAAGCCTGTATTAGACAAGAATGGGACAACATTCCTATTCCTAAACTTGAGCAACTTGTCTCCTCAGTCCCCAGACGTTTACAGTCTGTTATAAAAAGAAGAGGGGATGCCACACAGTGGTAAACATGGCCTTGTCCTAACTTTTTTGAGATGTGTTGATGTCATGAAATTTAAAATCAACTTATTTTTCCCTTAAAATGATACATTTTCTCAGTTTAAACATTTGATATGTCATCTATGTTGTATTCTGAATAAAATATAGAAAACTTCCACATCATTGCATTCTGTTTTTATTCACAATTTGTACAGTGTCCCAACTTTTTTGGAATCGGGTTTGTATGTTTTTAGTACCTTAATGGACCTTGAGAGTTTGAATGGCATTGCTGGCAATGCAGGCCTCACTGAGCCATTGGATTTAATCAAAAATATCTTAATTTGTGTTCTGAAGATGAACGAAGGTCTTACGGCTGTAGAACGACATGAGGGTGAGTAATAAATGACATTATTTTCATTTTTGGGTGAACTAACCCTTTAAGAATCGAAACGATCTGTCTATGCAAGAAACTGAACATTATTTACAGCATTATTACTGGCAATCCACAGCCTCAGCAATCCATCCTGAGCAAATTCACAACAGTTTGCAGCACGAGCTTCCTGTCGCATATGTTGATAGCTAGAGGCATGCTTTTCCAATGTGCCTGTGTTGCACAGTTTTTACCTAGGAGATGTAAAATGAGCAAAAAATAAACATAAGTAAATAAAAAATGCTATTGAAGTTAAAAAAAGGACACCAAAAAGTCATAGAAAAAAGGTTCTTTTGACTTGGACTAACAACCTAGCACACCCTAAAAACTGCTAAAGTCCAATCAGAACACCTTAGTAACCTCATAGCAACGCCCTGGCATTGTGGCAGCTAATTTTTCACAGGTAAGCACTACCCATTTATATTTTGTCAATAAATGTAAAAATCTGGAAAAGCGGAAAATACATAACGCATATATAAATGGGATTTTCTCTCAATTCCTTTTTTTTATATACAGAAGATTTGGCATGATTATATGGCTTTAGACACACAGGCAGCAAAAATAATCAAATCCATTGATCTGACTCAAATCCATTTAATAAAAAAAATCCAAATCCATCTGACTTAAATCCATTTATTTATTTGAATTGGAAAAAAACATGTTTTTCACAAGCCCAGTCCAAACCACCTTCATGGGTGGTTTGAAATTCAAATTTCAAGTGTTTGTTTCCCACATTTGTTGCGCAGCGTGTTTTTATCCCCAGTTCCCACCAGACACAGTTCTTTTGACAGGTCCATATCCCTTCACCTGTGTGATGCTTTTTTATGCTGTTGTTCACCCAAATGTGATCTGGATACTTGCCTCAGAATCAAATGCAAAACATCCGTTGCTGAAATCTCGTGCATTGTGAACCTATTTGCCATTTGAACAGTCCATCAGATTTCAAAGAAAAAAAACTTTTAAAAAATTCCCTTTAATCAAAGCCAATGAGAGATACCTTTTGTCATGAAGTTGTCAATACCCTTAAACTCTCTCAGAAAAAAAAAAAAGTGCAAAAATTGTACGTTTAGTTGTCTTTTTAAGTGTACTGCCTTAGTGACAAGCGGTTATAGCTCTAAAGGTACAAATTTTGTACATTGTTACACTCTAAAAAATGCTGGGTTAAAAACAACCCAAGTTGGGTTGAAAATGGACAAACCCAGCGATTGGGTTGTTTTGACTCAGCGGCTGGGTTAAATGTTTGCCCAACCTGCTGGGTAGTTTTATTTAACCCAAATATTGTTTAAAAATTACTGTATTTCTTGCTTAAAATGAACCCAAAATATGTTGGAAATTAACATTTATTAATATGTTTAATAAACAAACATTTATTAATATTTTTTTTAATAATATTTAAACAATAAACATTTATTAAATTGCTTATTAATAAATGCTCATCTTTTTGATTATTATTGTTGCCTCTAGTAATTATGAGTCTGATTTTTAATTTCCAACCTAATGAACCCAATTTTGGGTTCATTTTAAGCCAGACCTATAGTAATTTGTAAACAATTGTTGGGTTAAATAAAACTACCCAGCAGGTTGGGCAAACATTTAACCCAACTGCTGGGTCAAAACAACCCAATCGCTGGGTTTGTCCATTTTCAACCCAACTTGGGTTGTTTTTAACCCAGCATTTTTTAGAGTGTACTAACATTGAAGCGAAGGTTCACCCAAAAATTTAAATAATTCTGGGTAACACTTTATTTTAGTGTCTTTGTTACATATGTTATATTTATTTACTGTGGTAATAACAGTAAATTATGCATAGTTACGTGCAACTAACCCTAAACAAAACCCTACTTATATGTTGTAAATTAATATTACTGTATCTCTTAAATGTATACTTACACTGTAACAAGGACACCTTAAAATAAAGTGTGTTATCTAATTCTGTCATCATTTATTCACCCTCATGTCGTTCTAAACCTGTATGATGGTAAAACTGTTTGGTTCGCTCTCAGAAAAAAAAATGTTACAAAAGCTGTCACTGGGGCAGAAAAAGGTACACCTTTGTACCTAAAGAGTGCATATCAGTACCTCAAAGGTACATATTAGAAACTTTTTAATGGGTACCATCCCAGTGACAGCTTTTGTACCATTTTTCCGGAAAATGTTGCAACAACAGAAATTCGGCAAGCATTCTCACATACTCGCAAATCAAGGTAAAATCTCCTCTTTTTTATTGTGTGAAAATCTTTCTTTCATTGCAGTGTGTTTTCTCTTGCATCATCACCTGTAACAAAAACAGTGTTGGTAGATAAAGCTGAGAAATATTTGGGGCCTCCCAAGCAGCTTTATTAATCCCAAAAAAATCTGGGTGAGGAGCATTTTCACAGTGTGCCCATCCCTTGGCCTTCTGGCCATGAGCAACAGGAGTGCGTTGTGGGTGGGAGAGGAGTCTTGGCATATTCTGGGGGACAGCTGGTGACAGACTGTTTGTTCTTCTTTAGGACGACAGCCCGGCGCAGTCAGGGAGAGGTCACCTTCTCCACGCCTTACCAAGCTCTGAGAAGCCTGAGATTCAGATTTGTCTTTCTATCTCCTGTTCTCCATGTTTCTCTGCCACTAAATATAACGCACTGGCACCAGTTACAAAATACGTGCAGAGATGCCTTGATCTTTTGCTGTCTGCACAAACACCGGATGAACTGATATCTCGCCCAGCGATATAAGCGGATTAAGAGGGAAGACATGCAGAAATATTTTGTCTGAGTGAACGACAACGATCATGATGATTAAATTACATTTTTATCTCCTTATTGTTCTGGCTTAAGATCTGCTGAAAAGCACCAGTATATGTTTTGGGTGTTGGTTGGTCCCTAGCATTAGATGCTGGTGTGCTGGTGCCCTTATTTGGTTAACTAGTTTAATCAGCAATGATGGTTAAACTTTTGGACTTATGCAAAGCCATGACTGAGGGTATATTTACACGACGGAAACGTTTTTCAGGAAACAATCCCCGTTCACACGAATCCGCGAAAACGACATGTCAGGCCAGTAGTTGGCGATGTCACTTACATACCTATAAACTTAACATGAAACAAGAAACACTATATGCGCCTAGACATTTTGTAGTTTACACAGGGACGATAACGGTATTGTTTTCAAAAACTCGCACTTTGAAACCCATTTTCAAAAGTTTGCGTTTTCAGGCCCCCACAATGCCATTGTCGTGTAAATGAATGGCCACAACGCCTAGGGCTGTCAAGCGATTAAAAATTTTTATCTAATTATTTACATGATGTGGTGATTAATTAATCTAGTTAATCAAAAATTAAACGCACATCAATTTTGGCTGAGAAATTAACCCCATAAGACAATTTTAAGTCATTATTGTGTAAAGCATCAAATACACATTACAAAATGTAGCTTCAGAGAGAAATCTTTTATTTGATTCAACATGTACTTTTGGACCATGAGGTTGAGTAAACGAGGACTGAAATTGCATTTTTTGAAACTATACCTTTCATTTTTTAATTAATATTTATTTTGTGGAAACAATGATGCATTTTTTTTTTTTTCATGATTCTCTGGTGAATAGAAAGTTCAAAAGAACAGCATTTATTTGAAATAGAAATCTTTTTTTAGTTTTTTCTTAGTTTTTAAGTTGGTCTTTTGAGGAAGGTGGGTGTGGATGAGAATTGTACACCTCTACCCATCAGAACAATAGAGGGGCCGGGCCAGGCTGTAGAGCAGCAGTAATGAGCAGCTCGAAGGAGGTGAGGGGCGCTTTCTGTATATTCTGCACCTCATTGAGGGGGTGTAGAGCAATATCCCGCTGCACAATTATCCCCCCTCAGAGTTAACAAAGGACCCTTAATGACAACCCCACTGGCACAGCTCCAGCTATGAGTGTACAAAGCAGGACGTGGCAGACGACGGGGGCTTTCACAAATGTCTGTCTGAACATTTGTGAAAATGCGGGCTTCATCCATGCTATGGACCACTTAGGAATCATATGCATGGATATGCAGTACATGCAAACCCAAGAACAATTTAGTGGAACATTTTACCTGGCATATATTTAGGAAATGTAAGGATTTCATATAAGAGACTTCTTTTAAAAACATTTAAAAAATGTAATGCGCCAGGCTGTCATAAGAATCTGTTACGCTCTCCATGGCTGCATTTACTGGATCAAAAATACAGTAAAAACAGATGAAAAATGATTACAATATAAAATAACTCTTTTCAATTTGAATATATTTTAAAATGTAATTTATTCCTGTGATGTTAAAGCTGAATTTCCAGCATCATTACTCCAGTCTTCAGAGTCACATGATCCTTCAGAAATCATTCTAATTTGCTGATTTGCTGCTCAAGAAACATTTATTTTTATTATCAATGTTGAAAACAGTAATATTTGTGTGTATTACTGTACTTTTTCATCCTGTAAATGCAGGTATACGGTAAGCAAGAGGCTTCTTTCAAAAACATAAATTATTACTTAATTATTAAAATTTTCTTATTATTATCAATGTTTAAATCAGTTTCATGATACATTCTGTCTTGATTCTTTAAAGAAAGAACAGCATTTATTTTTTATGCCAATATAAATGTATTTATTGTCATTTAATGTTCTTACTGAATAAAGGTATTCATTTCTTTCTCTTTATTTAAAATTTTGCTTAACCACAAACTTTTGAATGGTAGTGTATCATGGTTTCCACAAAAATATTACACTGTAAAAAAATAAAAACGGAAAATGCACTGGTAATTTTTTTGCCAGGAAATTATGCAGTAATTTTACAGAAGTTTCTGTTAACCCTAAAACACAACAAAATTCAATGCATAATTAAAAATACAGGTAAAATACCTGTAAAATACCAATAAGGAAAATTACTTCATATTTATACAGTATATTGTGCTCTATTTTAACACTTTTTTTTTTTTACAGTGTAAGCAACAACAACAAAAAAAAAAGTAAAAATGTTTTCAGCATTGATAATAATAAATGCTTCTTAAGCACCAAAACATTAAAATAATCTTAATTATTAAATCTTAATTAAAATCATAATCACTTAATGATTTGTTTTCTTTTTTGTGGAACTTTTATCGTGTTTAAAATCCACTTGGACCCCTGAGTTTGCAGAAGCATGATGCTTCTGGACAGGACTGTGTTAGGGTTTTAAGGTGGTGCTCTGCTATACCTCCTTCAGCTCTGAGAGTGCTAATGAAGGACTTCAAAGGTAAAACTGTCCCTTGAGGTCACAGCGCTCAGCTTCTGTAATTGAAATAGGTGAAATGCATGCATTCAGAATAGAGAATAGAGTTTCAGTTACGAGGGCACAGAGTTGGGGCGAAGGTTCAATTTGCATATTTTACTTGCAACTCAGCGATCTCAGATTAAGGAATGTACTGTACGTCTAGCCTATGCATTTATTAAATTTGGTGTGTTTCACACTATTTGCTGAGATGCTGTTTGGAGTTGGTAATTAAGGTGCCATAGTATGGGAGAACTAAAGAAATGCTTTAAGTCTGTCTGTCACATTTAAATTTTGTCTACAAAGGCTGAATTATCATTAAATTAATTTCATATAATAAAGATCTTATTTTTTATAACACAAAGTAAACATCCAACAACTAACTTTAAAACTGTTTCCTACTCATATTTTTTACTCACACCTTCCATTCTGCATTTTAAGGTTAGATTTCAAAGATCTGTCATTTTGAGACTTATAAAAAATAAAAAATCTGCATACATGTCAGTGCTGCAATGCCTTCAGGCTGATACCATCTGTAGCATTATGGCACTGGCATCTAATAGCAGCCATTTGAAGACATGCCCTACCTAAGAATGAGATCTCTGTTAACAGCCCAGAGTGGTTGAACTATGTGGTTTGGTTTAAGGCCAGGAAGAAAATTGACCAGGTGCTACATGTACTGCAATGTTATGATATAATAAACACTGCATGTTAAATCATGCTATCTGTCAAAAATGCCTGCTTGAAAAAAAAAAGTGGCACTTAAAAATCCGGCAATGCAACAACATAAGTTAACCTACATAATTTATATTCAAGATACATTCACTCTGGTGGAACAAAATGTAAGAGTAACACTTTAGAATACTGTTCTGTCATTAATGAATAACTAAACTGGAAAAAATGAATAACTAAACTGGAAAAAATGAATAACGCAATATTAACATTCTAGAAACTCGATTAATGATTTTCTGAGTAATAGCAGTTGAATGAGGAAGTTCACTATTAGATAAACAATAACTACTATGTTTTTCATACCTCCCAGATGACTACTATAACTGCTATATACAGAGTAATGTACAATGTATAATTAGTTCTAAAGTAAAATCACGGTAACCTACAAGTAATGACTCGAGTCTTACCAAATCCTTCAGAAGGAATTACTAATTACTTGGAACAGAATTCTAAAGTGAAAAGCATTGTAACTCTCTAGTAATGACTGAAGTCATTGTAAGCTTTTGGGGTCTATAAGGTTTTGTATAGTAATGACTCAAGTGTTACTACATCCTTCTAAAGGACTAATTATTTGGAACAGTAAGATCATGGTAAACCCACTGGTAATGACTCAAGTGTTACCAAATCCTTCAGAAGGAATTACTAAAAACCTTATAAAAACCTCAAAAGCTTACAATGACTTCAGTTTACTACAGTATTCTAAAGTGTTACCATAGTATTCTAAAGTTATTTACTGGTGGAACAACATAACACAGATAACACGCATTCAGTTTGAATTCAGGTAACAAATCTAACTCTCTCAGTCTTAACAACTATATAGCTTTGGTTTGAGGAAACCGATTGCCTTAAATGGTTTAAGTTCATCAAACTCAAAGTAATAAAGTTACATAAGACTAAGCAAAAACTAACTTTGGTACAAAGCAAACTCAATAAGTTCAGAATACTCAAAACATTTGATGAAACTTATTACATCAAAACAGTTAAGTAAACTAACAATTTTTTTTTAAAGTTAGTAGAACTTAAAACTTGCCGCGGCCAAGAGTGTCAGGAAACACGGACTAGAGAGTAAATGATGACAGAGTTTTCATTTTTGGTTGACCTTATAACTTTAATAACTTTCCAGCTTTGCAGGTGAATTTATCTTTTTGAGAATGTTTTTTTTTTTACTTGAAAACTAGCCGAGATACTGATTAACAATGGAATTTTTGCAGCATACTGAAATTTAACAATGCAAGGCTCATTTCAACATCTGTTTTTTCTAGATGATGTAGTATTTCATATCTGCGCTAGACCGTAGTCTCACGTCATCCTCTTAACACAGATAATGAGTCAGTAATTTGATTCATGTCATTGTTCTGCTCGGTTGCTTCAGGCTACACAAATGTAAAAGAATGTAGTCTACTTCATTTTTTACTATGTGTAATAAAGGCTTGGTAACAGTTCTACCCATCTCTTTTGTCTAAACATGTCAGGTTGAAATGCTTTCTAAATATTCAGGATGTCAAATCATTTTACTGCTTAGAAGAACAATTCAGAATTTGAATATTACACTATAGATAAAGAAAAACCTTTATCTTTTTTTCAGTTGCTGTCTTTGAATACCATAAAAACCGTCCCTTACATAACAATGGAAGTCTGAGGTAATAAAATGCCCAAGCTTCTTTCTGGTGTCTTCTTATGTATCGTCTGAAAGTTAACAGTGTTATACATAAATTGGATATTTGTACTTTGCATAGAAGATTTTACAGTATTTATATATACGGTACCATTCACTTTTAAAACTTTACTTTTACTTTTAAAATGTATACTTTTATTCAGTAAGGACACATTAAATTGATCAAAAGTGACAGTAAAGACATTTATAATTTTAAAACCAGTGGTCCCACTTTATATTAAGTGCCTTAACTACTATGTACTTGCATTTAAATTAATCATTTGATACAATGCACTTATTGTGTACATCCATGTTTTTACATTGTACTTATATTTTAAAAACACCTGCATGTAATTACATCTGTAATTAATTTCTGTAATTACATTTATAATTACACTGTTGACCCATCCCTTAAACCTACCCATACCACCAAAGCTTTCCCTAACCTTACCCGTATCCCACCTCAATAGCAGCAAAAGTGTTTTGCAATTCAGTATGAACCCAATAAGTACATTGTACTTATTTCTTGATGTAAGTACATGGTAGTTAAGGCCACTTAATATAAATTGGGACCAAACCAATTTCTGTTTATCAAATAAATGCTTTTATTTTGAATTTTCTATCTGTCAATGAATCCTGAAAGGTAAAAAAAAATAAAAACAAACATATTAAGCAGCACAACGGTTTTAAATGTTGATATAAAGAAAGGTTTCTTAAACAGCAAATCAGCTTATTAGAATGATTTCTGAAGGATCATGTGACACTGAAGACTGGAGTAATGATGCTGAAAATTTAGCTTTGCCATCACAGGAATAAATTACATTTTAAAATGTATTCAAATAGAAAACAGTTATTTAAAATTGTAATACTATTTCACTATATTACTGCTTTACTCTAAAATAAAATGCAGCCTTGGTGGGCATAAGACTTTCAAAAATCTCAAAATCTTACCAACCCCAAACTTTTGAAATGTAGCATGTGAATTAAATTGAGAGAAATGCCTGAGGGCAAAATGCTTTCTAGCATACCAGGAAATAATAATAAAAATAATAATATAAAGTCTAAAATTTTTTACATTCAAATTCAGCAAACTCTCTTCATGCATATTCAACATCTTGTGGGTGTGGTCAATTCATTTCAAATTCAGTCATTTGTTGTAAGGGAGCCAGTTCTTAAATTATGAATTTTGCCTAACGTTGACCTACATCTATGTGGGCAAGAGGTTTGGTTTATGTGAAGCTGATCAACTAATGTATCTGAGATTAAACACCGTTTGAAGGAAATTCATTATGTACCTTTTGTTAACATTGAGATGATGAGTTCCCTTTGCTAATGGAAGTCTTTATCACATTATGAGTCTGAAAAGCCATCAGGCCTCACTCTAGTAATTTGTGATTTATCTTGCTTGTGTGATTGCCCTGAGGAAGTCTGTAATGGAAGAGTCGGAGGCCTCCCTTTGACAGTATATGCCTCCCACCCACCTCACAAAATGCCATTTCTGAAAGCCGGCTCATTTTGGAAAAGCTCTTATCAAATAAACGCACAAGTCAAATCTGTGACTGCTAGCTGTGCCTTTTGACTGCAGCCGCCATGTGATTATAAGGGGAATTCTGCCCCTCCTTGCAAAAGAACATGGCTTTCCACAAAGAAAAGATTGTGTTCAGGGACTTTTCTGCATGTGAAATGGTCCCCACCTACTAAGATCTAGTGTTAATACATTAGCCATTCAGCAGAGCTGCATCCAAACAAGATCAAGCCTGCATTTGGCCTGCAGATTAAAAAAATACATCCTATGTGCTTCCTTTCAACTCAAAGCCTCACAGCTGGTTGCTGACAGGGGCATATTTTTTTGGAATTCTGCATAAGATATTTAGAAGGAACAAAAACAGATGCTAAGATAAACATGACTTTTACTACTGCATAATCTTAGGGACTTTTCAAAACCCCCAAGTATAAAATTTGGAGAATAACTTCTCCAGCACTGTTTGTGCCATGGACATAAAATGCACTTTAAAACGTGTGGCTTGTTGAGGAAATGCTATTACTTTTTTTTACATGACCAGACTTCCAAACAAAACAGGCATAAAAATCCCACTGATTTAAATTGAAAAAAGGAGCCTTAAAGGCATAGTTCACCCAAAAATGAAAATTCTGTCATCATTTACTCAACCTCAGGTTGTTCCAAACCTGTATAAATTTGTTCTGTTGAACACAAAGGAAGATATTTTGAAGAATGTGGGAAACTGAACAGTTCTGGGGCACAATTGACTTCCATAGTATTTTTTTTTTTCTTACTATAAACGTCAATGATACCCCAAAGTGGCCTGGTTACAAACTATTTTCAAAATATCTTCCTTTGTGTTCAGCAGAACAAATAAATGTATACAGCTTTGGAACAGCTTGAGGGTAAGTAAATGATGACAGAATTTTCATTTTTGGGTGAATTATCCCCTTAAGGCTGATTTATACTTCTGCATCAATCCTACGCAGTAGCATGATACATATATTTACATACGTTTTATGTCAAACAAATGTATGTTTATGTACATCTCTTGAACTGGTGAGTGGATGAGACTTAGTTCACCCAAAAATGAAAATTAACCCATGATTTACTCCCCCCCAAGCCATCCTAGGTGTATATGACTTTCTTCTTTCAGACAAATACGATTAAATGATATTAAATATCTTTCTTGTAGCTCAGTGGTTAGAGCATGGCACTAGCAATGCCAAGGTCATGGGTTCGATCCCAGGGATTGCACATACTCAGATACAAATGTATAGTATAATGCAATGTAAGTCGCTTTGGATAAAAGCGTCTGCCAAATGCATAAATGTAAATGTAAATGTAAATAATGGCTGTACTATAACAGCAGTAAATAGAGGATGAGATTTTGAAGCCCAAAAAAGTGCAACCATCCATCATAAAAAATAACCACAAGGGTCTGGGGGGTTAATAAAGGCCTTTTGAAGTGAAGCGATTGGTTTGTGTAAGAAAAATATTCATATTTAAAACTTTAAAAACTTAAATAACTGGCTTCTGGCAGGTGGCCTTGAGGCTTGAGGGTGAGTAAATCATGGGGTAATTTTCATTTTTTGGGTGAACGCTGCATCTGTAACTGCATAAGAGAATAACATATGAGCCGTAAGTTTCTCGCTGACATGTTGCAAGCTTTATTTAACATCAAAACTGACATAACATATGGAATACTCGAAGTTAGATACTCAAATTATTATTTTTGACGTCACTACAGAGAAATAACCATATTTATTAAAGGTGCAGTATGTAAGAATTCTGCTAGAGGTTGCTAGAGGCCTATTTAAAACAAAGGCGTAGCTTGATGATGCCAAGTTTGAGCGCGGAATCTTGGGACATGGTGCAAAAGAATAGGGATAGGACTCGGGAAGAAATCATGTTCATGGATGCGATTATTAACGTTACTGTAGTATGAAGCAGAGCAGGACCGAGTGTTGTTGGAGCTGAACGAGGCCGCTGGAGCGATTGCGCAACACACGCCTCCAGAGCAGCGGAACTTTTATTATGCCACAGACGCCGGCGCAGCTTCCGCTTTTCCGGTCATGAGTATGAGGTAACGCAGCTCTGTTTATCATATTAGATACATTTGAGTGTGTTGAAAATGATGTTATAACGTTACTCTGCATGTGCGTTCGTTCGGCGGCTGCTGTGAGACTCTTGTTTGAGACGCACTGCAGTAAGATAGATCGATTTTAGAATATCATATGAAATGCTGGATGGCTTGTGTTGATAAATGGCATGCAATTCATTTTAAAACGTATTGTATGATGGAGAAAATGCTGTATTACTGTTACTAAAAATAAAGCTGCATCTGATTATGCTATGTTATCTACTTGACAAAATAGTGTTTTTCTCTGAGGCATGGTAAAGCATGGTACTCGCAAAACATCAAGAAAATTATATTTAAACAATAAGACTAAACGTGTTGAGCTATATAACAATAATTAGTTTTCTGTCTATAAATATATCAAAACAGTTGTTCCCTTGTCTATTAAAATGTGTAATAAATTAAAGCGTCTTTGGTGTTTCCATGGTTTCTACAAAATAAAACCGGAAACCGAGGGTAATGCGGGTATGACGCAATTGATAGGCGACTCCTCACACGTCCCGGAGCCTTGGTTAAAATTGCAATTTTCTCACGATTTACAAATAGTTGGAAACATTTGAGATATTGTAAGTACTCAAGTGAACAAAATATATAACACTGGCCTAGTGGTTTTTGGATATTTTACTGCAAAAATATTACATATTGCACCTTTAATAAAGTCATGTAAATGCGGTTTACTTGTATTGTCAGTTAACTGGTTTGCATGTAAATGGGGAAAACTGGTTATTTTAATAAGGTGATATTTGTTAATTATCAGCTTACTGGTGTGCATGTAAACATGCTCATTGTTACAATTTGTTACAAACCTATGTAGGATTGTGCAGGTTTCAGGCAGTTCAGAATCGGTTCTTTCTTTTGGGAGACAATAACTTCATTTATCGTGTTTTTCTTTGACTTTGGTCACAGCCCTTTTTTTTTGTAGTCAAGGAGCATATTTTTTTGCCGTTTCTACTGCATACAGCTTGTCAGCTGTGAATTTTCCCTTTAAGCTACGGTCACATTAATTTCAATATGAATCCAAGTGATCTTAATTTTCTTGTAGGATCGAAAGATTTCCACAAGGAGATCTTGCACATTTCTGGTCACATGAAATTATCACGTAAACCAACAGAAAGCTGCTGGGTTTGAAAATGATTATGAGTGGTGTGTCATGCATTACTACACTTTACAATTAACTTTTTTGGCCACAAAATGTTGCCAAAATTCCGCTAATGTGACAGCACCTTTAGTCATATCTAGAAACCAAAATATTATAAATTTGAGGGTGAGCTCTGTTCAATTCGGCCAATAAGTAGCCACTTTGCAACCACCCAGAACCCCCAAACAACTTAGTTGCACCCTAACAACCACATATACTGTATATACACATATATATGCATGGTTCCCAAAAAAGAATGACATGATGCATTTTTGGAAATCCTTCTTTCTTTTTTTTTTCTTTTTTTTTGACAGCTGTTGTCTGCCTCAGTCTCTCCTCCACTCCCCCGCTCTTTTTGTTGTCTCCACCCACAGCAGCTGCTCCCTTCTTATGGGCTACCATGTGAAACTGGCATAAACTATCCATGAAATCACTCCACCATTCTTTGCCAAACAACCCCCATATTTCTGAATGACTTCTCTACACTTAACAAGATATAGCCTTTATCTTGACACAGTCCCTTATGGAATATAAAGCATAAAAATGGATGCTTTACAGACATCATGAAATCAGCATGAATGTTTCGTGACTTTTAGTTCATGTCTGTTAGCTTTGAGTCATCTATATGCTAATATAATCCTAAAACCTGACAAATTTAAACTCATTTAAAATTTACAGTCTTTCTCTTCTGGGAAAACAGAACAAAATATTGATGACTCGTGCAGATGGTTGATCGTTTGTTCACACCAATTTTTGGCACAAAAATTCACTCTCTGACAGTAGGTGGCGCTTATAGAAAAGCAGTTTCCGACAGTAGTCAGAACAGAAGTCAAACAGTGTGTTTTCAAACAGCAAGTTCCAGATTCTTCCTCTGCCATTCACTGTCGCTTAGAAAAATACACTGTTTGTGAATGCCACCAAGTCGTAGTTTTATGAAACAGCAGCGGCTCTGGTCATGTGACCAAAAGCACAAATCCTATTGGTTGACCAGCAGTGCCATGGAAAAAAAAATTAGGACACCACCCTGCCACAATGATGGCATACAAATATTCGTGTTGGTCCGAATTAACAGATGCATTTCAGTTATTCATTTCAATTGTTCAAATTAATCTGCAATCTTAACTCTGTGGTATTTTGTTCCAAGCTTCACACAGTTTATATACTTCACCCTGTGTGTAAGTTTCAAGATTTTACACTATACATTCGTAAACACCACATTCCTATTTGCATATTTAAAATGTTAACATTATTTGAACAAGAAGCCTACAACATACAGTATTAATGATCAATCATCCACATTTAAGTGTCTTTTAACTGAATGCATGTGTTTGCGTCACAGTTATTATATTTAACTGTTTCTCTTAGACACTAACACTAAACAGTGCATAAAAGTTTCTGCAACTGTGCAAAAATGCGTTGCATTGTTTCACACTCTATACTGCAACTCAAGATTAGTATTGCACAGTTAGCAGGGCTTGCATAGAGCAGGTGTTCACTCATCAAAATTACAAATAAATAGAATAATATTTGTGTTCATTTATTGCATCCTATGGAAGCTTGTTTCTGCCATGAAATAAAACATAAAAAAGGTAATTGCGACTTTTTATTTCACAATTCTGAGAAAAAATGTCAGAATTGTGAAATAAAAAGTTGCAATTACCTTTTTTATGTTTTATTTCATATAAACTCACAATTGCAAGTTATAAAGTCAGAATCGTGTGATGTAAAGTCAGAACTGTGAGTTATAAAGTCAGAATTGTGTGATATAAAGTCAGAATTGTGTGATATAAAGTCAGAATTGTGTGATATAAAGTCAGAATTGCGAATTATAATCAGAATTGTGAGTTATAATCAGAATTGTGTGATATAAAATCAGAATTGCAAGTTATCAGAATTGAGAGTTATCAGAATTGCGTGATATAAAATCAGAATTGCGAGTTATAAAGTCAGAATTGCGAGTTATAAAGTCAGAATTGTGTGATATAAAATCAGAACTGCGAATTATAATCAGAATTGCGAGATATAAAGTCAGAATTGTGAGTTATAGTCAGAATTGTAGGATATGAAGTCAGAATTACGAGTTATAAAGTCAGAATCGCGAGTTATAAAGTCAGAATTGTGTTATAGTCAGAATTACGAGTTATAAAGTCAGAATCGCGAGTTATAAAGTCAGAATTGTGTTATAGTCAGAATTGAGAGTTATAGTCAGAATTGTAGGATATAAAGTCAGAATCGCGAGTTATAAAGTCAGAATTGTGTGATAAAGTCAGTGTCACAGAACAGAAGGCAGCAGACAGGTAAGTAGAATAAGTAGAATTATTGTCTGTGATGGTTGCGACTCCGTGACAGTCAGATTTGTGAGTTATAAAGTCAGATTTGTGTGATATACAGTGCATCCAGAAAGTATTCACAGCGCTTCACTTTTTCCACATTTTGTTATGTTACAGCCTTATTCCAAAAGGGATTAAATTCATTATTTCCCTCAAAATTCTACAAACAATACCCCATAATGACAATGTGAATGAAGTTTGTTTGAAATCTTAGAATTTTTTTTTTTTTAAATCACTTGTACATTAGTATTCATAGCCATTGCTCAATACTTTGTTGAAGCACCTTTGGCACCAATTACAGCCTCAAAGTCTTTTTAAGTATGATGCTACAAGCTTGGCACACCTATTTTTGGGCAGTTTCTCCCATTCTTCATTGCAGGACCTCTCAAGCTCCATCAGGTTGGAAGGGGAGTATCGGTGGACAGCCATTTTCAGATCTCTCCAGAGATGTTCAATCGTGTTCAAGTCTGGGCTCTGGCTGGGCCACTCGAGGACATTCACAGAGTTGTCCCGTAGACACTCCTTTGTTATCTTGGCTGTGTGCTTAGGGTCGTTGTCCTGTTGGAAGATAAACCGTCACGCTAGTCTGAAGTCCAGAGCGGCTTCTGTCTGGTCACTAACGAGATGGTTGTTCTTCTAGAAGGTTCTCCTCTCTCCACAGAGAAACGCTGGAGCTCTGTCAGAGTGACCATCGGGTTCTTGGTCACCTCCC
Source organism: Anabarilius grahami (assembly GCA_003731715.1). Lineage (NCBI taxonomy): Eukaryota > Metazoa > Chordata > Actinopteri > Cypriniformes > Xenocyprididae > Anabarilius > Anabarilius grahami. The sequence continues at coordinate 5,692,470 of RJVU01028973.1, forward strand.
TGACTAAGGCCCTTCTCCCCCGATCGCTCAGTTTGGCCGGGCAGCCCACTCTAGGAAGAGCCCTGGTGGTTCCAAACTTCTTCCATTAACGGATGTTGGAGGTCACTGTGCTCATTGGGGCCTTCAATGCTGCAGAAATGTTTCTGTTTCTGATACAATCCTGTCTCTGAGGTCTAAAGACAATTCCTTGGTCTTCATGTCTTGGTTTGTGCTCTGACATGCACTGTTAACTGTGGGGCCTTATATAGACAGGTGTGTGCCTTTCCAAATCATGTCCAATCAACTGAATTTACCACAAGTGGACTCCAATCAAGCTGTAGAAACATCTCAAGGATGATCAGTGGAAACAGGATGCACCTGAGCTCAATTTTGAGTGTCATGGCAAAGGCTGTGAATACTTATGTACATGTGATTTTTCAGTTTTTTATTTTTAATACATTTTCAAAGATTTCAAACAAACTCCTTTCACGTTGTCATTATGGGGTATTGTTTGTAGAATTTTGAGGAAAATAATGAATTTAATCCCTTTTGGAATAAGGCTCTAACATAACAAAATGTGGAAAAAGTGAAACTTTCTGGATGCACTGTAAAGTCAGAATTGTGTAATATACTGTCATAATTGCGAGATATAAACTCGCAATCGCGTGTTATAATGTTCAGTGGTCAGGGAAAAAATAATTTTTTTCTCAGAACTCGCATTTCTTTATAAGAAGCAAATGTGAGATTGTGAGATATAAAGTCAGAACAGCAGAACGCAATTTTTATCATGCAAAAAACGTTATATCTCACAATTCTGACTTTATAACACACAATTCTGACTTTATATCACACAATTGTGAGATTATATCTTGCAATTCTGAGAAAAAAATGTAAAGTCAGAATTGTGAAATGCAAACTCGCAATTGCGAGAAAAAAAGTCAGAATTGTGAGATTGTGAGATTCGCAATTACCTTTTTTATTTTTTTTTAAAATTTATTTAGTGGCTGAAACAAACTGCCATACCATCCTGTCATGTGTTGAAGTTTGTTCTTTACATTTTTTTTAATTCAATCTCAAAGAAAAAATAAAAAAAAAGTTCAAGAATTTTACTACATGATGTAAGCTCATCATAAGTTAGCCGTGAGCAGTGATATATGAAGAACCTGCTAACAGTGGCTGCGTCTGTTTGATATGCAGCCAGCACCAAATTCTCCATCTGTAGTTTCATTGAGCCAGTCTAATTTATCTGAGCTCAGTCAGTAGTCTGAATGAGATTGAGTATGTAGAGGTGCAGTTCACAAAGCCCAAAGCTCAACACGCTAATGACCGCCACTGCCTGCAGGCCCCTCTGCAGCACTTACAGCAATCATGACTGTCACTGCTCCACAGACTGTAATATTAGCCATATTTGTTTGCTGAATTTGTTATCTCCTGGGCTTTGTGGCAGACCATGTCCCCCGAACAGCTGAGCTCTAATTGCTTTTCTCGCTTGATGCTCATGGCCCACGCCGAAGGCAGGGTTCTGCTGATTTTGTTACCCTTGTCAATTGGGGAAATTGGGGACCTTGTCTCAAGCATCTCAGAGGAGCCCACGGGTTGACCTGTGCCTGCAGCTTTTTCCTTTTCTCCTTTAATGGGTTAAAGCAAAAGCTGTGCAGCATGCAT
>RJVU01028973.1:5694992-5762125 GCA_003731715.1 Anabarilius grahami
GTTTGCGCTATAGACATGAATGAAATTTCAAATCATAAAGTTTAGTGTTGCCAGAAAAAAATAAGCACCTTGGGTCCCAGCTGACAAAACCAACGGTCCACTAAGAAACCACCTAGCAACGCCCTAGCAACCACATAGCAAATGCACAAGCAGCCACTAACAACACCTTAGCAACTACCAAGCAATGCCAAATCATCCAGAACTCCCTAACAGCCACAGCACTATCCCCTAAGATCACTTTAGCAACCACCTAACAACAATCAAGCAACCACCCAAAACAACATAAAAAAAACACATAGTACTACACTAGCAAGCATGAACAACACTTTAGCAACCACCCAGCAATGTCCTAGCAACCATATAGCAATGTAAAAAATACCTTCTTTCATGTACCACATAAAAATTAGGTCATAAATATTTGGTTTGAGGGTGAGGGTGAGTAAATGATGACAACATTTTTATTTTGGGGGTGAACTATCCCTTTAAGCCAGCAGCACTCAAATTTTTTTCAGAAAAATCTAGTTATCTATAGTTGTGGAGGTTGCTGTGGCTTTTCTTGATGTCATTGTTGTGATTATACAAGTAAAGGAAGGAAAATTGACAGCTACATCACTATAACAAATTTTGAGTAATGAAGCATGTCCTTTCTTTTGTACCCCAGCGTAGCATGGATAAGTGATTTGAATGAGCCTCAGAGATCATAGAGAACCGTTTCCACCTCTTACAAATCACCATTGTGAGAAATCAAGTGTGAGTTCAAGGTCATGGGACACTACAGTCATAGTGAGGTGAATGTAAACTGTCCATCAACCTAATGAAGATTAAAAGGCGCCAATACTCCTGTTTAATACTTCATATTGCTCTCTAAGTAGCCACCTGGGTCCCAACAATGTCCTGCCGTCAGTCTCAAGAAACCACCAGGCACTCTGGGGTCTACCATTACTAAGGCCCCGCCCACTTCCCTTTGTGGTTTTCTGCCTTCTCCCACATTCAACCAATCAGAAAGTAGCATGTCAGTGATGGTCTTCCAGAGTGATTCATTAGCCAAATATTGCCACTTCGGGGGCTGCTATGGCAACGGCTGCTACAAGAGGTCAACCAAAACCATCCTCTCCCTCCTGACGCACGCACACACACACACATGTAAATACTCACACTTACACACAGCAAGACCCCCAGAGACTGACTTTCACTCCTTCAGCAGTCACACTCATAGATGCACTTATTGAGGTCACAAGAAACACGGACTGTGAAGCTGTCAATAGAGGTTTGTCGCACAATGGGAGGAGAAACAAAATGTCAGAGAGGAAATTTTAAATCACAATAGTTGATTATGAACAAAATTATAGAATCAAAGATGTTCTGAATAGATTACTTTTTTTTATTTAAAAACAGTATGTGAAAGAGTATACATAACGCAATGATACACCTTTCAAACTGTAGTATGCTGCATTGTCACATGATGACTTCATTAAGCAAGAGGCTTCTGGTTATCAATAAAAATGGTTGTTTTGCATTTGTAATCAAATTTTGTGTCAAAAATGTCTTAAATAGTACTATTAGTAAAATATTAGAATGCTATTCTGAATTTAGCTATTAAAGATGAAGACGTTAAAATGGCAGTTGAAATGATTTCTGGTTCATTTGTCACATAGGAAACTGAAGGTCAAGTCAAGTTCATTGCATTGTGCGATGCAGTATTCCCCACAGTGCACTTAAACGACACACTTTGTTTAATGATGTAGGTCATCGCTATATTTTATACAGAATATTTGCATACTTCGCACAGTATAAATACTGCATAGGCCAAACATTATTTGGAATAGCATACTATACCATTAATACTAGCGTACTAACGTTAATCTTAAAAAAATATTATGAGAAAAATATGACTCTTTTTCTTCATTTTGTAGTTTTTCCCATTTTTCCATTCTTCCAACTCCTAACCAGACGCGATGCGATAAGTTTGTCTGTCCGTACCATAGACTGTAAAAAATATGGACATAGTGTCCGCCGTCCCCCGTAGGTTTCTGAAGAGCATTTTTGAAACCTAAAGCCGGCCGTTGCCTTATTTGCAGCGTGTCACCGTGTGTCACTCCCGGATAACAGAAAATGGACAAAGAGGCGGGACATGGGTGGAGCTGAGGTGACGTGACGGTAGCAGACAAATGGCTAGTGGTGACAGCAGCGGCAATCTACCTGTCACTCAAGTGGCCGCACCCTTAATTATGCAAAACTTTAAGGTTTAATATAATTTAAACGGATGCGTTATAAAAAATGTCATGAACAACAAAATTAGCTATATAGACCAAAACCACAATCTTTACCAGGCTGTAAACATGTTTTTTTCTTCTGTAAAGTTGGGCATTTTAACATGGGGCTCAATGAGATTCTGCTCTCTTTTGGAGTCTGTCCCTAGCGGCCAGTCGATGAATTGCAGTTTGATAGAATCATCGTGTGTCGCAATGTAATATTCATGAATTTTATTTTTTATTTTTTTATTGTAACTTACCCATTTAGTTGCGAGTGCCGGGAGCTAGCCGAGAGAGCCCGCCCACGCGCTCTTCTGATTGGCTGTGATTTTTGATTGACTTTATCACGTCTCATAGTCACGACGTGTCTTGTGTTGTGTGTACAGACAAATTGGCTGGGTAGCTGACTTGCTGCCTCGCTGCCTTATCAGGCAATGACTTGTAAGGCAGCGTTTGTGTATGAAGGCACCTGACGAAACTGATTTCGGACAGACTTCTGAGGCAGCGTAAGAGTTTAATGATCTACAGCAATATAGCGCTGTCCCTAGCGGACAGCGCTAGGGACTCTTTTGGAGTCTGTCCCTAGCGGCCAGTCGATGAATTGCAGTTTGATAGAATCATCGTGTGTCGCAATGTAATATTCATGAATTTTTTTTTATTTTTTTTTTATTGTAACTTACCCATTTAGTTGCGAGTGCCGGGAGCTAGCCGAGAGAGCCCGCCCACGCGCTCTTCTGATTGACTGTGATTTTTGATTGACTTTATCACGTCTCATAGTCGCGACGTGTCTTGTGTTGTGTGGACAGACAAATTGGCTGGGTAGCTGACTTGCTGCCTCGCTGCCTTATCAGGAAATGACTTGTAAGGCAGCGTTTGTGTATGTAGGCACCTGACGAAACTGATTTCGGACAGACTTCTGAGGAAGCGTAAGAGTTTAATGATCTACAGCAATATAGTGCAAGCGTTGGTGAGAACTAAACAAATAATTAATTACTACAGTAGTAATTTCTCATTAGAAAATGTTGGTCAAAAATGTACATTTACTCACAAACTGGCCAGCAAACGCAACTTTCGGATGCCATCTTTATTTTTCTAGCTCAACTGTCACAGAATGGAAAGCACAGGATTGTGGGATATCAAAGGCAGCTAAGGATACGTCTATGCTGCCTTCAAAAATCGATCAAATGAAGGTAGCTCAGGAAACAGGAAGTGAAGCTAACATTGAATTCGCATGTGCCTTGATGTCTTCCTATCTTGAAATGTGTCCTCCGAAGACAGCATTTTACAGTTTTCGGACGCAGCCATTGTCTGTCGCTGGAATCTTATCGCATCGCGTCTGGTTAGGATACGGTGTGAACCTCTTACAAGTCAAAATTGTATCCAGCAATTCCAACAATTTATCAGTATATTGGCAAATTTGTGGCAAATTTGAAATCTCATATTCATACGTTTTGCATGATTTGCTTATTCCCCATTGAGGGATAGGTTTAAATGTGGCCCTTCATGCTTTTTGTTTTATTTTTCATCATATTTTTTATTATTAAGAATCAAATCATACAAATTCATACGAAATTGCCAGTTTGTTTTCTCATGAGATCGGGTTGGCACTTCTATTAGCCGACTAGATTTATGAATTGGAAGCTGTAAATAGATTATGTAAATAAATATTTACTAAAGAACCAACCACCATAAGCCTAATTATACAATCCGCTACCTTAAGTCACATAACACCATGGATTTTCCTTCACATTTTGCCTCAGGAAGCCACAAAATAGTTACTGGTCCACAGAAACCAAGACATGAATACAAAAATAAACTTTTATACCTAGAGGGTCATGGAGGAGGGGTTTTGGGCAGAATTGCTCTCTCTTGGTCAAACTCTCATATTTCATCTTTGGCTGAGGTTAGTCTGACACCCCTGTTGTGACACGTACTGCTCTTCAGTCTGTGAAACTGGAGCTGATGGGCATGACAGTCTCTGTCCTGCTCATGAGGTGGAGAATAGCCAATCTAATCACATTACCCACAATCCCTGGATTTTATTTGCTGCGCTTGGTGTCAGGAAGTAATGTGGTTGGATATTTTCTGGTGTAATGGTGTTACACATATGACCTGCCCTGGTGCCATGGCAATGGCCAAATGTCAGTGTGCTGTTGTGAATAAGACAGAAAGCTCTTTTAACAATCAGATTGGTGTTCTGACATAAGAAAAGTAGCTACAGGCTTGGAAGGCACAATGAAAACAAAATGGAATATTTTTGACTTGGTGTCATTGAGAGATGATACCAGCATGTGATATATGCCCAAAGGGGTGGTGTTGGGTGACTGCATACCCAGGTTGGGACTGCAGGTGCCGATGGGCATGGAATAGTCTTTGTGAGGTCAAACACTCCACACGCACACACTCTCGCTGCATCATTACCATAACTGAACCCATGCAGTGGGAGGTCTCATTCAACCACATAAATCTTTAGAGATAATCATAAAAGTCTCGCTTGGTTCTGATTGAATACATGATGAACCTGGATGAATATATTTTCAATCTTCCACAGCTGTCTTATTTTTATTTTTCTTTGGTGGGAACTGGGGAATTTAAAGGGCCAGTTCCCTCCAAAAAGCAAATTCTGCCATCAATTGCTCACCCTCATGCTGTTCCGAACCCCTATCACTTTCTTTCGTCTGTGGAACATAAAAGGAGATGTTTTGTAAGCTGTTCTTTTCCATACAGTGAACGCAGACAGTGACTTAAGAAAAGGAGAAAAAACTGCACCGCCTTAAAAAGGGTCCACACAACTTGTGCACTTTACTCCAAGTGCAAGCTCAGTCGAGACATGAGAATAACTACTAACAAGAATGTGGAACTTAATGTCCTTGGAAAAGTAAAGTGATGTTGAATAGATAGAATGTGCACACCTGTGGATCAGGGAAACCTCTCCTAACCCCAAATATTAGTCCAGCAGTGACAGCAGAGATCCAAATAACCCCCACTAACTGCATACATTATAGAATTACATACATAAACTACATATAGTGGTCTCAGAAAGTATTTAGACAAAGAAGACATGCTTAAAATATCTTAATCTCAATGAGGCCTGCATTGCCAGGAAGATATTTAACGATGAGAATAATTTATGTGAGCCAAAAAAAAAAAAAAAAGAATACTTTTTTTAACAATATCTAGTGATGGGCGATTTCTGCTTCATGAAGCTTCGAAGCTTTACGAATCTTTTGTTTCAAATCAGTGGTTCGGAGCGTCTATCAGACTGCCAAAGTCACGCGAACCATTGAAATTTCGAAAACATTATGATGTAACGAAGCCTCGTTTACTGAAATTACGTGACTGGCAGTTTGATACGCTCTCCGAACCACTGATTCAAAACAAAAGATTCGTAAAGCTTCGAAGCTTCATGAAGCAGTGTTTTGATATTGCCCATCATTAAATATTGTTGAATAAAGTCGTAATTTAGTTTTTTTTGGCGCACAATATAGATAAATGCATTTAAAATGTACAGTCTCTCACTTCCGCCAATATGTATCAATGATTTTGATGACATCAACCTGCACTTCAGCATCTCAAGTTGGCGCAGACCACAAAACATACTGGACCTATTTGAATTCTGCACTGAATGCTACATTTTTGAAGCGATATGGAGAAGATCTGGAGGAGAAACGGTTAGCAATTAGAAGGAAACTCCTGTTTTACCGGCTCTGGCCGAGCTGTGACATAAACTAAGCGCTATTGGCTGTTTTAAAAAAGGGAAGATGGTGTTCAATATGTCCCGCCCTTTCTTCCTGTTTTAGTGGAATTTACGTCAACACGTTAAATAATGCTACACGTTCCAAGGCACTTCAGTGGGCATTTAATGGGATAGTACACCCAAAAATGAAAATGTTCCCATGATTTACTCACCCTCAAGCCATCCTAGGTGTATATGACTATCTTCTTTCAGACGAACACAATCACATTGTGTGATTGCGTGAGTTACATTAAAATATATCCAAGCTTTATAATGGTAGTGAATGGGGCATTGTATTTTGAAACCCAAAAAAGTGCATCCATACATCATAAATGTAATCCATACGACTCCAGAGGGTTAATAAAGGCCTTCTGGATTAAAGCGATGGGTTTTTGTAAGAAAAATATCCATATTTAAAACTTTAAAGCTGTATGGATTACTTTTATGATGGATGGATGCACTTTTTTGGGCTTCAAAAATCAAGCCCCATTTACTACCATTATAAAGCTTGGAAGAGCCAGGATATATTTTAATATAACTCTGATTGTTTTCATCTGAAAAAAGATGGCTTGAGGATAGATCATGGGATAATTTTCATTTTTTGGTGTCTCTATCCTGTTGGAGTTACCACAGGTGTAGTTCATCATAAATAACTATGAATAATGTCCACTAATGTTTAACAACCACAAAATGTCACAATATTCGTTTGTTTTAATTATGAACAATATATCTTTTTTTTTTTTTTTTTTATCATTTAAAACCAAACAAACTTCTTTTGGCGAAATGTTCTGCTTAAAGTGTGCTTGTGCATTTTCTTTAAAATAAAAGTAACTTTAACCTGTTAACTGTTAACCTGTTAATGTCACAAATTATGTTTAATGAGCAGAACTTAATTGAATCCATAATACTTTTAAGACATAAATATCATGTTATACAATGCAATGACATTCATATTTTATGTGTCCAAATACACAAATAAAAATCAATTGCATTGTAAATAAAGCCAGATAGTGCACAAGGCCAGCGATGTTTGAATTTCATGTCTTCAGTCATGCTGCGACATGAAAATACAGCATGCTGGCCAACACAAAATATTTTGATGGAGGCAAACAACTTTTCAGAGCACATATTTTCATCCAAGCTTTCTAAACAAGTTTTCATCACTTTATGTAAGACCTCTCACACCATGGAGGTAGTGGCACCTGTCCATTCATGGAGTCTTAAAGGGATAGTGCACCCCAAAAAATGTCTGTTTTTTTTTTCTCTCCATACAGTGAACCACAGAAGAAAGTGTGAAGGTAAGTAAACTGGCAGAATTTTCATTTCATTTTTTTTTTCTCTTTAAGATGGTTTCTATCTCAATCTTTTTAAGATATGTATGTCAAAAATATTTACTTTGCCAAGCAACCCATATCTTCTTCTGTCTGCTGAAACCTGTTAACACTGTTATGAGACATACAGGCTGATGAGAGGAAGTAATTTGGACAAGATAGTTGTTGGATGTACAAAAGAAATATGGGACAATTCAGGGGAGGAGGTGACAGAGAGTGAACGAATACATAGGGACTGTTTTGAGAATGAATGAAGTATTGATGTAGCCTATAAATAAAGGTGGAAGTGGAAGTTTATTTCTTCCTTTAGAGTGAAGGTGAATGATTGCGGACAAGAAGATGTAGCAGAGAGAGAGAGAGAGAGAGAGAGAGAGATCTGGATTCTGACTGAGTCAACATCAAAGCTGTATGATTCTCTTTTTTCCCTCTTTGGTCATATATGATTTCCTTCAGAGGCCTCAAAGCGCACTTATAAGTCCTAAGGCTCAGTGTGTGGAGCCCCTCAATAATACTGACCTGGATTTGGTTCACTGCCGGCTTTTGTTCTAATTACAGCTCAAGTGCACTCTGTGAGTTTCAAAATATTCAAAAATAGAGAGACTTTTTAATTTTCAATTGCATGAATGTTACACTTTAAAAACTTGTTACTCTAAAAACTTGGTGCTTAAATGAGTTTAAGCACCAAGTTTTCAGATTTTGATAAAAGGATAGTTCACCCAACATTGACATTTTTGTCATCATTTACTCAGCCCTGGGTTTATCATGGTAAAGCCCTGGGTATACTTCATTTTCTTTTACGTGTATGATAATGTACGCGCACAGTCGTACGCACAGCCTTGCAAAGTATACTTCATTTGATTTGTACAAATGAGGAGTTGTGGAGTTGTACAAATGAGGGTATACCTTTCTAACCTCTTCATACAATCTCTCGTCTATGTAGGCCTCAATCATCGCCGTAGCTTACATGCGTTCCGGTCTTTTGTGTTTATGCATTTTTTCTCCAATAGTATGAATCGATGCCCCCATGTGGATAAACTAATAACTGGAGAAAAAAAAAAATCAATGTGTACAGTATACGCACTCTTCTGATGACGAAATTTGCGTGTACGCTGACCCTCGCGTATGCGTAAAAAGTGAACTATAGCTACTCTGGGCTTAAGGTGTCGAGCTCCAAAAAGGACCATCAAACCACCATAAAAATAGTTAATATGATTCATGATTCACTATATTAGTCTTCTAAAGTTAGTAGCTTTGTGTGAGGAACAGAACGAAATTCAAGCGATTCATTCATAATCGTTCCCTTTCCGGTAGCAGAGGAGAAGATTTCAGTGGAAATTTTACTTAAAACTGAAAATTTTGTCATCATTTACTCACTCTTAAGTCATTCAAGACCTGTATGATTTTTTGTTCTTCTATAGAACACAAAAGAAGATATTTCAAAGAATGATTAAACAGTTTTTTTCTGTATTATAAGAGTGAATGGGACAAAAAATCTCAGAAAAGAACAAACATAACGTGAAAACACAAAATTTCAAAAGTCAACCAAACTCAAACCTCATTGGTTCTCGTCCAAATGTCAGGATTTTGATGCTCATCTTGCATTATGCGACGTATTCTGTCTATGCGTGCGTTAATAACAAATGTTTTGGTTTGATTTGAAATGCTTATATTTCTTATGTCTGTTTTTTTTTTACTTTTTTTTATTTTTATTAATCATAGAGTGATTGTTTTCCTTCAGATGAATATGTCAGTTGAGTTGTATGGATTACTTTCATGTTACCTTTATGTCCTTTTTAGAGCTTGAACATTTTGGGTCTCATTACCATAATATGGACAAAAACAGTTAAATCATTCTTCAAGTCAGATTTGGAACAACATGAAAGTGAGTCAATTCCTTTCAATTTCGGTCTGTTTCTTACAGTTATGCATATGACTTCAGAAGATTTTGAATATATTTTTAACATGCCCTGGTCACAATATAATTTCAATGAATGAAAAAGCAGCATGGATATTATACAAAATGTCTCCGTTGTATTTTACTGAAGATACTGAACAGCATCAGGGTGAGTAAACAATGACAGAATTTTCATTTTTTATATAATCTTTTCCTTATTCCCTGCTTTATTGCTGCTCCTTTTATGCTGTATTCTCATCCTTGAGCCCCTATATTGTGGAAAAAAGACAAATCTGTTTACCTTATTCACCCTCAAGAACTATATGAGCACTTGAGCTCATGAATGAATGTGTGTTATTATATGGCCCAGTTTCGAGTAAAAGGCGCATGGAATGATGGCAGGAGGCTGGGTAGACAGCTGGAGTGACAGCCCTCCTCTGGCCCGCTCTCTCTGTATCTCTCTCTCTCTCTCTCTACACACACACACACACACACACACACATGTTCGTTTTTGTGAATTGTGAGGACATTCCATTGGCGTAATGGTTTTTATACTGTACAAACCGTATTTTCGATCCCCCTACACAACCCCTACCCCTAAACCTAACCATCACAGGAAACTGTGCACATTTTTACTTTCTCACAAAAACTAATTCTGTATGATTTATAAGCCTTTTGAAAAGTGGGGACATGGGGTAATGTCCTCATAAGTCACCTCTTCTTGTAATACCTATGTCATACCCATGTCATTATACACATTTGTGTCCTGATATGTCACAAAAACTTGCGCACACACACACACACACACACACACACCCCTCCCTCCAGCAGCTGTTAGCTAAGGTGATAGAGGAGTGGTGATAACAGTAGAGGTTGTTAACAACCTGCATGCTGACACATTGTGTTGGAAGAAGTCCCTCTCCTAAACCAACACACACAACCATCAACAACACCTCCTTCCAGAACAATGTAAAACATTTCTCTCTCTCTCATGAGGAGAAAAGCCTTAAAAAAATAATAATAATCTGGCTCCAGGAGAAATTCCTGACCAGGGACTTGCCAGAAAATTAAAATAATTTAAAATAATTTAAATTAGACAGTTGTTTTGTGTATTATAAGTGGTTTAATTGTGGCTTTAAGTGATTGTTTAACTGGCATATCTGACATATGATAAATATCAAACGCTACAATCTGATATCTGAGCAATATTAAATAGCCTATTAGAACTTGCACTAATTATTATAAACGAGACCCAACACAAATATCACATAATCAATTATATAAAGACCCTTATACAAAAGTACTGTGTACCATCACATGGTAATTATTAATAGCCTACCATATTGACGATATATACCAAATACAACTCAAAATTATATACCAAATAACTCGAAATTATTTTTAAAAATACGATGGTATTATTAAGGTACATGTCCATAAACATCCTAGAAAGACACTTTTTGCTAGTATTATCACATGATCAAACATTAAGGCGTAGCCTAACACTCTTTCACGCGCGGGTAAAAAACCCTAATGAGACCAGAAAATATGATTTTATCCAGATTTATTTTGTTAGGGTGGGGAGCATTAATTGAATGTCCCAAATTTCCTCCCACTCGCAGTAGGACAGTACAATAGCGAACAGACTGGGAGCATTTGTGCAACTCGACTCCAGCTCCCTCCCTCTCTCGCGCTCCTCCTGGCCAAAACTGCTGTGCTCCTCCAGTGCGCTTCATTCAGATGGATAACTTCAGAAACATGGCTCTACCAAACAATTCACTTTTACTGTTTGTTCTTCAAATGTGCGCTGTTGCGTGGCAAGGTAAGAAAAGTTCACCTCATCTTTTCTTGCGGTGCTGGGTTTTTTTTTGTTGTGGTTTGATTTTATGAGAAACTTTTGGAGCGTTTGAATGGGATGCATGCGGATGTTTTAGGATGCTGCAGTTATACTGTACCATTATTGTGTTTAAACTGCGGTGTTTAAAACGTTCTGTGTGTAATACAGTGATATCGACTGTTTAAAGTTACTTAGACCACAATTTTAAAGCGTTTTTACCTTTTGGCTTTGTTATTCGCGTGAGAAAAGACTGAAGTTTCTCATCAAAACACACCGCACGTGAGCTCATATACGTTCAGCTTGTTCAAACGTAGGCACTTTATACGACAAATACATAGCACTTCTTTGTACAGTAACGCAATATTACTTTTAAACAAGCAGAAATTCATTTTTTCCTCATTTCTTTTCATTTTCATATGCTGAATTTGCAGACAACTGTAGGTAAACTGTTCAAACTGGCATGCCTTGATAGAAAAACAGCAGGTGGAAGTGCTTTAAAACGGTGTTTTTTTTCTAAAACATCCTAAAATGGGCATTTCTTAAAATATTTAATCTAATTATTTTATCTAGTAATTTAGAACAAATATGTATTTAGCAAAGCAAATATTTAAAACTAAGGTTTCCTGTTAATAACTAGCCAATTTGCTGTTTCCTCTGGTGTTATTTTTATGACTGAAGTAGTACAGATCATGGGACTAGTCACAAATACAGGCTTTGTGTGTCTGTTCTCAGACACAGTCTGTGGAACTCTATTATGGGCGCTCAAATATGTGATGATATGAGATTTTCACTGTGATAAGTAAGCTGTTCACAATACGCAATATTTGGTAGTATAATCATACGTTTGTAGACATAGAGCCTCAAAACAACCCTGATCATGCTTATATGTGTGCAAATTGCCCTGTAGGTCTCTTGTACATGACCTAGACGACTACCAAACCAGCCCTTCTCATTAGGGAACAGATGATGGACCCCCACTGCATAATCCTCTCCTTGTCCATCTATATCTATCCCCTGTTGTGTTGTCCGAGACATCCGAGTACTTATTTTGTCCATCCTTACACTGTTTTTCACCCTCACCGCTTTTTCTCTTTCTCTCCCAATATATTTTGTTCAATGCGGATCAGGACTCTCCTATAATGGTTCGTCCAAAGATTCTTAACAAGCCCCTTTCCTGTTACCTTCTGTTCATCCTTGTGTTAATAAGGTCCCTCCAGTTCCCCAGCAGATGAACCAAAGCTGTCTGTCCTGGGATTACTGAACACCCCGTTAGATAACTGCCCCTATGATTAAGAGGGGTCACCTTGATCTCTCAATGTAAGGGGGCTATTTTTCATCCAAGAACTTGACATTGAAAGTGACATCCTTGCAAATTATAGTGACTATGATATGTATGATAGAATATGTTCTGAAAAAAAGGCTTTGAAAAGCAAAATATTATTATTAAATTATTATTCATTTATTAGTTTTTGTTTTTTTACCTTTTGATGTAAATTGTCACACTAATATCCTATTTATTTTAATTGTCCATAAAAGACCCAACATTAAAACAGTATCAAATTGTAGTTTAATATATAATTATATATTAATATATTATATAATATATATTAAAGGCGACCAATAATGCCCCTTTTCAAGATGTAATACAAGTCTCTGGCATCCCCAGAATGTGTCTTAGAGTTTCAGCTAAAAATACCCCACAGATCATTTATTATAGCTTGTCAAATTTGCCCCTATTTAGGTGTGAGCAAAAACACGCCGTTTTTGTGTGTGTCCCTTTAAATGCAAATGAGCTGCTGCTCCTGGTCCCCTTTCCAGAAGAGGGCGGAGCTTTAACAGCTTGTGCTTCGGGTTACTCAACAACAACAAAGCTGGAGAATCTCACGCAGCCAAAATGAGGATTGTCAGTAACGGTGTTCAGCCTTACATTGTTCAAACCGGAGTCGGACACTGATGGAGAGACTCAGGAAGATGTTACAACTTAGAGAATGCATCTTGACATTTCTGAATGGTTAGTGGATAAATGTATGTAGTTGCTGTGGAGTTGATTCAACTCATCAAAAAGCATGTGCCGTCATGTTAATCTTTTGTGCAAATCCAGCAGTGAATTGACGCTTGTTTGTGAAGCAGTTCGGCGTAAAATGATGGCATGTTAACAACATGGCCTCACCCCCTTTGTTGCATGTTCCCGGGGCAGGGTTTATGTAAATTTTGGAGTTTGCGATATCACCAACCAGAGAAGAAGCTCACTGTTGTCCCTACCAGCCGTTTGTTGTAGTCCTTAAAAAGCGATTTCTGTAAAAGAAAATATCTCCGTTTGCATTGAACTTTGAGCATCGTAACTTTGCAGATGTTGTTTATGCTCAAACAGCAACATTACACACTAACTAAAGTTAAAAAATGTAAATCATAATCAAGGACCCCTTTAATATTACACATACACACACAAATTGTTATATATATATATATACAAACAAACACACTGTGTGTAAATTGTCACACTGATAACCTGTTTATTCTAATTAACCATCCAAGAACCAATATGAAAACAGTATCAGATAGTAATATCATATTATTAATATTAATTTTATTATATTTTTAATAATATTACTGTTATCATTCAAGAAACTAACCAATATATTGGGCTATTTTCATGGCCACAGCAAAAGACAAAGAGACATATCTTCATATCAAGGCCCTGTCAATCAAAAGTGAAATCCGGAGCTTGAGTGAAAAATCCTAATATAGGACATCCGCCAAAATATGCATTTTTTATCGCAGATGTCCGTACTCATTCCCTTAAGTTCGTATGAGCTGCATTGTGTGCCAGCGACAAAGATGCCTTGCCTTAGACTTCCTGCTTCCCATAGCAGCCCATGACCCACAGTAGAGGCGATATACAATTGAGTGGCTGTTTCTGGTTTGAGGGGGTTTCTATGCTCACAATCTTGGGTTGAGCCCCTGTCTGTCACTCTTGACAGCGAATGTCATGTAAAAGCCTGTGGGCTTATTGTTTTGGCCTGGCAGAAGGTGGAAATCAGTGAAGACCTCTGTAGGGATAATCTGCATTGTTGTTTTGCTTTTCAGCTTCAGTGAGCAACAACATGTGGATTAGTTAAAGGTTGAGATTCTTACATAATTGGGTTTATTGGCAACTATGTGGTGCTGAGTATTGTTTTGACCCAAAGTTTATGCACAATTGTGTGTAATGGATACAATGCAATATGAAACATCACTGATGTAGATTGAATCTGACTGATGGAAAGGGCCATTTTGAGTTTAAGAGATAATCTTTGCTGTAATCCAATCACACTGAGCCTTTAATGACTCTTACCAGCAGGGGGCAGCAAGAAGGCAATTACCTGAACAAAACAAAACACTTGTGTTATTGATTTTAAACATGTATGCATACAACAAATATGCATTGCGTTTGTAGAACGTCTGTTTGATTGCATGCTACAAGTCTTGTTTCTTTTAGTACACCATTACCTCATATTCACATATACTGCACTATTAATGCACTTATTTACCTTTCGTAGTTCAGTTTGAAGTATGAAGTGCTAATTCGTAGTGTATAGCTAGCTGTAGTTTATATATCTCGTCAGTGTCACATTTATACATTTAGTCAAAAAGACATTAATGTGTATTTTAGATTAACTCATCTAGTTTCCTTTACCTCAGTCCTTAAAGTCAGATCATTTCTTCCTCACTCAGATGTACATCAGATTATCGAAAAGAAAAGTTTTTGGGCGGGACTTAGTTCTTGTTGATTGGTTGAGGCAGATCTGAATGCAAGCTTGCAGTCAATTGTAAGAAAGGGGCGGGGTTTGAGCAGACTTTTTTTTTTAGGTGACTGTAAATACATTTATAATCCTAAGATTTCTATTTCAAATTAATGCTGTTCTTAGTCAAAGAATCCTGAAAAAAAAGTATTGCAGTTTCCACAAAAATAATAAGCAGTTACAACAACTGTTGTTTTTTAACTTTAATAATAAGAAGAAATGTTTCTTGAGCAGCCAATTAGCATATTAGAATGATTTCTGAAGGATCATGTGACACTGAAGACTGGCGTAATGATGCTGAAAATTCAGCTTTGCCATCACAGGAATAAATTACATTTAAAATATATTTAAATAGAAAACAGTTATTTTACATTGTAATAATATTTCACAATATTACAGTTTTTACTTAACATTAAAAAATCAGACGCCAACCTTTTGAACTGTCAGTTTTATACAAATAGGATGGGAGTACATAAAAAGTACTTGGATGCATCCAATCCAACACTAATGAGTCATTTATATGGTATTTGTACAGTTTACCCTTTGGTAAACCGCAAAAATACACTGTATATGAATTGCTGAAAGGTCAGGCAGTAACTATGGTGACCATTTCACTCATAATGAAATATTTACACCTGTTAACAAAAGATTCCTCCCATCAAATCCACTAGACACTTTGGTTCTCAATCAAAGAACAGCCCTTTACTTTCAAACATAATTCAGTATTAGATCTCTTTTGATCACATCCCTGAAGTCAAGGTTTTGATCCTTATGCTTAGATTTCCCTATAGTGATGAGCCGAGACAGGCTAGACTACAGCACCGCGGGGCGATCCTTGAAGTCACCCGCTTTGAGTTCAGCCAAAACAATGGCATTAGATTCCTCAGTTAAATGCCGTATCTAGGAAGCAGAATGAGGGATGGTAGTTGGAGGTGTGCGTGTCTAAGATCCACAGGTGCGTTTACAGGGTTAGATCACTATCTGAAAGAGATTGCTCTTATCAGAGCCTTTTGTGGCTTTCTAATTGTGTCGTTGACAAGAAAAGGCTCTGTGTTTGTCATCTAGTCTTCATCTGAGATGTATTTGAACAAGGGGATACCTTAAAAGCACTGACTGTTTCAAGAATGAAGAAAACTGTGTCTAGTCATTTTGTGAAGGAATCCAGCTCGGCTCAGTCTGGCTGCTCTACATTTTTTGTTGGCTTACATTTTACAATATTAGTGTGGTCTGGGAAATGTGTCAAACTTGCTGTGGCCATGAGGCCGTCGGAGCTGCCAGCGTGTCTTATGTTACTTTATTCAATGATCTGTGTAGATTCTTGTATTTTCAGGGAAGTTCTGAGTGGCACAATCTGCCATCGTAGCAACATTTTGATCCAACTAAAGAATAAATGTGTAATAAATAAATTACTTGGGATAAAGTGATGGCATGTTTATCAAAGTCAGATGTGGAGACTGACCACATTAATGAAGCGTGAGAATGAATAACAATCATCCAAGTGCAACGAAGGGGGTGAAGAATTTACGGTGGACGGATGCCAGCTCTTTTTGCCCCTCTCCCTCACTTTCTCACAGACTGTTTTTTATTTTATTTTAGAAAGCTGTAAAAGGAATCCAAAATTAGATTTGTCACACTAAAATTGTCCCAGTTTTTTTTCTTATAGGCTATTCAATAATAAAAAGAGCAATTACTCTTAGTTTACCTAAAAATGAAAATGCTGTCATTAAGTACTCGTAAGACCTTTGTTCATCTTCAGAACACAAATGAAGATATTTTTGATGAAATCCGAGAGCTCTCACTCCTCCATAGACAGCAATTTAACTACCACTTTCAAGGCCCAGAAAGGTAGTAAAGGCATCGTTAAAATAGTCCATGTGACTACAGTGGTTCAACCCAAATTTTATGAAGCGATGAGAATACTTTTTTGCGCAAAAACAAAACAAAAATAACGACTTTATTCAACAATTTCTTCTCTTCCGTGTCAGTCTCCTACGCTGTTGACGTTGTATAGACAGTGCAGAGCTTCTGTGTACGTCAGAACGCCGACTCATCATTGGCCGGCTCATGCGTCAGCATCACACACATGCATCGTGCTGCTCACGTGTACAGCGTTGGCCAATACTGAGCCAGCATTCGGAACCTTGAAGCACTGCACGTAAACAGCGTAGGAGAATGACATAGAAGAGAAGATATTTGTTGAATAAAGTCATTATTTTTGTTTTGTTTTTGCGCACAAAATGTATTCTCGTCACTTCATAACATTAAGGTTGAACCACTGTAGTCACATGGACTATTTTAATGATGTCTTTACTACCTTTCTGGGCCTTGAAAGTGGTAATTAAATTGCTGTCTATGGAGGGGCCAGAGAGCTCTCGGATTTCATTAAAAAATGTCTTAATTTGTGTTCCGAAGATAAACAAAATGTGTAACGACATGAGGGTGAGTACTTAATGACAGAATTTACATTTTTGGGTGAACTAACCCTTTAAAGGCACAGTTTATCTGAAAATGAAACTTCTGTCATCATTTACACATACTAATCTATTTGATTTACTTAATTTTGTTGGAACTGTCAGACATTTTGCTGAATGTCCTGGCTGCTGCTTGACATAAAATGAAAGTGAATGAGGATGGATGACGTCAAGCTCCAGAAACAAGACAATAAAAGTGGGTCATAAGACTTGTCTATATGTCTATAACCGGAAATTATGGACACGTTGGGATGAAAATCACTACTGAAAATGATTGTTTTAAATTACACTTCATTGGGATTTTCTAAACAAATTGTAAAATTATAATATTTGTCTAAATTATTGCATTAATTATTACATATAATTTGTGACTGAATATACTGAACACGTGATATGGATGCTTATGTTTCCTATATGATGGTTTATTTTTTGTGCTAAGTCTCTACACTAACATTCAAAAGTTTGGGTCAATATGATCTTTACATTTGTTCAGCAATACATTAAACTGATCAAAACTGAAAGTAAAAATATTTATTCTTAAGTTGAATCTGTTGTTTTGGACTTTCTAAATCATGGGTTCCGCAAAAATATTTAGCAGCACAACTGTTTTCAACATTGATAATAATAAGAAATGTTTTTCTTACCACAAAAAACATTAAAACTTCTGATGGTAGTGCATATGATTGAGTAGATTAATTTCTAGATGAGCTATCCCTTTAACATTGAAATATGTAATTATTAGACTGCTGACTATTACTTTCTCTATTCCTTTATTTGACATGTAAGGTACAAGGACATTTTCCCTCAATACCATTCATAAATAATCTCTTTTTGGATCAGTAGCAATTATATGCTTCATGCAACAGTGTTAAGGACACAGCTGTAGACAGTTTTTCTAATGCCATTAAAATAAATGGGATATACATAGTATGTACTGATAAAAGGCTTAATTTTGCAGACCATGTCCCTTGTGATTCTTCGGCTTTATCTCATTATTATTCTCCAGACTTATAACCAGCTTAGCACACCCTTCCAAAATGCACTATTTAATTGGTTGAACGCAGCCCGTCACTTTTGGAGAGCCCCATCTGTGGGACACGTCACTGGCCAGGAACCGATTCGGGATCTGGCAGAAATCCTCACAATGCAAGGGGGATTTCGGAAGTCCTCGGATAATGTTTTCTCCAAAATCTCCCTCTAAATCACTGCCTCTCATCCCCCCCAAACCTGTCCATCTTTATCGCTTTCCATCTCTCTTTCTCTCTCCGTTTACCGTAAAATCTGCAGACAGCTGCAAACACCTGGTGGCCAACTCATTTTTGAGGAGGCAGATGTGGATATTTTTTTCTGGATGTGTGTGCATGCGTGTGAGTTAGAAGGTT
Source organism: Anabarilius grahami (assembly GCA_003731715.1). Lineage (NCBI taxonomy): Eukaryota > Metazoa > Chordata > Actinopteri > Cypriniformes > Xenocyprididae > Anabarilius > Anabarilius grahami. The sequence goes on from RJVU01028973.1 coordinate 5,713,678, forward strand.
GCTCATGTTACAGAAATCATACACCACAATAGTAGCACCTCCAGTCTTGCTGTCTACCCCCATCCCCCACGGTCTTAGATGCCTCCTCCCACATCTCCCTCATGCTCACATGCCCTTCACTCAGGCTTGGCTGCCGGCCCATTCAAAGGGAGCCAGGGGCTTCAGGCCCTTAATATGTTTTACTTTCTCCAAAATCTTTATAGATTTTTTGCAGACATACCTGCAGTTGCTGTGTTTGTGTTTCAGGTGGTTGCAAGGTCTTTCTCAGTGGCCAAGTCCTGCCAAATAACCTGAAGACTATTTACTTTTGAGTAATGTAATGTTATGTTATTACTTGATTTTTGTATTTTTGGAGGAAACTGTGAGTGGGGTTTTGCCAGGGCATTGTTAAGCCGTTACTAAGGTGTCTTTAGTGTTTTTTTATATATGTTTCTTGCCCTAAAGGGACAGTCAACCCCCCAAAATGAAAATTCTGTCATCATTTACTCACTTTTTTGTCCATATAATTTCATTGGGAACCATGACTATTTAGATGTCATTTTTGGGTGGACTATTCCTTTAAGAAGAACCACTTATGACTGTTTCCAAACATACTTTCACATGTATGTTGGTTTCATTGAGTTTAAATTTGGTTTAGTTCTAGTTCCTTTTTCCTGCCACTAGTTAGTTTCCTTGGTTTCTACTGTAATTAGTTCACACCTGTTTCCTGTTGATTATCTTCCCTTGTGTGTTTAAGCCCTTGGTTTTGTTCAGTTCCTTGTCTAGTGTTAATGTTGTGTTAGAGTGTGTAGTAGTGTTGTCACAATACTGGAATTTCCAACTTCGATACGATACCATGAAAAATATCGATATTCGATACCACTGGGAAAATTGCCATATATTCCGCCATACAGATAATTTGTTATTATCTCATATTTTTTTGATAATTTGAGTAATTTTGTTGTAATAACTTACACACAGCACAGGGAGGCTTTATTTTTATCACTGAAATACATTTACAAAAAAAGATGAAAAGTAAACAGTCAGTAATAAAATAAGAACAAATAAACAAATTGTAAACGATAGCACAAATAAATTCAATAGAATAAAGGGACAAATGACAAACATTACTTTAAGTTTTTCAGTTGGGTCTAACAGTAGTATTCAGGAAAGAAATGAAAGTAATCAAATGTAAAATAACACTGGATGGTTTTCATTGTAAAAATTAAATGCAGATTAATGCTTACAATTAAAGTTACAAAAGTTACTCAGTCAAGAGCAGGGAGAGATTTTCTCTTCGTCTTTTGTTCTTTGTTTAACATGACAGACAGCAGCAGGTTTATTATGCTGCTATCACTTTAAGAGCTTATGCATGGATCCTGTGTATACTGTTACACAACATGTGTTTTCTCTCAACTATTTACGTTCCAAAACTGACTGTATTTACCTGAATACTCGCCAAGACGGGCATTTTGACATAATTTTGTATGTATTTGACCGTTTAAGCGCAATAAGCCACACAAAAAAAAAGCCTGCGGGAATTACTAAAATTATGCTCAATACAAGCAATACGGAGCGAATGAGACAAGTTAGTGATGAATTAAAAAATACATTATAAATGCTATTTATGCATAAAACGACCTGAATACACATCATCTATTATGACCATTGTTTTAAATTTGAGCAGTAAAATTGATTTTGGTATTCATATAAACATGAAAATTGTCAGGGTGATACATCTGTCCTGATATTATAATGAAGAAAAATGTCTAATTTTTAAAAAAATTCTTAAAGAAAACCTTAAGTAGCTTGGCAAACTTTGTCCAGCAAATTAGTCATGTGGTGCGACCAGCATGCAGAAAAAATAAATAAATAAAACAATGAGAATTTTATTAAAAAAATGTATTAAGTAGTAAGAACTTAGTACATGTGTTTTAAACTGGATTTGTAAAAAACTTTTCTTTATTGTGGACACCCTTAATTTCTTCTGAAACAAATATTTTGCAGTTCTGTTTGGTGGTTTTAGTGTGGCAGAAATTTCACACCTTTAAATATACTCGATATATCATCATAAGCTCTTCAGGTGTTAATGGCATGTGATCCTGCACACGTCCTATTATGTGGTTGAATGGCACAAGATGTATTTCAGTGCTTTTTGAAATCTGATCAAGACATATGTCATTTTGTGTCTCTATACGAGTATCTTTCTTGACAAAAGAGCTGTCGAGACATTCATTGTGCTCTTCTGCTGATTACTGAAGGCAAAAATTCCTCCAGAAGCACCACACCCTTCACATCTCTTTATCCTCCAGCATGTTTTACTCTGTTACCATCTTGTCCATACTTTCTTCTTTCTTTCCTTTTCATTTATAAAACAAGTAAGTTCATTATTCCTAAGAAATATGCAGGAATGCAGCAAAATTTTAGCCAAACTTTACAGCAGAAAAAAATGTAAAGAATATAAAAATAGCCCACAAAATATGGAACATTTGAACTTATCTTCGAATAAAAGAAACTAAACAAAACATTTTAAATGTGAAGTCTTGTTTTTTTGGTCCAGTTTTTCAAGAATTTTCACCTTTTGTTGTACAGTATTTACCAAGAATATTTATTTTAGTGCATCACTAATAATGTGTTATTTTTTTTGATGAGTACACAGTCTGATAAATATCATGGTGGTAAAGGTTAGCGCTCCCTTATTTCAGTCAAATCAGTGAAACAGAAGTAAACAGAATGTTCTTCATCTTTGAAATGTCATCCAGAACCACATGAACAGTTTGCCCTTTCTCTCCTAGAGATGCATCTTGTTGGAGTCGGCTTTTGGGGGGTGTGCAGAGGCTCAAAAGTAGGCTATAGTTTCTTCCATCAAAAATATCAACACGGCTGTTCCCTGTCTGGGATAGACTGCTCTTTTCTGATCAGAACATTGCCATATTGAAAGCCCAGATGCTCTACAGCAGTGCAATGATTCATGCTCAGCGCCTCATATTCAAACTCTTAACAAAATACTCTAGAAGAAACTGTATAACTGATCAGAGATCTGTTGAAGGGGTAATATCACCCAACACCCACAGTGGTGGGCACTGAGCCAACATCCTGCCATCAGCAGTCCTCTTTTCATTCTTTTTCATACTCCCCGTAGATCTGATAATCAAGCATAGTGGGTTGATACTGGCAGATCCAGTACCTAGATATGAGTGTGTGCATATGCACATGCATATTCAATAATGTACTCCCACAATTCATAGCCCCACTCAAACCCTGCTGTTGTGCTAATGCAGGTCTTTGTTGTTGCTCTCAGCTGGGAATATGACTGGTAATGAAGGCCTGTATGTAATATGGTGCCATTGGACTGTAATTTATAGACATTCTTCAGGATCAGAGTCATTAAGTAAAGCCCATAGCAAAGATTGCCTTAGCCATTGAATGAGTTTTGACATAGTAAATATATATTCACAAATCTGTAAATCTTTTAAAAAAAATTATTAGATTCTATTGTAAAGTTTAAAGCTGAAACATGTAATTTCCATCAGTAATTGGTTGGGCAAACTAGTAGTTTCATCCAAATGTAACATTCATTAAGTTTTGTATGAACCCTGAGCTCTGCAATCTTATTGACACATTTATTCACATGTGCATTACGTGATGTATTCCAAACAAAACTTCATTGCAGTGCCTAGTCGCCACTGTTAGAATGTCACCGGAGCTACTGCGAGTATAATTGCCATTTTTGCCTTGATGACATTTCTAAAAAGAAAGCTGACATAAAGATCTATTATTGCAAATGTTTAGTAAAAATTAAGTCTCCTCGACCAGTTCGTAAATGTAATTGTATGTAACGTATGTAAACATAGCTAGAGACTGTTGTTTTTTCTAGATTTTTGATAGCATCACATAGCCACTTTTTTCAAATTTCATGAGTGATTCGTTTTCAGGAAGTCACTTACGAATAACTTATAGTTTTATAGTTCAGTTTTAGAAATTGTTAACTTTAAGAAGATTTAGGCATTCTGGCAATAATGTATTACAGCCGCCTAGGGTGCATTTCCTGAAAACATCATTAGCCAACTATGGTTGCAAGTTCCATCATTACCAGCATAGTTGAACGATCTGGCGTTTCCGAAACCACAGTTACAATGAACATTATTACGTGCTGAATAAAAGTTGTTATGTGCCGAAAACTGCTGACTGAATGAACCGCATGTATACGGGAGTAAAGTGTATGCCAAATACGGCATGTTAAAGTGATTAAAAAATGAATGGCTGTCTAACTATAATAATATTAAATACATTAATTGCAATCTCGAATCGATTAATTAGCATAAGTTATTACCACCTGCACGTGGTATCATTATTGTTGAGCTAACGTGGTTCAAACGACAGAGATGCGACCGGTTTCGGGATAGAATTGTAACTAGCTAGTTAGTTTCTACAACAATGCATCATACTATGGTAGGGAAACAGTGAGTTACGTAGTTGTACAGGAGAAACACATTTTTGAGATTCAGAATTGTCAAATCAATCAACCTTTTTGGGGGTTTTCACAATAAATTTTGGCTACATATTGTGTAAAATTTGTGTTTTAGTGTAAATTTGATTAGGTGTCATTAAATTATTATGTTATTGTCCATTGTGTTATGTATTATTTCATCCATTGACAGATAACGGTATCTGCATTAAAAAACCATTAAAGAACTAATACAACAGAAATTTAGGTTTTCTGACATGTTGCTGTAACAAACTGAGGACTAATTCACTGTTTAACTTTTTGTTCCCTGTCGTTTTGCTATATTTTATGTTTGATTTTATGTTTGATCAAAACGGTGTTGATTTTTGACACGCTAAAATTTAAAATGTTTGTATGTATGTATATATATATATATATATGTATATATATAAAAATACTTAATTGGTTTGAGTCGGACAAACTTAAATTGAACAAATCAGTTCAGTTAAATTAACTGTTATGAGTATTTAAAGAACTGATATATTTTAAGTAAACTGAACTGTTTCATTGTTTTAAGTTGTATGAACTCATTTCTTTTAATTTAGACAAACTTAAGTTTAACTGAAACTGGGCTGGGATTTCTATTTCCCAGCATGCTTTGCCCATGACACTCGAAAGGAAGAGTAAATGCTAAAATTAAGTGTTATATAATGTTTTTTTTTGTGCAATATTAATGGTAAGGGAGATTTAGTAGTGATTAATGTTTTGCTATGCTAATTTAGAAGAGTTTCTAGTGGGTTTTTGGAGAGTTACCATCATGATGACAAATGGTGCATGCTGCTTGGTTTGAGAGCAGGTAAGTTACATGTTTTAAGTTGCTGTACTCATTCAGTAAGTCCTATACCATGCTATTGCTAACATGTTAGGAAATAAAGTTAGCATTTTCCGAATTTTCTTATTAGGGTTTACAGTGAAATAAATAACTCATTTGATCTGCAAGAACAAAAAAAAAAAAAGTAACTAAATATTTTATGTTAATTGCTATCAAAATGTATGAGTTAGCTAACTTAGTACTTCAAGTTAGGAGCAATTACCATACATGAGTACTACAACTATGTTGGAAAAGATAGAACTTGCGACTGTAGTTGGCTAATGATACTTTTGGGAAATGCACCCCATGATGTGACCTAAGTTGGATTTTCAGAAATTGCTAGTGAATTTCTCAAATAATTACAAAGAAATTACATGTAATACATTGAATTAAATGTGAAATTTTGAAGTAGAAAGACTGAATAGGTATTTTCTTGGAAAACGTACTGCTTAATCTTTGTTTTTGTTTTTTTATAACTTCGTAGAATAATATTTTTTACAGTGTAGTCCATATATACAGTATCTTAAAGAACACCTCGAGCTGGATACAAGATTTTTGCTTGGAAACTAGTGGCTAGTGGCAAAATTGTACTAGTACACATGGTGGTTATTTCTGCATGCTGGTTTAATGTAGTGAATGTACTGTGACCATCAGCTGTCTGAGTATATTTAAAAAGTACGTAAGCAGAAATCAGACAAAGAGCAAAAGGATCATTAATGACCACATGCTATATTTTACAGCACCAACCTCAAACCGCCAAAAACTGGATGGTTGCAGCAAGCCTATATATCAGTACTTGACAGTGGCCATTTTGCTTCCAAGGTTCCCCCTGGATTCTGGATGCAACTTTTGTTATTTGATCCTTTGTTGACATGATCATTTTATCTGGCACTAAAAGGTAAGATTATACAACAGATATTTTACACTTAGGCCAGGGATAATCTTTGTGGTGAGGTAATTTTATTTTTTATTTTTTTTAAATAGGAGATACAAATGTTACACAACAAATTTGGCAAATAGTGTGAACATTTGTACTATTATGCTTGATGGATTCACAGTAATTTATTTAAAAGTTGTGTACCCTAAAAGTCCTGGTCTTTTGGGCTGTTAATATGAGCTAAGGTGCCATTTATAACAGAGAAAGACAGACAATGTTAACATTTCATAAGCTAGTCACCAGGCAGTATTACTCACATGGAAATGGTTACGGGTCAGAACAGCTGGATTCAGCCAAAGGAGACATCTTACTCAAGCCTTTTATTCACTGTGAGCCTATCAGACCAGACATGACATGCAGAATTATGTCAAAGCCATTGCAAAAAATTGAGTTTCCATGTACAGATCAGACTGTTCAGATTATTCAATGCAACTTATGCTGATCATAACTGACAGCTCCGACATTTTAGCTCTGCTTCTAAGAAAGAAAAATCACAACTGAGACGTCTTTATTGTCTCAAATGAGACTATACCAATAGCAAATTTAGATTCTTCTACAGAGAAAAAGACCTCAGTAGTCTCCTCTAGAGTTTCAGAAGAAAAGTTTGAAATGTCAATATGAATATGATCTGAGTTTTGCTGTCCACATTAATTTTATAGCTCTATATTTCTCATTAGGAGTTTTAGGAAAAATATCTGATGTTGATGTTGAAACTTAAAATAACAACATCATACTGACCCCAAACTTTTGAACGGTAGTGTATAAATTGGAATTAAGTTCCAGTTAAGATTTCTCTTCAAACTACTCAACATATCAGTGCAAAAACCTGCATATTCATTAACCACCCACAATCCAGTTTAACTAGGAGCTAAATGCGCTGAAATAATTTAAATTTTCAAAGAGCAGCATTAAATCAATGTGTCATTCCTTTCGAGCATGCCTACTTTTTATGGAAATTAGGCTTATATTATTTAAAATAAAGTTTGTTTGTTTACAGCAGCAGTTATTCCTCAGATGGTGATCAAATGAAGGAGAAGAACATTATATCCAGAAACGTATAATAAGCCACGCGGTTAACATACATTTTTTTAAAGTTATATTTTTTAGTTTTTGCCTTTGACAGAATAGTTTATGGAGAGACAGAAAGCAATAGGAGAAGAGGGAGGGAAACAAAATCAGGAAAAGACTACAAGTGGGACAAAAACTCACAAGGCAATTGCTGCAACAGTTTTAATATTTTAAAGAGCCGAATCAGCTGATTCCTTCTAAATGAACTTCATGAACATCAAACAAAAGTAAGATCAAGAAAGATCATTGATAGAAGTGAAATTGAGTATTAGCAGAAGAGATTAATGACAAAAATCACCAGATGCAGCTGTCCCCCAGCTGTCACGTGTTTCCCTCCTCAACCTTGAAGGAGACCCTTGTTTTTAAGACACTAATATACTGTTCATCTTTACGCTACCTCAACCAGATAGTGTCAAACATTCGTGGATGCATTTAAAATCTTTATGTCAGACTTAATCAAATACATGACTCTGGACAACAGGGAGCACTGAGCTGAGCTCACCCATGTTGACAGAATTCATTTTAGAAGAGTAACTCAGTAAAGCTGTGAATAGTTTATATGGGCTGGGAATATGTTACAATAACATATTAGGTCTATCAGTGGAATAGAGAGCTATATAAATCCTTGTTGATAGTGAATAAGTGCAGTCGTTGGGAGTATATCTTTTCCCTCACAAATTATACAGGCACTATGGCGCAGGTCTTCATGCAGTGGGAAGCCTTCTTGGTGGGTTGTGGGGCCTGTATTTATGTCTGATGTCTTATGTCTTTAACCTCTCACCCTATAAGTGTCTGCTTACCGAGTCGCTCTCATGGGCCCTTGTTTGTCCCTTAGGGGCCAGATTTATGATCTGCCTTGTGGAATTTACCCCAAAATTTGCCTCAAGAGTCTGGACTCTTCCTTATCACATACACACTTTATGTTTGCATAGGTTCAATTTCTACTGGATTGAGTGTAGTGTGATTTCATTCTTCATACAAACTTAATGGATACCAGCTTACTAAATTACTAGCTTAATAAATAGGTCAATAGCATGGAAGACTGTCCTTGATAAAGAATAAAACAAAACGAAAAAATCTTGTTTAATTGTAGTTAGAAAACCTGTGTGCCTAGTTCTTAGAAAAGTGTTTGACTTGAAAATGTCATATGGTGTAACCATCAAGTCAAAAGTAGTTATATATTTGCTTTATACCTTGAATAAATGTGAGTGTACACAATCATTATTTTCAAAAATTATTCAAAAGTGTATATATTTTACAAATATTTTGAGTTATAATTCATTCATTTAATTAAGTTTTTAAGGAGTCGCACCAGATGATATGTACTTATTGTCCTTGACACAATCATGGTGGTCTGCTGGGTCTTCTCTATGATATACTCATAGATCGCTGCTGGCATGCGAGGCGAGTGCACTAACAATGACGCTAAACACGGCATTCTCTAGCAGTTGTCAGTGTGCAGTGGTTTAACTGCAAAACTCTCACTATCTGGCCACTGTTACACACGCAATGTGAGAGTGGATGTCTGTTTATCACAGCTGATGCGCAACAAAATGCTTCGCGAAAATTAAAGCGCAGTTGATGAACGAACGACAAGGAAGGGCAAAAAAATGAACGTACAGTACACATGAGTAAATACAAAGCGTTCGTTGTTAGTCGCAAACAGGGATCAAAGGAACCCTTCGCGTCTGTTTTCTGGCCTTCCCACTTACCTCTCTCCACCGCTGGAAAGCTTTTCTAATATAAATGCGGGTCCTAAAGCGTATCTTATTATGTATCTTCTGAAAGAGTACAGAATCTTCGGATCAAAACACAGGCGAAGAAGCAGAAACAAGTGATAGAAGCTTTGCTTATGCACATGTAAAATAACGCAAACATTAAACAGCATAAATCAAAACTGCCTAACGTTACCGAATGAAAAGTCGACCCAGGACGAGGTTAAGGACTGTGAAGCTTTGGGAGTGTTGATGGAAGCGATCTACTCCATCTATGTTTGATCATCGTTCTGAATCTGATCCAGACATTTTCTCACCTTTTTGTTCAAAATGAACAACATTTTTGTTCAAAATGTTGCTTTTTTTAATGAAACCCACATTCAAGTGTTAAAAAAGAATGCATGAAGCTAGAATAAAAATGTTAAAAGTAGAGGCTCTGTTCTTTCTTTTGATATATTGCATGTTCACATATTCATCTGGGGGCCATGAAATGTTTGTGAAAATGATCAAAAATGCTGGTGCTGACTGGCAACTTAAAAAAAAAAAAAGAAACGCTGGCGGTGAAAGAGTTAATGAAACTTTTTTTCTTCATTATGATGTCAGAACATTTTTGAAATGCCCTAAAAATATCAAAATGAATTTTAATTCCGAAACTAAAAAAATCTCATTATAGAAGAGGTGTATTCATAGGCGTAAGTCATATGAATCACATTTTAAGGTATTTTTGATCAATTAATAGATCCTGACAAAATAAAAAATGAGCATGTGACATGTCATTGACCAGATATCACCTGACACTCTATTACAACTCGAAAGTATGTGCATATTGTGTGTCTTGGCTGGAATATGACCTCACACCTTTACTATCAGGTACTACTATCTGCTTTGATATATAATATGCTGGACAGAGCTGTCTGGTTATGCTCTCACAAAGGCATATTTCTTTAGTAAATGACAAGGTCCCAGTGTGTCACAAATGGGGTGGTTGTGATATCTTCCCTCTACAGAGACCAGCTATCCCATTCCCACTATAGCAGTATTTATCATTGTGCTGCACTGAAGACTTTTCCTCTTGGTTTGGTTGGAGGACTGCCACATGTACAGACCCATAGAGGGTTATTGTGAAAACTTAACTGATCACAAATAAGCAATGAAAGAGCAAAGTCTATTAAAACCTTCTCATCTGGCTTTTGAGGTTTTACCTTTTTTTTTTTTTTGCATGTTAAACAGGCTGTAATCTTTGTGGTCTGCATCCTGTTTCATTTCATTAAGGTTGCTCATAAATGTAAGACAAAGACTTTAAAGTGCTTTCAAATCCCATATTCAAATGGTTGCAAATTTCTGATGTGTAAATGAGAGTACAAATTAAATGCTTTTTTGATTTTATTAGCATTAAGTAAGGATAAAGTGAGAAATTGTGGCATTTTGGCCTGTATATTGTTGAAATCTCCAATGTTTCTTACAAATTGCTACCCTTAACCCAACTGAAGGCAATATTTAATTATTCCAAAGACCGTTCCATAACCATTAATTCATCATAAAGGTCAACACAAACAGCTTGGATTCAAAGATTGAGTACAATGATAATGTTATAGCAGCTGCGTCTTACTTGACTCAAGATATGTATGAAATCTCTCTCAGTGTTGTATATTTATCTAAGTAAAGAGAGGGAATTGTTGTCACACTCTTTCCAGTCTGAATCCAACTATCTGTTAAATCTGAATTGCATGAAGACTGAAATTTATTTAAGTAGCCTATATGGAATCTGCGGCAAAGTTCCACAAGTTTTCACAGAACACGTCCACCAGACATTGTGTATTTGTATATTCGCTGTTAATGCTTAATTTAGATTTTTTTTTTATGGATTGATGTTGTTTAAACATGACGTGTAATTTTTATGCCACTACACCATAAAAAGAAGTAACCACTATTTCTACTTGATTTATTGAGTTTTGTTGCTATAAATTAATGTATTTATGTAGATTCAGTGAAGTTTAATAATATTTTAGACTTGAATAAAACCAGTTGTTTGTTGATGTTAACATTTTCCAGTATATAACAGCATAAAATAAAATTGCAAATATTATGACTGTTTCTAAACACTCCACCATTCTACCATTAGTCAGACATATGATTGTCCCGCCCCAGGCTCTGCCATTTTCCTGCCAAACAATGTTTACAATTGAAATATTATAAAATATACTTATAAAAATAATTTTTTTTAAATAATTACACAGTAATTACACAGTAATTATCAATAATTACACTACTTTAAAATAAAGGTAAATAAAGGTAAAATCTTTATTATATTAGCTAATTTTTGATTATGCTTTCAGCTGCATTACTATAGTAGGTCAGCTTTTATCTTTGTTTAAAATATCCAACCATATTTGAGACTCTTCCACAGATTTTTCTCCTACAATTAGTGCATAAAATGTGAAAGAAGTGTTCAGATTTCATGTGGGCCTTAACATCAGTAATGCTCAGCATCACTTAGCTAAGTGTATTGCATTCTTTATGAATAAATCATTCAGAGTCTCATGCAGGCTCTGAAGAACCTTGTTAAGACTGTCAAGGGTAACAGTATTGACATAAGAGAGCACCCTCAGTATCAGTCATGATTAACACCTGATTAATTATTCATTTTTCTGGAGGGAGCACAGCTAGTAACTGCTGATCCCTGACACATGAAGAATTTTATCCTGTGGTTGTTCGGACACAGTTTAGCATTTAAAAAAAAAAAATTATATCCTTTCTTTTTCTCTGTTAGAGTGTCTACAGAAGTGGAAATTAAGTCCTGAGCTATTCCCGATGATCATAAAGACAAAAAGCGTTTTTGCTATACCCTGGGCCGTAGCGTATAGATTTTTGTAAAGGCCAACAAGTTGGTCAGGATGATGAGTCAGTGTCCCCCCTTCAGTGTGGGAGTACTCACTGCACAGCAAGCCGGCTCCGCCTCCAACCGACTGGCATCTGCTCTCACAGCTGACGCCAGGAACTCTAACACTGACAAGCCAACATATCCAAAACAAACACGCAACAAGATAAGGCATTTAATTATTGAGATGAGGGAAACAGGTACAGGGAAGCACTCTTTTGTGGGAAATTGGAGTGGAACTCATTTGAAGAACTAACATCTCTTTTTAAGCCACTTTACTGTGGAAACTTCACTGGATGTTCAGGGTTAGAAACAGCTCAATCATCTGTAGCCTGCTGTCTATTACTAGTCTCTTATGCGCACCAAGGCTGCATTTATTTGTTTAAGAATACAGTAAAAAATATGATACTGTGAAATATTATATCAATTCAAAACTGTTTCTGTTTAAATATATAATTTAAAATGTATTTATTCCTGTGATGGCAAAGCTGAATTTTCAGCAGCCTTTACTCCAATCTTCAGTGTCACATGATTCTTTAGAAATCATTCTAATATGCTGATTTGGTGCTCGAGAAACATTTCTAATAATTATCAATGTTGAAAACAGTTGTGTTGCTTAAATGTAGGGTAGGTGATTTGCTTCAAAAACATTTTTTGTTATGCTGGTTGAAAGTCTCTTCACATCCCGATAGCAATCACTAAGTTTTAGGGCTGCCCTCGACTAAAGATTTTTCTAGTCGACCAGTAGTCGATCATTTAAGCCATTAGTCGACTAATCGCACATTTATATTAATAAGCCATAAATCATAATAATGAGCCTTTAATCTTCTATGTAATTAGCCTAATCAGCGCTCAAACACGCATAAAGCTTGCCTCAGCGCACTGGCAAACATAACGATTATGTGTCGTGAAAAAACGGCAAGGAAACTGTCTAAACATTTCAATAATTTACTGATAATGTTTTCTCTGTTTTCGGCTGCAGAGATTAAGTCAACGATGCTGACTCGTCATCTCCACAGTAGTGGACGCTCATATATGCAAGTTTCATATGGATTGGATAATCTGAGAATATTTATTTTCCTTTTGATTTAGCTCGGTTCACGTTTGTTACGTGCTCAAGTTCACTGAGACCGAGAGCAGAAATCGCATCCTGATTGCTTTCATTGTTTTATAAAAGCACAACGTTTTGCTGTTATTGTGAGTTTACAGAAATAAAAGTAGACCCGTTACATTTTGCATTACTCTTATCTATACATTACTCTTAATTTAAATGCAGTGATCACACCGGCGCCTCCATGTCATGCAGGTAACACGCTCTCCACACAAGCTATGTGTATAGAGCGTGTTTACTGCATATTATTTGGATATGCGCCAAAAAATAACGCACATTTATCTAGGACTAGGCTAACATTAGAGCGAACGGACTTGTAAAGTTGCTACTACTTACATGTTTCAAGTGATAAGCCATATTTGAGGTCGATGAATCATAGGCGAATGTTTGGATTTCCTGCCGCTAACGATCTCTCCCTCAAGGACTGCGTGACCTTGGCACTTCCTGTGGAGTTTTTATTTTTTTTTTTCTGCGACTAACCCACTAATAAAATCTTGGTCGACCAAGCCTCTTCAAGTCGACTAACGGTTATCCGACTATTAGGGGGCAGCCCTACTAAGTTTAGTGGTCTAAATGTATTTATATGTATTTATATAATGTCTTTGGAAGGTGTAGGACCATAAAATATTCGTCCAATCATATCCCTCGGTCAAATACCTGCCTGTCAAAGTATGTTTTTACATACCGTTGTGCATCCTGTTCGTGCAGACATCATACGTCATCAGCGCGTTTCATGCTATGCAGAGTTAAGACGGATGCAAATCAGGAGCACCACAACCAAAACAGCAGCCACGTTTAACATTTCCTCCTGAACCATATGTAAATTTTACTCCAAAAACAGTAAAAAACAAAATTGTGCAAAGCATGTTATACTGGCTCCCGGTAGTCTCATATGACAGGACTACTGCAACACGCATCGCCACAGATATGGCAAACCGCAGATGAGTATCTCTTCAGCAAGCCGACACACAGACTGCCGCAAATTAAACTAAAAGTTCAGCGTAGCATCCGGAAACTCAAATAAAACTTAAATTAACTGATGATAAATAAAATACAGCTCATGTCTGTTCCTTACGTTGCCATGAACTCCATTAGATTTCCATATAGTGCGAGAATTGAATATTGGATTTATAATCATTTTGCGGACACACGTTTATGTGGCCAAGTGTAAATGGAGCAGTTTGGACAGCTATCCGATCAGTAAAACTCATGAAGTGACTAAGTGTAAACAGGCCCATAAAGATCTAGCAGGTTAAAATGTTATTTTTTGCAGTTAGAGGACTGTGCAGGCCCCATTGCATGACATTACAAACCTATTTTCCCTGATGGTTTCTTCTGCCACATAACTCCCCGCTGAATCACTAAAGCAAAAGCTAAATCTTTATGTCTGAATTTCAATGACCTGTTTAGAGTGAGTATTTGACTCTTTTTGATAAGCTTTTGCCATTAAAACAAATCAGATTTAAGATGTATTGTTAGTGAATAATTAATCAAATTTATATAAATATACAGTAATTAAAATTCCAAAGTCCACAGGTCTTGGAGAATGAAACAATGAGAATGTCCCAAAGAAGAAAAAGATGTCTTTCAGCCAAATCCCAAACAGCTCTTTGGATTCACTCAATTTCAGCAGGGTGGCAAATGAATTTGACACTGGGACTGACAGAGTCTAAATGAACTGGCAAGACTTCACAGGAAGATCTCAAAGACAAATGCCAGCCATATTTTATAAAGGTTTTGAATGGCACCAAACCACATAGCTGAGGATATATTTTGCAGGACTGTAGAAGATCCATTATAATCCACCAGCTCTGGCACAAGCTGCTAACAGAGCAAACCACCTTTCAGAATAACCCTGATGAACTAAAAATCAGTCATATCTGAAAGAGAAATTGACCACTCTTTCTGCTTGGGTACTCTGATACCACCAGGGCACCATGCTCATTTTTTTAGATTCTCAAGATCTTCTACCTTAAGATAAGATTGGCACTGCTCTTTAGAAAGACATTGAATTTGAATTTTGAAGGACATTATTCAGCTTTCAGCCACACACATAGACACGATATGAGGTGGGGGTTTTTTCTGCATGGGTCGGTTTGGCCCACAGATCAAGGTGATTGGTGTTATCTTTGAACTTGACGTTTGAAAGAGATAACTAAATATCACATGCCTCTCCGTTCTCTCAGTATTAGCTGGTGTTAAAAGATCAGCTATTGAGCGTAGTGACATGAAATTGTTCAGATTGCAAACAATTATGTGCAAATTACTGTATGTTTGTGATGTATGTTGATATAATATAGAAAAAAATTTTTTATTTAGTACTGCCCTTCGGAAGCAACAGAAGATACTTGTATGTTTCCCGGAAGACAAATTAAGTATAAT
Source organism: Anabarilius grahami (assembly GCA_003731715.1). Taxonomy (NCBI): domain Eukaryota; kingdom Metazoa; phylum Chordata; class Actinopteri; order Cypriniformes; family Xenocyprididae; genus Anabarilius; species Anabarilius grahami. The sequence continues at coordinate 5,729,066 of RJVU01028973.1, forward strand.
TTACCTTGATCTTCAAATTCTAAAAGTTTTCACCCCCCGGCTCTTAATGCATCGTGCTTCCTTCTGCATCAGTGAATGTTTGAACCTTTTTTAATAGTTGTGTTTGAGTCCCTCAATTGTCCTCAGTGTGAAAAGACAGATCTCAAAATCATACAGTCACTGCTGGAAAGGGTTCAAATATGCAAAAAATGCTTGAAAACTGAAGAATCTGCAGGACCTGGAGGATTTTTCTGAAGAACAGAGTTCAGTTTAACTGCTCAGGACAAACAAGGGACTCATGAACAACCATCCCAAAACAAACAAACAGTCGTAGATCATCCAGGTAACCACACACAGTATTAAGAACCAATGGTTCACATACTTCTTACTATGTTCACATACATTTTAATAAATTCAGCAATTTTTGTTTTCTTGTCGACTATATATAAACATCTTTAATGTAAAATATCTTACTCAGGACAGTACTAAATAAAAAATAACATGCATTTTGTATGATCTCTCTTATTTTGTTAAAATTATTCACATTTTCACAGATTCTGCAAGTGGTTCACATGCTTTTTCTTGCAACTGTATTTGACAGTTCAAGAACGTATCTGAAGTCCAAAGTATGTATACTTTGCTCGTCCATGTTTTGCTCCATCTTGGAGCGTGCGTACAGAAAGCCGCCTGGGGAACGGGGTGAGTTCTCTTTCACAGCTTAATGCGCAGTTCAATAAGACTTTTAATATCAGAAACACCCTTGCAACCACCCAGAACATCTTAGTGCATGTCTTGTGTTCTGGCTAGTTGCTAGGGCATTGCTAGGTTGTTGATATAGGGTGTTCTGGGTGGCTTCTCGGGTGTTGCCGAGATTTTGCTACTTTGTTTTCAAGGTTGTTGCTTGGATATGCTGGGTGGTTGCAATGTTGTTGCTAGGGTGTTCTGGGTTGCTAGGGCATTGCTAAAGGTGTTACTATTGAGTTAAGGGTGGTTGCATTGTTGTTGCTAGGGTGTTCTGGGTTGCTAGGGCATTGCTAAAGATGTTGCAATAGAGTTAAGGGTGGTTGCAATGTTGTTGCTAGGGTGTTCTGGGTTGCTAGGGCATTGCTATAGAGTTAAGGGTGGTTGCTAGGTTGTTTCTAGGATGTGCTGGGTGTTTGCTAGGGCATTGCTCATGATTTGTTATAGAGTTATGGGTGGTTTTCTGGTTATTTGCATAATTGTATTCATTTATCTTTATAGGTGTTAAAAATAAGATAGCAATTTTCCTATGTATGCCAGGCATATACTGTCAATTAAGAATCTGCTTATTATATAGTTAAGGGTTGGGGGGCAACCCTTGCAAGAGTGCAAGGTTGCAAGTATGTTGCTATGATGTACGGAGTGGTTGCCAGGGCATCGCTAAGGTGTTACTGTTGAGTTAGGAGTGGGTGCAGTGTTGTTGCTAGGGTGTTCTGGGATGATGCAAGGTCATTGTTGAAGTGTTGCTATTGGGTTGCTATTGGCTAGGGTATTGCTAAAGGTGTTGCTATTGAGTTAAGGGTGGTTGCAATGTTGTTGTTGTTAGGCTGTTCTAGGTTGCTAAGGCATCGCTAAAGGTGTTGCTATTGAGATAAGAGTGGTTGCAATGTGTGGGGTTGCCTGGGGTTCCTCCTGCAATGTAAGTTGATGGGATTTTTGTTGTTGTTGTTGTTGCCTGTTTTATCCTTTGCCAGGTAAAATGATAAGGATCAAGCTAGAGCTTTTCTGAATGTTTGAAAAACAATGGTTGAAAATAAGATGTAATCAGTGTGATACAGGTAGAAGTTACAAACAGCCTTTACCAGTATCAACCCTTTTTCCATGATGGTGCCACATCCAGTTAAGCAGGATGGAAACATGAGCTGGAGAGCAGCCAAATTGTTAAAACTTTGTTTCTAGTGCTAAACACCTGCTGCTATGAGCCCAGTGGGGACACCGGGCAGTTCCGGATTCCAGGACAGCAGTGCCGTGAGAGAGACCATAAATGAGCTGGAAGTTTGCAGGCCTCCACTGGCCAGAGGACACATGGGTCTTCCTTTGGCTACAGCTTTGTAAGAGAAATAAAGATAATAGCTGGAAATATAGGAGCTGTGCTTGTCACTCATGGTGTGTGGTCCCACCCCCTGCCTGTCCACTGGCTTTCTCACCAATCCCACAAATCACTTGACAAATGGACAAGCAACAGGTGTCACAAAGGAAACTCCTTTTGCCCAGCTGTGACTGTCCTTTACATGGGAATCAGAAGGATGAGGCCATTGTTTGCCACTGTGTGTCATGTCAGGGTCACCCTGCCTCTGGTGCTCAGAGCTTAAATGCTGTGTTTATCCTATAAACCTCTTTCACAGTGAGTCTGAAATGCAGTAAACACAGTGAAGCCCAAACAGAAGCTTTTCTCAAGGCTATGATGCCTCAGTGTGACTTTGAGAGAAGACAAGCACTGTTGATGTTAGTGATTAGATGTCTCACATGAATGTTTGTAGATTTTTAATTAGTTTGATGTTAAAGGATTTGTTCACTTTCAAATAAAATGTTCCTGATAATTTACTCACCCCCATGTCATCCAAGATGTCCATGTCCTTCTTTCTTCAGTCGAAAAGAAATCAAGGTTTTTGATGAAAACATTCCAGGATTATTCTCCTTATAGTGGACTTCAATGGCCTCCACTGTTGAAGGTCAAAATTACAGTTTCAGTGCAGCTTCAAAGGGCTTTAAACGATACCAGACGTGGAATAAGGGTCTTATCTAGTGAAACGATCGGTCATTTTTGAAAAAAATTTAAATGTATATGCTTTATATAAACAAATGATCGCCTTGCATGTGCTTCCGCCAAAACCGCACTTCTGTATTCTTCGAAAAGCTTACGCTGTATGTCCTACGCCTTCCCTATCCTACTTATGGAACGAACGCAGTGCCAGTTTCGTTTTTTCCGTAAGTGGACATCTTGGATGACATGGGGGTGAGTAAATTATCAGGAAAATTTTATTTGAAAGTGAATTAATCCTTTAATTTTTACTTTTACAGAAAATAAGTCTGAATGAAATAAAAGTTAAATAAAAAGAAAAATATTTATATATTATATATTGTTAGATATAATATATTATAAGATATGTATATTATTAATGATACTGGCTTGGTGAAGTTCTAGATGTTCTGAGCATGTTCTGCACTGTTTTGATAAACTCCAAAGTGGAAAGTGGAAAAATTTAAACAGTTATATAAAAGAAAAATGAAAAATATGCAAGCGTAAGGATTTGAGTAAGGATTTGAGTTTGACAAGGGCCAAATTGTGATGGCAAGACGACTGGGTCAGAGCATTTCCAAAACTGCAGCTCTTGTGGGGTGTTCCCGGTCTGCAGTGGTCAGTATCTATCAAAAGTGCTCCAAGGAAGGAACAGAGGTGAACCGAAGACAGGGTCATGGGTGGCCAAGACTCATTGATGCACGTGGGGAGCGAAGGCTGGCCCGTGTGGTCCGATCCAACAGACGAGCTACTGTAGCTCAAACTGCTCAAGAAGTTAATGCTGGTTCTGATAGAAAGGTGTCAGAATACACAGTGCACCACAGTTTGTTGCGTATGGGGCTACATATCCACAGACCAGTCAGGGTGCCCATGCTGACTCCTGTCCACCTCCGAACGTGCCAACAGTGGGCACGTGAGCATCAGAACTGGACTACGGAGCAATGGAAGAAGGTGGCCTGGTCTGATGAATCATGTTTTCTTTTACATCACGTGGATGGCTGGGTGCATCGCTTACCTGGGGATTACATGACACCAGGATGCACTATGGGAAGAAGTCAAGCCGGCGGAGGCAGTGTGATGCTTTGGGAAATGTTCTGCTGGGAAACCTTGGGTCCTGCCATCCATGTGGATGTTACTTTGACACATACCACCTACCTAAGCATTGCTGCAGACCGTGTCCAACCTTTCATGGAAACTGTATTCCCTGGTGGCTGTGGCCTCTTTCAGCAGGATAATGCACCCTGCCACAAAGCAAAAATAGTTCAGGAATGGTTTGAGGAGCACAACGAGTTTGAGGTGTTGACTTGGCCTACAAATTCCCCAGATCTGAATCCAATTGAGCTGGATTTGCTGAACAAACAGGTCCGATCCGAGTCCATACCTTGATGGTTCAGGGCTGTTTTGGCAGCAAAAAGGGGACTAACAAAATATTAGAAAGGTGGTCATAATGTTATGCCTGATTGGTGATCGGTATATGAATATGAATCTAAAATTTTTACCTAACAATATTTACTTCTNATAGTCAGTGTGTCTATATATATATAAGTATTACTGTATTATAAAGCAAAATAATTCAAGGTAAGGAGCATGATGTTTTTAAGGTGGCTTATCAAGTTTGAAATAATTTGACTTTTCAATGCTTCTTAAGACCCCTGTGTTCAGTTTCATTATGTTATGCTCAATTTATCAGTTTTTAGTGCTGAAATGCATGTTGTGTGAGTATATCCTGTGTTTTTGCAGTTATTACAGACTGTCAGAACAATGAGAAATGAGATGTGGTTTCTGTGTAAGTCTGTGTTGTAATGAAAAACACAGTGTGAGTTTGTTGTGAGTACAGATGGGGCTCTGCTCTTGTTTTATCAGCGTGTTGCTGAGGTCTGTTGCGCGCTGAGCTGGAGGGGACAAGAGTTCACAGTGTGGGTGTTTAATGAAATGAACTTAGCTCGGGGAAGAGCAGCATTAAGAAAAAAACAATCATTTATCTTGTTGCTCTCACCTTGGGGCACTGAGTTAATGTATAGAGATCACCCTGAAATCCCTGTTTGTCCCAGACTAACCTGCGAGGGCACTGAGAGCAGAAGCCGGAACAAGTCATAATGTTTCCTGTTTCGACTGGTTTGTTTTTGTATGAATGTGACCATTGCAATGAGAACCCTCAGTGATTAACTTAATCACAATTACTCCCAATCCTGCCTCTTCCCAGAAGCTATGATTTGTCTGAACTTGCACTAGAAAATAACACAAACCAGGGACACTGTCAAAAATCAGGCAGACTGAATAATCTTACTGCTGAAGCCAGCTCAAACCAATTAATATCACATAGAACTAGATATTTATATTTCTAAAGACATTATGATTGGTGTTTGCCTGTGCAAAACTGCAGTCACACTGTAGTCACATGATGATAAGGTGCTTGTCAGGTCATTGCTATGCGGTTGCTAAGGTGTTTTTAGGTTCGTTTTCTGTACCTGAATACTTACCTGAAAAATATAAAGCACTTTTTATTTCATTTAAATCACCCCAATCATTCTAAAAATATAAATCCTTTCCAAATAAAGCTTTTCTAGTAATCTGGTGAATTTATTTCATATCGCAGAAAAACAAAATATCGCAATGTCAGTTTTTTCCAGTATCGTTCAGCCCTAGCTGATATAGATATTCATACATGCATCTAACTACGGTTACAGACGCTCAGTCAACCTGCTCTCGAAAGTTCACGCACCGGCTTTGACAGTTCCAAAATGGTGGAAGGCTTACGTATAGCGGCCCATAGAAACAACCACTAATGAGGCATCTATGTATATCTATGCACTCAACAATTAGAGAATACCCATAATGCACTGTGAGGGTCTTTTTACTCATTTTCATTCACTCCTTCAAGTGGACTATATTAGTGGAGTAATGTAGGGAAGAGTGAATAAGGGTATAGGGGCGATGTTGAACACAGCTACAGACTGAATAAGTGGAGAAAACATGGAACAGGTGTAACTAATCTATTAACAAATGAGTTACTATAGCAACTAAGGAAACCAGGACTAAACACAGTTACGACACAACAGCAAGATAACAATTTTTCTCATGAGCTGATCAGCGCTTGTCTATGTCAAAATGAGTCAATCAAATGAGTCCATCAAATCAAAAAAGACGGGCATTACCATTACTTTTTATAGAAGTGTGAATTCTGGAAACTGAAGCGTTTTAACTGTCAAAAAATGAGATGTACAATGTAAGTTGCTAAACATTTAATATTTTATATTTAATAAACGATCGACAGTAATATGCAGGGATGCAAACAACTTAACTGTGTTCAAAATTTTAAATGAAATTTCCGACATTCAGACGTAAACACGCAAGCGAGGAACTGTGTTCACTGCATCAACTGTGTATGAGTCTGACAGGGTTAGAGAAGAAATTGTTGAATAAAGTCGTTATTTTTGTTTTGTGTTTGCACACAAAAGGTATTCTTGTCACTTCATAACATTGTTGAACCACTGTAGTCACATGGAATATTTTAACGATGTCTTTACTACTTCTCTGTACCTTGAATGATGGTAATTACGTTGCTTTCTATGGGGGATAAAAAAAACCTTAGATTTCATCAAAAATATCTTAATTTGTGTTCTGAATTAATTGGAGTGAAAAAAAACTGAAGCCAGCTCAAACCTATTAATATAACATAGAATGAAAGACTAGAGTCAGAAGTAGTGAAGGAGACTCTCAGTGAGAGGGTCTGGCAGGGCCGTGGGTGAGTTACAGGACGGGAGGTTGGAGCAGGCAGCCGTGAGCTCATTAGGGATGGAGTGAACCTGTGATCACTCTGTAATTCTCTTTGAGGGCATTAGACTGGCTCTGCAGGGGGTGGCAGCAGCCCGGCACAGCGCTCGCCTGCTTCGGTACAGTATGGGGTGCACTTAAACCCCCATCCCGGCCGGAGCTCTCTGAAGGGTGTGATGAAAGGCATGATGGAATACGGATCTGGCTTTGTTGTGGGCTTGTTAATATTTGTCAGAATATAGAGGAGGATTGGGGGTTAACGCACACGCGTTCGTCTTGTTACCTCGAGCGACGGAGAGCCTAATGATTGACTGGGTTGAGGTGTACAAGGACCATATTTGGCCCCAATTCCAAATTTTTTTTTATCTTCTAGTCACTTTCAACTTCATAATGCTATTCCACATGAAAGCTGCCACCCATAAAAGTCGCACTAGGGTTGTTATGAAATATACAGTAGAGCATAACCATTGATTTTTTTTTCACGCTGTGAACGTGGTATTTTGTTATTTTTGGACCGAAAGTCTCTGCCAGTGGAGGGTTCCTCACACCCTTTTCCTTTCTTACTGGTTGCCAATCCATCACCCTTTTAAGCACACTTTCAGACAAGGGGGCCCTTTGTTAAAGTCCCGCTCATCACGAGAGTTGATGTGATACAGGGCCGCTATTTATAGAGCTGTAATAACAGAGGGCCAGAGCGGCAGATATAGGTTTTGTCTTAAGTCTCATTTTACCTGACCTTCTCTGTTTAATGTCAGCAGAGCTTATCCTCCATGGTGTGATTTTTTTTAAGACAAGATGAAAAACACCACCACTTTCCACTGAAATGCCAAGTTTGTTTGTTTTTTGAATGTCTTCACAGACCTGAAGATACAACACTTATTTTCTGATGACTGCTTTTGACATTTTACTGTTTTATTTTTGAATAGGTAGCCATGATTTTAATGTAAATGTTAAATGAACTGTACTAATATAGAAAAACATTGATAAAAAAACTTGGAAAAAAAGAATATATATATAATAAGAAATAATATTTTGCCTAAAGAAATAAAAAACTATACTACAGCTATATAAATCTACTCTCAAAAATTGAAATGAAAATTGAATAATCCTTATGTATTTTAATTGAATAATTGATTAAGGATTGTTCAGTTATTCTAATAAAATACGTAAGGATTATTCAATTCAATTCAATGGAATTTTACTTTTAATTCAATTGCATAAATCTTTTTTAAAAAGGCTTAAAAAAATTTTGAAGTATATATTTAAATTATTTACATTGCCATTCAAACGTTTGGGGTCAGTTTTTGAAAGAAGTCTCTTATGTTCATCAAGGCTGCATTTATTGGATCAAAGATACTGTAAAAACAGTAATATTGTGAAATATTATTACAATTACAGTATATATATATTTTTTTTATTGTAATATATTTGTAATTTATTCCTGTGATGGTAAAACTGAGTTTTCAGCATCATTACTCCGGTCTTCAGTGTCACATGATCCTTCAGATATCATTCTGATATGCCGATTTGGTGCTCAAGAAACATTTCTTATTATTATCAATGTTGAAAACAGTTGTGCTGCTTAATATTTTTGTGGATCCAGGATTCAGGAATAGTTCAAAAGAACATATTTATTTGAAATAGAAATCTTTTGTAACATTGTAAATGTTTGTGCTGTCACTTTGATTAATTTAAGTACATTTAAGGATATGAAATATAAAAATCTAGTTGGTCAAACCTTACATTGGGTGTCCTCAACTACTTTGTAGTTACATTAAAACATAAGTACTATGTACTTAATGTGTTCATATTGTATTGCAAAGCACTTTTGCTGCTGAGGTGGATATAGGTAATGTTAAGGACATGTTTGGTGGTGTAATCAATAGTCAATAGTGTAATTATAGATGTAATTACAGCTATAATTACATGCAGGCATTTTTTTAAATATAAGTACAATGTAAAAACATATATGTACACAATAAGTGCATTGAATCAAATGATAAGTTTAATTGTTAGTACATAGCAGTTAAAAACACCTAATATAAAGTGGGACCATCTAGTTTTGCACTACATTACTTTCTTCTTTCACATTAAATGAAGACGCCTTGAGTCTAAATGGCTCACACTCATGCCGTGGGACAGAAAAGTGGAAATGCATTTTAACATGGAATTCTCACTTGTGGTTCTACCCCATTGGGCAAATAGCTTCACCCTCATCAGGGGCTTGTAATAGAGCAGTTATTATTTAATGTGCCTGGGGGGTTATTCCTGATTGTCCCTCTTTGTTATGTTAATTAGGTTTTGATTGGCCTCTTGGGATCAGATGTGGTGTTCAACTGGATCAGCCTCTAACGGCGCAGAGCGTCGCCCCCAGAACCTGACATTGTACTGAATAATAGCATGTAGAGATCATAAAACATTCTGGAGCCAACTTGATTTTATCGTGCTTCAAACGTTTGCACCGTAATGATTTTGGCTTGAATGCACAATGTTCACTGAATGAAGATTGCTATAAATCTGCTATGTGTCTCAACGAACACTCAGTGGAGAGAATATTGATCCAGCAGCATATTTACAGTGTGTTGTCTGTAAATAAAACATTAATTTAGCTCTTGAAGGGGCCTCAGCTTGCATGCAGGCTGCTGAAATATTCATGAGGAGGCGTGCTGCACCAGAGGGAGTAATTTCGCGCTTTTAAAAACAGCACTCTCAGCAATATTTGTGCAAAACTTGTCGTGACAAACAGTAAATTAGCGATGCATTAAGTCTGGCTTGTTATGACAGGAATTCAAAATGCTAATGATGATGAGGCAAACTGCCCTGTTGCTAGCAGAAATACTGTTTCATAGATCTTTGTATTACTAAATGGGCAGTNCCCCCCCCCCTCCCCCAATTAAAAAATAATAATAATTTTCAATACAATAGTTTGAGAAATGTTTTTTTTTGTGTCAATGGTCACAAAACATTAAAGGGGCCAAAAAAATCTGACTTTAAGTGCTATAATCGGGTCCCCGGTGCATCTACCAACCCAGAAAACGTGAACAAGGACAACCCAGTAACTTTGTTTTGGTAAGCCTTTCTCTGCAAGCATGTGAAAAATGACCTGCTCAGATTTTACATTTACATTTACATTTACGCATTTGGCAGACGCTTTTATCCAAAGCGACTTACATTGCATTATACTATACATTTGTATCGAAGTATGTGCAATCCCTGGGATCGAACCCATGACCTTGGCATTGCTAGTGCCATGCTCTAACCACTGAGCTACAGGAAAGCAATTTTGCTCCCCTTGTGATGTAGGAAGGGGATCTTATTATAATATTACCACCCCTTAATCTGCACGTTTCCTCCCACGGTGCCGCCATTTTTTCCGCAAGCGACAACAGTGTACCAGTTCTAAAGCCATGGCAAAAGTTTGAGCAAAGCATGCTAACTGTTCTGTCGTTGGCTGCACAGACGAGCACAGAACACTATTTAGAGCAGGTGTGTCCAAACTTTTTTAAAAGGGGGCCAGATTCGATGTCGTGGACACATCTGGGGGTCGGTTCCTTTTATATTTTATATANATATATTAGGCCTACATGTTTGTTTCTTGAAAACATAGATTTGACAAAAGCTTGAGCTGACAGTAGAGTAGTTTGAGATAGGACACAGATGCAAATTTAATACACAAACAATATCTATAAAACTTAACTTTAAGTCAGCGCTGTTCCAACTGGCTTTAAACTGAATTAAATCACAGAGAGATTTGCAGCTTGTACCTGAGACCTCTACGCCGAACTTGAACACTTCTCGCTGGCTGTTTAGTGGTCGTGTGATCGAGACACTCAGCAAGTAAACACATTTGTGAGCTTGTGAGTCGCGCAGTGCGCACAAGTAGCGCTGTTTCGTTCTGCTTTTGGTGCATTAATGTTTCCCTTGCCTAAAATCTAGTACTGCCGCCTTGTGTTGACATTGTGAAACTGCACGATTTGTAAATTATGCATGGCGGGCCACACATAATATATTTTAATAGACAAGCTGCGGGCCGCTTAAAATTCATCCCCGGGCCGCAGTTGCCCCGCAGGCCGTAGTTTGGACACCCCTGATTTAGAGTCTCGTTAGCTTGGATAGCCTGCAAGTTGACCATGGCAAGCTCGATTGCTAAAAAAAGGAGCATTTCTGTTTTTCTATTTTGGAAAAAAATATTAGACCATTCACAGCATTTGATAGCAATCATAAATGTTAGCCTGGTGTGTATGGCTCTGTTTGGCAAACAGGTACGCTATGTATAGTGGGCGTCCATATGGGTTTTGCACAAAAGATTAACATGACGGCACATGCTAGTCGATGAGTTGAATAAACTCCACAGCAACTACATAAATTTATCCACTAACCATTCAGAAACGTCCAGTTTCATTCTAAAAGTTGTAATTTCTTCCTGAGTCTCTCCATCAGTGTCCGACTCCGGCTTGAACAATGTAAGGCTGAACACCGTTACTGACAATCCTCATTTTGGCTGAGTGAGATTCTCCAGCTTTGTTGTTGTTGAGCAGTCGAAGCGTGAGCTGTGAAAGCTCCAACCTCTTCTGGAAGGGGGGCCGGGAGCAGCAGCTCATTTGGATTTAAAGGGACACTGTAGCTTTCCTGTAGCTCAGTGGTTAGAGCGTGGCACTAGCAATGCCAAGGTCATGGGTTCGATCCCAGGGATTGCACATACTCAGATACAAATGTATAGTATAATGCAACGTAAGTCGCTTTGGATAAAAGCGTCTGCCAAATGCATAAATGTAAATGTAAATGTAAATGGACACACACAAAAACGGCATGTTTTTGCTCACACCCAAATAAGGGCAAAGCTATAATAAATGATCTGTGGGGTATTTTGAGCTGAAACTTCACAGACACATTCTGGGGACACCAGAGACTTATATTACTTCTTGTGAAAAGGGGCATAATAGGTCCCCTTTTAAAAAAGATAGATTTAATGCAAAGTGTTTGTGTGACTGTGCACTTTTCAAATCTTTGATTTTTGCTTGTGCACGTAAACGGGAGCTGTGAAGTGATGCACTGTTCAGCAGGGTTTAGAGGATCTGACCTGACAGTGGGCCGCTCAGACGGATTTGTGTTTGACCGAGAAGGGAGGCGGCAAACTCTGAATGGCCGTCTCACTCTGGAAGCTCCATCGTGAAGGATTTGTGCCAGTTTCCGCTTCACAAAAAGAGATCCGATCAGGAGGCCTCACAGCTCAATGTGTGTGCATATGTGCATGCAAGTGCGTTGCATTGTGGGAAGTTTGTTAGATGTACTAATGTTAGATCTGATTGTGTGTATTAATGAATGAATGAGGCATTTATATAGCGCTTTCCTATGTACTACTGTACACCCAAAGCGCTTTACAATCATATCAGGGGTCTCTCCTCATCCACCACCAGTTTGCAGCATCCACTTGGATGATGCGACGGCAGCCAAAGTACAACGGCGCCAGTACGCTCACCACACACCAGCTGTAGGTGAAGAGGAGAGAGAGTGAAAGAGCCAATTCTCAATGGATGGGGATTATTAGGAGGCCATGATTGGTATGGGCCTATGGAGGGAATTTGGCCAGGACTTATTAGTATAAGATAGATCTATAAGTTTGTTGTTTGTTATAATAGATGCTCTGGTGGAGATTGTGTGTTTGTGTAACATCCTGATTTCTAATATGCCTTGGTTGATTTTTGTAACCTTCACTGTCTATGATATTTAAAAATCTGATGCATGCTGTTCTTGGATAATTTACTTGTTGAAAAAAGTACATTATTTTTAAAATGTTAGTTTTTTTTTATATATATTTTTTAATATTTGATCATTAACAGATTAGATAAAATACTGATTGATAATAAGCCGGTAATAATTTTCTTGTTATGACCAATAACAGATAAATGGCTGATATTACAATTCTGTTGGTTTGTCTAAATACATAAAAAAAAGAAAACATTAAAAAGTAAAATCAGTTATTTTACATGTGAATTTAGGCATCACAACATTATAATGTACACTTTGAAAAATGGATATTTATTTTTTGCTTAAGAGATTTGTTTAAGAGTACATATAACAGTGTTTTAAATTAATTATTAGTTTAATTTTATATATTTCATTTAGTTCATTAATTTTTAAACTTTAAATTCACCCAAAAATGACAATTCTTTCATTGTTTACTCACCTTTATGTTGTTCCAAACTTGTATGCCTTAATAAAGGAACATAAAGGAAGATTGGACTGCATTAACTTCCACAATTTTGTTACACAAAAAGAAAAAAAGTCACACAGGTTCAATTTTGGGTGAACTATCCGCAGGAGAGGAGTTGTAAATGGCAGCGTCACAGCTGAGGTCATAGGTCACTTGACAATACCAACATGGTGGATGTAGTATGCCTGCATTGAATGCATAATACATGCATACATACTTATAAAACATACTTTATTACCATCAGAATGTAAGTTCTTCATCAAATGCAGTACATTGACAGTTTGTGATTTAGTTTGCATTTCCGATTAAGTCATTGAATCAGTGGGCATTGAGACGGTAAAGGCCCACTGATTCAATGTGGGATTCAGAAAATACTTTATTTTCTGCGTTCCATTCCGTCTTGCGCACAGTTTAGCGCGCAATCCTTTAGTTAGTGCGGTAAGATGCGTTCGGCATGTGCACAATGTCTAGTGGATTTTGTTTTCAAGTGCTTAAGTCTCTCGCACATGTGCTGTTGTACGCGCACCCTCCGTGCGGTCTCAGACAGTGGGCTGCACACGGACGTGGTGTGCGGACCGAAGTATACTTTGGGCTTAAGGCAGCGGCCTTCGGTTTTGTACACAGCCATTGTGTGTGGCCTCTTTGATCCCAGGTGGATCTTGTGTGTGATAGGTGATTCCCTCCCTGTCACAGAGCTGGTCACGCTTGCCTTTCTCCAGCACTCTCCAACCTTTCTCTCGCAAGGCTTACGGATTCCCAACCCAACACACTTTAAAGAACCAGGTGAAAGAGCCTTGATTTAGAAAGTCTGAAGGTATAGATTAGCAAACTTTACTCGGATTTCAAGATCAAACGCCAGCTATTGACACAAAGATAGTCCAAGATTAGTGAATCCTTCAATGGGCAGGTTATCTTTGAGAAAACAGTCGAATACAGAGGTTCATTTGGAGCCCAGTCATACTAATGTGATCTATATGGGAGGTCTGTTGTGACACATTAGTGCCAGAGGGGGAGGGTGGGCACCATGTTGAAAACCAGCCTGTTCACAGCATAGGCTAACAGAACACAACCCAGAGATGTAGTTAAACGATAGTTCAGCCAAAAATGAAAATTCACCTTCATTATTTTTCACATTGTACATTATCTGTGTATTTTCACTCATTCTCATTGAACACCTCCTTTAAAATAATTCCTTTTGTGTTTTATGTAGGTACGACTGCACGATAAAATGAAATATTTTATAATAATATAATAATAATTGTAATTATTATTATTATTACCCATCCATCCATTTTACAAACCACTTGTCCTCTGTAGGGTCATGGGGATGCTGCAGCCTTAGAAAAATTACAAAAATAAAAATGTATTTCCAATAGTCAGTAAATAGTTTCATTTTAGGGTCAAATACTTCTTTAGCTACTCTATTGTTTTGAAATGTTTATCATATTGGCTAGACAAAGCCCTTTCTATTCAAAAGATATGTAAGGCCCATTTACTTATCACAGATCACTGAGGTCTGACTGACTCGAGACTCAAGAGGGAGGGAGTTTGTGTTTGCTTGCTGGGTTTTGCATTTGTCGTTAAGTTTAGGGAGTCACATTGCAAGAATAAAAAACAGCTGGAGATGTAATTCATCTCAGCTGGGGTTGAAACAGAAGCTGATCTTCTTTGTTGCTGAGCAGACAGACTGATGTTGTGACTACTGTCCACTTTTGTGTGGTTAACAGGGACACAATGTATATGTGGCAGTATAATAATGGTGACGTACCCCATTGTTAGGATAATATCTTGGTTTTTAGAGGAACTCAGTTTCAGCTTGTGACCCACAATTCCTCCACCCCTGCGTTTTTATACACACACAGGCACACACTAGCTAGTCATCATCCTGTGAAAACAATGTGGTTTCAGGCATCCTTACTCTTGTTATTTGAAACTCTGTCAGCACGTCCAAATATTCTCCAGTGGTTTCCAGACGTGGGTTTGTGCAGGGTAGGCCAACTGCCCCGATTGTTAATAACACAGCGCAGTGGTTTGACATATGTGGGCTTTAGGTATCTGTCTCTTCTCTGAGTGTTTCATTGGGTCAGTGACATGACACACATTTGTTTTGATTCTGTTAATTGATTCAAAAATACATTCCGGTTTCCTACATACAATAACTTGAATATACCCTTTCACATCTATGATTTTTGAAATTTTTGGTTATGTATGAAATTCTTAGTAGTTTGTAAACAGACCTCAAAAGGTAGTTCAGCATAATCTTTTTATATTTTTCCTTGTTTTGACAAAACTGCTTATTAGAGTTGTCATGAAATGGATGTTGCGATTGTCTTTTCCCTATTGTGATATATATCTGAGTGAAAGACTTCTCGAACAAGAAGAAATGTAGGGCAAGACTTGATTTTGTCCATCAGGAATTGATTGGATGGGACCCATGAGTCTGTTAAGGTCAATAAGTCTCTTAAAATATAAAATAATTTCATACTTGATTTGGCTGATTAACTCTGTAGACCTCAGGCACAGATTATTTTGCTACTGCATCACCATCTGGACAGTATATTGCATATTTTGTTTGTGTGCCTATATTTTGTTGATCTATCTTTGTACATTTTAGTACTTTACTTTCTTGTACTAAACTGATTAATTATATTTTATATTTTTATTGTCCAATTTTTTAAAGTTATGGTGTTGTTGTTTTGTTTCATTTTTCTTGTTTTGTTTTTTTTTGTTTTGTTTTGTTTTCTATGGAAGCTTGTTTCTGCCACTAAATAAAAAAAGAAAAAAAGGTAATTGTGACTTTTTATCTCACAATTTTAACTTTTTTTTTTCGCAATTGTGAATTTGCACCTCACAATTCTGAATTGATGAATCTTGCGAGATTCATCAATTCTGAGAAAAAATGTCAGTCTTTTTTCCCTCACAATTGGACATTATAACATACAATTGTGAGTTTATATCTCCAATTCTGACTTTATATCACACAATTCTGACTTTATAACTCACAATTGTGTTTATATCACACAATTCTGACTTTATAACTCGCAATTGTGTTTATATCACACAATTCTGACTTTATAACTCGCAATTGTGTTTATATCTCGCAATTCTGACTTTATAACTCGCAATTCTGACTTTATATCACACAATTCTGACTTTATAACTCGCAATTGTGTTTATATCTCCAGTTCTGACTTTATAACTCGCAATTCTGACTTTATATCACGCAATTGTGAGTTTTTTGTATCTCGCAATTCTGAGAAATAAAGTCAGAATTGTGAGATATAAACTTGCAATTGTGAGAAAAAGTCAGAATTGTAAGAAAAAGTCACAATTATCTTTTTTTATTTTTTATTTCACGGTGGAAACAAGCTTCCAAAGTTTTCCACCCTGTTTGTATCATAATTATTATTATTTTTTTAAATAAATCATAAATAAAAGATTTGCTAATTTGATCTTTTTATGACAAGGCAAGGTTAGTTCAGGTTGTAGAATGTATAAACTGTAATCATATTTATGAATTAATAACCATATGAATCCAACATGAATGCAAGATTTTAAAAGCTTTTTCTCTTTCTTTATTGTGGACACTCTCATTGACTCCTCTCTTTCTCTTTCTCTCAGATAAGAAAACATCATGTAGGTCTTTGCCTCAAATCTCCTCTGACAAGATATTCTGCACTTTTGCTAATCCTATTATCTGGAAAAGAAAAAAATCATTGTTAACTTGTTTGTGCCAGGCTATTTCAAAATGTTTGTTGGAGAAGATAAAAAAAGCCTAACTTGGGGCACACAATGAACTTCTGTTCACCTTTGTGTTTACCTGAAGACTTAAACAAGGACAAATGTGAGATACTTCAGGATGTTCAAAGCTTAGATAAGAGAAAAGAAGAGATTTTCTCCCCAGGTGTGGGAACAATGGCTTGTATCTAAAGGCCATGGGTGGATGGACGCAGTCGGGGGGCCTCAGTGAAGCTGTGCTAGAGGACAGAGAGGTCTAAGCAAATAGGGCCAGCGTCTTGGTCACAATAAGTGGGGCGGCTGCTCTCAGCTGGGGTGGGGAGGTTGAGGGAGGGGGTGAGAGTGAAAGGCAGCAGCCCTGAAAATGGGGTGCGAATGTAGAATGGGACCAGCGGGATGTGACTGTGAGTTTAATAAGTCTTTGTGTGTGTGGAGGTTCACTTTGCTGTACCTTAGGGAACAAATTGTCCACAGAAGTTAGTGAAATCTGACAAAACCCTCTTTTAGGACATCCTCAAATGTTAAAATGCTTTATAAATAAAGGAAACACTAATTATTTTATTCTAAAAATGTAAAACATTCTTTTTTAGGGGCAGGATGTGGGTTGGGGTTAGTCTGTAGTAAATACGCTCAGCTTTATATAGGCTAAAAACTATGGTTATGGTATGTCTACATTTAGATAACTAAGTGTGTGTATGTCTAAGTCTTAAGATGTTACTAGGATTATCCATATTATTACAGACACAGGTTTTTCATAATTTATGTAAACCAAGGTTTTTGTGAAATTATGTTTTCATAGTTTTGATTTGTCCTGTAAGCAACAACTGTGGCTATATTTCAGATCTAGTGTGAAATACCCCTAAATATATCATTACTTTTTTCTTGATTTCCAATAAACACATCAAAACATCTTTAAATCGTCTTTAAAAAATGTTTATTGAAGAAGCAAAATTGCATATAATATTTATATATTTATAATTTTTATATATATATATAAAATAGTATAATTAGTATTATATTAAATTAAATTTGATAGTAAAAATAAAATAATCTTAAAATATTATGACAATTGTACGGANTCACATTTTAAGAGTAAGGCCTAAACGTCCTCTATGCATGTACTTAAACATAAATGCAAGCTCAATTTAAAAAATTTTTGGATTCATATTCGGAACATGTCAGAGCGCAATTCACAGTGAAGCACATTGCTTATAAGTTGCATTCTCAGCATTGCCACAAGGGGAGCTATAGTAGGCATTAGTGCTAACTGTCTGCTTCTATGGCCAGTTTTCTCTTTTTGGTCAATTCATATTTACATTTACATTTACATTTATGCATTTGGCAGACGCTTTTATCCAAAGCGACTTACATTGCATTATACTATACATTTGTATCTGAGTATGTGTTCATTCATATTCATATGTGTCACAATTCATATAATCAAATAATAATAATGAGTATTCCAAAGATACCCGAATGGTCTACTTTTCTGGTTAGAATCGGAAGTGCAGATCAGTGCACACTCTAACGGCTAATATTGCCCACAACCCATTACGCCTTTGAAGAGGATTCGCTTAGAACTACAAACACAATTAAAAAGCGTTACAAAAAACTACAAACATGGCGGATGTGTGAAATCGACAGTTAAGTAGAGAGGTTTTGAGTAGAGATGGGCTCAATTAATCAGTCTCTAACCTGACAATGTTCATCAACATTCAGTGTTATCCACATTGTATTTCATCTGCAACAGCATTGTAAACTTTTATAAAGATACGTTTGGTCATTACCTTTTAAATGCATCATTATGCAAACACATAAGGAGTGTTCTCTGCATGAAAGACCCACGACTGGCAGATCAACGTGCTACTACATTTTACTCCAATATGGTAGGAAATTCAATTATAAAAATTTGAGTTAATACAATAAAGGCGATTGGTTTAATGAACAGAAACTTAAAATATTATGTTATCCGAACCACATTAATTAAGTTGATTTGACAGAAGAAAAAATGTTGTGATAACAAATCATAAAAAATATTTTTTTTTACTGTGTACTGCAAAATCACACATTAGTATGACCTTTGGCCAAGCATTTGCATCTGCACTTGCCCAAACCCCATTAAATTTAGTAATTCATCTTATTTTAAGTATAGTTTAGTTATTTTTATTGGACAAAGATACTGATTAATCATAGGATTTTTGCAGTGTTGAGCTGAAATTGCACCAACCATAAGTCTCGTTGATCACTCAATCACAAACACACACACACACACACACACAACCCATCTCGGATGTTGTTGACACAGCTAGACCCCGTCCTTCCCAGCAGTAGCTGTGCCACTGACCTCATACTGCTGAGGGGAGGGAGACGAGTGATGAGGCTGTTGTGTAGCCGCTTCACCCCTGAACCCTCGCCAACGTCTCTCTCCTCCACCAGTCACTCGCCAAAGACGTGGAAATCCCATAATAACCCGTCTCCACGGCACCCCACCAGTCCAGCTCCCTGCTTCCCAGATGTTTCCAATTAAAAAGGAGGCCTTTCAGTCCGAGCCTATTTTCTGCATGCTGAGAGAAAGAGCAAGAGAGAGACAGAGAGCAGGTTGCAGAGAGATAGACTGGCTAAGGGGAAGAAAAATGACTTTCTTCTAAGACAAAAAGGCCGTTGAGGCCAGAGAGTGACATTTGAAAAGTCACAGTGGCTGGACTCTTGTTTTGATCGCAGATATCTGAGGAATGGAAGATGAGAAGATGAACTGTATCGCTCATGTCTGAGTCAGACAAAGATTTTCAGATTAAAATCAAGCCTGTGGTCACAAAATCTGGCCTTGTTTTTAAAAATGCTGTTCTTTCTCTCTGCTTTACTTAGGGTGGGCTGCCAAATATAATCATCACACACAAAAGACACATGGTCTGTATTTTTTCAGTTGGTGTGGTGGCAGCCGCCGGCAGGTCTGTGTTTGCCACTCAAAACCTCAATGTTACCACAATAGAGACAGCCAGAAAGTAAAGAGAGGGAGGATTTTTAAATGAATAGTTCACCTAAAAATGAAAATTTGGTCTTCATTTACTCACCCTCATAGTTTGGTCTGTTCCTCACACTAAGCTATTGTCTGAGTTCAGAAGACTTGGAATATAGTTATATTTATACATTTAAGATTTATTAAGATTTATTAATGTTTTTTTTTTTTTTTTAAAGTTTTGTTCACCAAGGCTGAATTTATTTGATTTAAGTACAATAAAAAAAAAAAAATAAACTGTAATAATGTGAACTATTATAACAATTTAAAAAAACTATTTTCTATTTTAATATATTTAGGGCCCGAGCACCGATGGTGTGAGGACCCTATTGTAATTGCTCGGCCAATTTTTCTTCTTCTTCGAAATGAATTGCATTTTTGAGGGCCTAAACATGATCGAAAACTCATGAAACTTTGCACACGCGTCAGAAGTGGTGAAAATGATATGGGTTTCAGAATTAGGTGTGGCAAAATGGCTCAATAGCGCCACCTACAAAATTTCAATTAAGCGCCCTTCACGCTACATTTCACGTACACTTAAGAAATTCGGTAGACACATGTAACAGCCCAATACCTACAAAAAAAAACCGAACAGGAAGTGAGATATTTAGATTTTTTGCCATTTCCACACGTTGTACTTTAACAAACTCCTCCTAGAGATTTTATCAGATCAACATCATATTTGGTCAGTCTAATCTAAAGGCCTTTGCGACATTAAATTACGAAGATCTTGAGTTTTCGCTGAAGGGCGTGTCCGTGGTGGCCTGACAAATTTCGATGTTTCGCCATGAAACAGGAAGTTGTTGTAACTCGGGCACACATTGTCCGATCTGCCCCAAACTTCACATGTTTTATTAGAGTCCTGGCTTGAAGACATCTACATGGGAATATTCAGTTACAGTCATAGCGCCACCTGTGGGCAACAGGAAATGACATGCTGTACACTGTGATTAACTCCTCGTAGAGATTTAACCAGATCAACATCATATTTGGTCAGTCTAATCTTAAGGCCTTAGCAATGTTAAATTGCAAAGATCTTGAGTTTTTGTTGAAGGGCGTGTCCGTGGCGGCCTGAGAAAGTCTGATGTTTCGCCATGAAAGAGGAAGCTGTTATCACTCAGGCATACAGTGTCCAATCTGGCCCAAATTTCACGTGTGTGATAAAAACCATGGCCTGAAGACATCTATATGCCAATATTCAGTTAGTCATAGCACCACCTGCTGGCAACAGGAAATGGCCTGCTTTACACTGTAATTCACTCCCTGAAACACATTTAAATATGCCATGAAGTACCAAACATGTTAGAAACACGTTAAATCATGCAACACTTGGCTAAGTGCTAACGTATGCGATTAACGCCATGAAACAGGAAGTTGTTGTAACTCAGGCATACAATCAATGTCCGACCTTCTCCAAACTTCATATGTTTGATAATAGTCCTGGCCTAAAGACATCTACATGGCCTGGGTGCGAGGGCCCTTTCATCGCTGCTTGCAGCTTTAATTTGAAATATAATTTGTTCCTGCGATGGTGAAGCTGGTGAAGTTTTCAGCATCATTACTCCAGTCTTCAGTGTTCTTCAGAAATCCTTATGCTGATTTGGTGCTCAAGAAACTTTTCTTATTAACGATGTTGAAAATAGTTTTGCTGCTTAATATTTTTTGTGGAAACTATATACATTCAAAAGAACAGTGTTAATGCAAGTATTATAGGTTTATATATTATATATTTCTTTAATAAATAAATCAAATCTTACTGATCCCAAACTTTGGTAATGTAAAATGATGACTGGATTTTTCTGTATATTTTTGGGGTGAACTATCCATTTAATGCTGAAAGCCACAAAACTTTTCAGTAACTGTTTTCATACATTAATATACTGTAGTATATTTGTAGCAATATATGTAGTATGTTTGTTGTGATTTCAATAACAAAAACAATGTAATACAGTAAAAAAATAAAAAGTAATCAAAAATTCTTTTTTTATGTTTTGGATGCATTACACTAATAAGAATATTGAGGAAAATTAGCTTAATTGTGTTAAATATGGCACAATGTGTCCTAAAATGCACTTCATTCTGAATTATGCAAAGTATTATTTATTTTTTCATTCTTTTGATTTTTGGGTTAATTAACCTGGGCTGCGTTTCCCAAAAGCATCACAAGTAGATCATAGAACCATTGCCACCAATGCTCTCTACAATCAACTTAGCTCACGCTGCTTTTGAGAAACGCATGTTTTTGTGAAACAGCTTAAATGCATATTAATAGCTTTTCATATTCCTGCAGACAGTTCACTTTATGTGTAATGAAGCAAGTTTATGGGCCATGTTTTATCCCTTGATTTCCATGAAAATGCTTTTGAGAGCCATAACATGTAATAGCTTATATAGAGAATAACTTGTATGGAGTTAATGATTTTGCCTATTTTCCTGTGATTCGGTCTGTGCTGATGTGGTATGGTGGCCTAGAGCAACATTTGTAATGTAATATTGCCAGCCATGTGAAGCTGTGCCATGAATGGTTTAACTTTCAACTTCTGCAAGATCAATGCATCTACAAATGGGTCATCAGAAGATCTGCGTGGAATCTGCCTCCAGAATTATGCAGAAAGTTCTGCAGAATTTAAACATTCTTCATTCAAGTTATGCACCTCCCCCACCCCTTATGTATTAGTTTACTAAATATATTGGCTAATTTGATTATGCTTTCAGCTGTCAGTAGAGTATAATACTCTCAGTTTAACCCTGTTTAAATCCATTCTGATAGATCTGCATTGGAATTACACTACACAAACAGTGCCAAAAATGTGAAAAATAGATATGTGCATAGATTACATGTGCACTGTTCATATATCTTCAATCTCAACAGGATAACATCAAAGTCCAATGACTCATTGACTGTCTCATATCCTCAGTTTGCCCGCATGCAATCTACTGTCACGGAATTCTGCAGAAGTCACACTGACATATCAACTGACTATGGAAAAACTTTAAATCAATGTGTCTTTGGAAGGACAAAAAATCAACACCATGATAACATCGTCTTCAGCACGACAACATGAAAAAACTGCATCACTTGCAATACAGATAAATCACATAATTGACAAGCTTGTACACATCCGTCACCCCTTCCATGTTTGTTTATCAGCTTTGACTTATTATGATTTCATTTTCAGTTCTGAATAGTGAATAGATGTATTCTCTGTACTCTTTAAATCCATCCTAAATAATTTCGCTTCACAAACAGCACAGGACATGCAAAAACAGTCTTCATTTACAGTCTTCAAATGAGAGTTTCAACAAAGAGAGTGTTTTACTGTTGTTGACCTCATTAATAGGAGTGTAATAGAGTTTTCTCTAAGGCTGTGGCTTAAACATTACTACACAATCTAAAATGCATTAAACGCTTGTTAATGTGTTTTTTCATGTGTTGATAAAGCAGCCTTTGTTCTCTCATGGCTTCAAGCACACAATCTCAATGAGTTTTCTTTGGCAGCTTGGGCGCTGGTGGATCTAAAGATGGAGGACACTGTAGAGGTTTACATGGACGAGTCTGCAGAGATCCCCTGCCTGTACACCTTCACCGCGAAACCCGCTACAGTGATGGTGCAGTGGTTTGTGGTGAGTCCCAAAAGCTGTCACACTTTTTCACTTTTTTCAGCTTTTTTCATTCAACTTAAAGGTGATAGAGAGGATTTTTTCGTCGACTGAGAATCCAAAGACTGTTACTGAGTTTTTGAAATGAGCGCATGCGTAAGAACAGCCCCCCTCCTTCACAGCTCATTTCTAGGGAACGCCTCCCAAAACTCGTGCACGAGTATTGGAACACGAGTGTTTGTTTACCACCGGCATATGCTGTGTCGTGTCAGTGGATTCATTATGTCGGACTCACCGCAGGTAACTCATAATCTGCAGTTGTTACTCCTGACAAAAACATTTTTGGGGTGTGTGAAATGATATGATAATAAACACATAAGACGTAGCTCAGTCAACGCTACTCCCATTTCAACTAGCATGTAGTATTTAGCAGACTGGTCACTGCCTTACAACTACAGTACAAGAACAACGTCGATATTCCTGAATAACAGTACAACAATAATTATTCCACAAAGAAAGAATAATCACTGTTACCTGTCGAGAAGAATTTTTGCGAACTGCGCGTCTGTCTTGACACCTCTCTGTTCCTTCATCGCTCTCCAGCGTTGAAATGTTTCTCCAAGAACGACTCTGGTTAGATTACGTTCTTCTGACAATTTTCTCCAAAAAAAATGTATAAAACAAAACATCCTATTTAGCACGATTCAATTACTCACCTTTATGTCGTATCAGATCCATAAGACATTTGCTTATCTTCGAAACGCAAATGAAGATTTTGTCCATACATTACAAGTCCATGAAACCAAAACTTTGACACTTCAAAAAGTTTACAAAGATAATCCATCGATTTGAATTGAGCATTTAATCCAAGTCTTCTGAAGAGACGATTGCTAAACATAGCTCCAAAATAAGTCCAAAAGAAATTAAGGTTTTGAGGAAAACATTCCAGGATTTTTCTCCATATAGTGGACTTCACCGGAGTACAGCGGGTTGAAGGTTCAAATTGCTTTACGTAATCACATTGGAAAGGTCATGCGTGACGTAGGCGTAAGTACCGATCCAGTGTCTACAAAGCAAACAAGCAAAGACTAAGTCAAAACTAAGTCAGTGTGGCTCATTTGTTTTTTAGAACATGACCGATCGTTTCGCTAGATAAGACCCTTATTCCTCGTCTGGGATCGTGTAGAGCCCTTTGAAGCTGCATTTAAACTACAGTTTGGACCTTCAACCCGTTGTACCCTACTGAAGTCCACTATATGGAGAAAAATCCTGGAATGTTTTCCTCAAGAACCTTAATTTCTTTTCGACTGAAGAAAGAAAGACATAAACATCTTGTATGACATGGGGGTGAGTAAATTATCAGGAAATTTGAATTCTGAAGTGAACTAATCCTTTAAATTTGCTCCTCGTATAAAGCAGTCATGTCTATTTAGAAGACTTGGATTAAACAGCTCAATTCATATGAATTACTTTTACAATGTCTTTTTGTACTTTTTAATGTGTGAAAGTTTGGGTTTAGCAGACAAAATAATGAGAGAATATAAAAAATATCTTCATTCATGAGATCCGGAGATCAACAGAAGTCTTATGATTTTTGGTGAGTTTTTGGTAAACTATCACTTTAATGGTCCTGGAAGTGTGCTGTTACTTTTCAAGCACTCAGACTTTCACCTGGCTGACAATAAATTGAGAACAAATTCCCTTAGACTTACATTGAACGAGGGACTCGAGTCATATCTACAGACCATTTGCTAAGTGTTATTTTCTATCATCCTCAGCGGGAACGTGAAGGTAATCGGGTAAGGATTTCCTACAGCGATCTGACCATGCAGAAGGTGGATGAGAACACAATCTACAGTGATCGTATCACTGTGCAGTCAAACAGTGATGGAGAAACTCTGACCATTCAGGACGTTAAACTGTCTGATGAGAGAGAGTTTTTCTGCCAGGTCACTGGGTTTGCGGCAGGCAATGGAGAGGCCAGGACTCTCCTGAAGGTTTTTGGTAAGTCTTTTCCTCCTGTCAGTTGAATATCCTCTCTAAATGGCTTATTTTGTAAATATAAAAATGTTAACTTGCTGCTTTCAGACCCCCCAGAGCCTCCTGTCATTGAAGGTGTCCTCTCTGGAGTTTCTGTGTCCAGTGATTCCCCAGCTAAGGTACATCATGCTCTCAAATTCTCCCTGTGTGCATATGTAATGTTTGTGTCAGTTACATATGCTCGGTTTAAGCTGACACATGTCTTATTTGGTTAGATTGCATCTTGTGAGACCAGAGACGGCTTTCCCAAGCCAAACATCACATGGTACCGTGATCACATCCCCATTCACCCTGCTAATGGCTGTGAGTAAGATTAATATGCTCCACACGAACCTCATTGACAGACTTATTATTTGGTCCACATTCATTTTTCTTTATAATTCAGTTCTAATTCAGTAATTTTAAGTTTTAATATTAATAATATTAATATAATTTTAATATGCATTTTTATACCACAGTTCAAAAGTTTGGGGTCTGTATGTTTTTTCTTGTTTTTATACTCATTCACTTAAATACTCTCCTCCCATAAATGTTGCGTCTGAAAGGGAAACTCCTACAAATGCATATGAAATAAGGTCAGCCGCAAAAACAACTCAGTCCATGCCTTTTCAGCGCTAATTTTGCACTGCGTGTCTTTAGTAAATCCTGACAGCAGTTTTTTAACCTCAAAAGAGGGTTTGCGCTGGCGCAAGCTGTTAGTAAATCTGGCCCTAAGTATGAAAAATAGTTGCCACTAATGTGTATGTATGTCTGGCTGTGTGTGTGTGTGTTTCTTCTCAGTGGTGAATGTGGTAACACTAGTGACAAGGGAATCCAGTGGTCTATATACAGTACAGAGTGATTTGCATTATAAGGTGACCAAGGAAGACAAAGACGCCCACTTTTCCTGTGAAGTCAGCTACTTTGTCCCAGCAGCTGTCAGGACATCTGAGTCCAAAGGCATCAATATTACAGTTCACTGTAAGTCCCTTTATAATTGAGAGTTTTTGATGAAGTAGAATGTGATACATCCAGTCTTTTCCATGACAATCAGAATTTGTGTTCTAACCACACTCTTAGAAAGAAAGGTTCAATGGGTTCTATATAGAATGGGTTCTGTATTCAATGGATTTCTTTATTCTTGACTTCCCAAAAAGTTTCTATATAAGGAGAAATGTCTTAAATGATTGAATGATACTTTCATGTTTAATGAGTTATTTCAGTTTTTTTCTAGAGATAGAGTATGTTTATGAGCTGTTTAATTTAGTTAAAATGAAAAATAAATTAAAAGTAAATCCATAAAATGATCACATGATGGGAACCCCTGAAAGGTTCTATATATGAAACGCTTGACAACCCTTTAATGTTCTATATAGAACAAGCTACACAACAATTTTGTTGGTTGCTGGGTTTCTGTATGTGTTGCATTGTGCTGGATAGCTCCGCCCACTGTGAAATCTCATTGGTCCAAAATCCTACTTTAACATACCTGCATATTAGACATCATATTTGACTTTACTGGCAGTGATCTGATAATTTCACATAGTATTTTCTCTTTCATTGTGGACAAAAAATATATTTGAATCTGATGACAATCTTGGTGCGAACACAAGGCTTAAAGATCACATCAGATCTGACATGTCTAACATGGGTTCACATGAAAGGACCCGTATTTTCCTGTTTCATGTTTTTAATATTTCAGATAGCGTCAATACGTCAGAGGTAATGGTAAACTCTAGTTTGAGTTGTGTTCGTCATGACACAGCTATGAAAGTCTCTGCTTTGTCAGCTTTGACTAAATAAATAAGTGTGAGATTTATGTTGCGTTGGCAAGATACTTATGAATGAATTAGGATTCATGGCCCCTTGGTCTTTGTGTATGTCCGTATGTCATATAGATCCAACAACCAGCGTGGAGATATGGAAAGAATCGCCTGAGGGCTTGGTCAAAGAGGGGGACACAGTGGAGATCCGTTGCCAAGGCGATGGGAACCCCCCAGCACCCATCATTTTCAACCGAGAACAAGTGAGAATAGCCTCTTTTTTCTCTTTTTATTCAGACCCATTTTTTTTTTCTGAATGGGAGGCTGTAAAGCATTGAGAAGAAGCGGACATAGCAGACGTCTGGCCCAGACAATGTGTTTGATATGCGTAGACAGAACAGTACCATTACTGACTTCCAGCTTTATGTAAGTGTTACATATGCATTTGCTTTAATGACATTGGGCCTCATTTATAAAACATGTGTACGCACAGATTTGATCTTAGAGTGCGCATACACTAAAATCCACTCCAACTTTGACCTGGAAAAGTGCTTAGTGCCGTGTCAGGTTCTAAGCAGCCTTACGCACTTTTCCTTGTGGCAGAGCCGGAATACTGCAGGTATTTGGAAATCTAAGCAGCAATAATAATAATAAAACCCTGTTAGCATAATTATACAGCATAAAAGTATGCATACTTTGGTTCCACATGTGTAAATTATTTAAGACAGTCTATAGGCTATAAAATAACCTATAAAGCAAATTATTGATGATTTCTCATTTGGAAGAGAAGCGTACACACTTTTTTGTGCGCATGTTAGTTTTTTTGTTAGTTTTCTTTCAATCACATGTACGCACATTTGAGAAATGATCTTAGATCAAATGTAGGATGGTTTCTATGCTACATTTTATAAATGAGGCCCAGTATGACTAATAGACTTTACAACAGTGGTTTTCAAATGTGTCAGGTGGTAGACCACTTAAACAGTAAAGTAAAAACCCCAAATCAGGGAAAATCTAACAACTACCTCAAAACAGCTTGTAAAAATATTCTTTGGTCAATGCCGTTTATGTTTAAAAAGCCAATCTATCAGTTTGCCAAATTACAGTTTTGTTATTATTTTGCAGCTTTTAGCCAATGAACCTTATTAATCCGACTGTTTTCTATCTTTAAAACATTTGGACTGAACCCTAACATGCTAACAACTACCGCATAAATGTCATTTAATAATGTTATATTACTGAAGTGAGACAATGAAAATTAACACTTATTAGTCAGAAATTAATGAAGTCAGTCAATGAATTCAGCGTTGGTGCTTTTTGACAATCATAATGGTAACACTTTACAATAAGGTTCATTTGTTAACATTAGTTAATGTATTGACCAACATGAACTAACAATGAGCAACATATTTCTTACAATATTTATTAATCTTTGTTAATGTTAGTTAATAAAAATCCAGCTGTTCATTGTTTGTTCCTGTTAGTTCACAGTGCGTTAACTAATGTTAACAAATACAACATTTGATTTTAATAATGTATTAGTAAATGTTGAAATTAAAATGAACAAAGATTAATAAATGCTGTAGATTGTATTGTTCAACTAATGTTAACTAATGAAACCTTATTGTGGTCTGTGAAGGACAGTGTTATTTTAATATATTTTATATACTAATTTAGTAATTGTGTTGAATATATTATTATTATTTTTAGTTTTTCTATTTAATTTACGTCTATTTCAGTTTTAGTAATTTTAGTACTTCAACACATTTTATTTTATTTCAGCTTTCTTTCAATTAACAGTAGTTTTAGTTAACAACACTGATGAAGGATACCACGGTACGCAGTACTGCTGTAGAATGACTGCTAAATAGAGCTGTTGAATGGTTAGTTTAACATACTGACAAGTCAGACTGGCTCAGTCTTGCTCTTACAATTATACGCGCCAATTATTCACTACATAGTATTTTGTATTTACATCAAAGTCATTCATTTCAGATCATTTTTATACAAATAGGCTTCAGAATCCTTGCAACTCTATAGGACAAGTGGTTTGGAAAATGTATTGATGGATTTGTCCATCAATGCACACATTTTTTTTTTCCATATGACCATTTAGATGAAATTCTATAAACAAACTTAAGATCATTTAATGAGTTGTAAGGGAAATGGTAATGTCAGTATGATAGTTCTCTCTGTCCTGCTCATAACAGTCAGATGTGGAGCTGGATTCGTATCATGGGCTGCTGATCCTGAAGGAGGTGTCTCGGGCAGACAGCGGTGTGTATGAATGTCACTCTTTGGAACTGGATGCAGTGAATCATGATGAGGTGGTGGACACCCTACAGCTCACTGTGCACTGTAAGTGAAAACTTCCAGCTTCTCAGTTTTTCACACCCTGATTATGAATCTAGAAATAAATTGCACACCACCACCATAATATTATCATCCATATGTAATAATAATAATACATTTTATTTATAGGCGTCTTTCACGACACTCAAGGTCACATTAGTTTAATAACAATATCATACTATAATATACATTGGACAATACTTGTGCAGTCATAAATAAGCCTGTTTAAATAAATGAGTTATAAAACGAGATTACTGTTGTAATTGAGATGTACTGTTGACAAATGTTTTGACTCTTAATTTAACAAAAAATTATATTTCAAATAAATGTTGTTCTTTCTATTCATCAAAGGACCTTGAAAAAAAATGATCCTGGTTTCCACAAAAATATTAAGAAAGACCATTTTCAACATTAATAATAAGAAGAAATGTTTCTTGTGCACCAAATCAGCATATTAGAATAATTTCCGAAGGTTCATGTGACACTGAAGACTGGAGTAATTAGTGCTAAAAATTCAGAAATATATTAAAATAGAAAACAGTTATTTTAAATTTTAATAATATTTCACAATATTACTATTTTACTGCATTCATGATCAAATAAATACAGCATTGGTGAGAATAAGATACTTTTCAAAAACATTAAAAAAAACTTACTATCCCCAAACTGTTTAATTTTGCAAATGCTTTAGTCCAAAGTGATTTATAAATGAGGGAAAAAAACAATTCAATTAATGTAAAGAAGCCAAATTTACTAGCAGTGAACTTTTTGTTGAATAATGAAAAGTTACTCTGTTTATTGAAAAAAAAGGTTACTAGACTATTGTTTTGCATTTTATATATACTTTCTATAATGTAAAATACATACATATTATCCAGAAATAATGAAATAAATAAATGAATAAATAAAAATAATAATAAAGATTTGCTGGTGCAGTATGAATGAAATGCATCGTCCATAAATTAATTCATCATCATTTACTCACCCTCATTAAATAAAGCTGATATAATTCATGCCAGTCTCACAACAAGGCTTTTACTCTGAATTATTGATCATTTACGGATGGTACTCAACCAGAATGCCTCTTTTGCCGCTGCTGGTACAGCATATGCATTTCTGCTCTTGACTGGTAAGTGGCGCTGTAACTATAGATTTTCACAAGTTATGGATTGGACGTATCACAGCTCGTTTTCGTGAATAGCATTCAACCACACCAGTGGAGATTACAAGAAAGATACTACAATAAGATATTTATGTGTATATGTGTGCAGATCTGGACCCAGCTGTGGTGATGCCCAAAGACTCAGAGGTCATGCTGAAAGGAGAGAGTCTGACAGCCACCTGCAATGCCCTGTCATCTTTAGAGACCTCTACTGTGTGGTTTAAGGTAACACTGCAGTGTGATTCACGCATCATTCAACAGTCTAGACACGTTCATTTAGTCTTCCACATTCTGTTTAGAGCTTCTTTTCACCCCATCTGTTCCTTGCTAAATTTGTTTGCACACGTTTGTTTGTGTGTAGGATGGGATTGAGGTCGGAAGAGGACACACAATGCAGCTGCTGGACGCCACATTTGATACAGCTGGACAATATGACTGTGAAGTGACTGTACCGTCTCTTCCAGGCCTGCTGACCAGCGGTTCTGTCCACATCATCGTACAGGGTAAGGAAGAACTCATCAAGTATTTAAAGAGGACCTGTTATGCTTTTTTTTTACATTTTCAACTTTCTTTAGTGTGTAATGTTGCTTTTTGAGCATGAAAAAGGTTTGCCAAGTTACAAAGCACAAAGTCACTGCAAAGGGAGTTATGCTCTATATCAGTAAGTGCTGTTTCCAGGGGCGATTCTCCACCCCCAATAAGAGTATGAGAGTAAAAATCATTAATATGTTGTTTGTATACTAGGGTAGGCATGAACAATACAGACGGTTCTACACTACCTGTCAAGACAGTCCCATATTAATTTAATTTCTAATCATTTTAAATAAGCTAATATTCATTAAGAATATAGACAAACCTTATATTACTATAGTTGTCTAAATTGGCAATATGTGGGTAAAAGTTTTTTTTTTAAAGTTTTTTTTTGAGACATGTAATGCTATTTTTTATCTCTACATTTGTGCAGTAAAATTAACTTTAAAGAAGATCTACATTTCTCATTTTCATTCATCGAGATAACAGAAAATGTGCCATGCTTTAGTGGAGGATTTCTGTCACCTTGTGGAAAACAAAAACAATTTTAACATGAAAATGACATGAAATTACCACTATAACCAGTAGATGGCTGCAGAGGACCACTCATTAGCTCATTTGCCATTTCCTCTCCCTTTTATTGTTCTTTTCAAGGGTTTGGCTTTTGGATTTATTATAAAATGAATATTATGACCAATTTGAGCAATTTTATTGTACTGAAGTATGAAGTATATGAAAAGTCACAAAGTGTCATGCCATTTAGATGAAACGAACATTAAAATAATAAATATATAAATAAATAAGCCCAGATTTTACAGTGGATGGGAAACCATCTTGTAGACTATTGCTCCCGCATCATATTATGTAAACTGCATTTATGACAAAGAACTACACAGGTGCAGATATCATAAGAATCTATCAATAAATGCACACACGTTGTCCTCTGCTTCTGACGCTGCGCTGTTCTGAACTGAAGAACACGCTGAATAATGTGCAGACTAAAATACGGGGAGGAGCCAAAGCCTGCCGCCATTTTAATGTGAGTTTTAAAGGGGACTGAGGCGATCACAAATTAGTGTACATATCACAGAGTTAATCGATAAAGCCCTCCTAAAATGGGCCTAGTGACACCCCTGACTGTTTCTGAACTCCCTGAAATGAGTTGATTGTAGAACCATTGCCACCAATGATCTCTATGATCAACCTAGCTCACAATGCTTTTGAGAAATGCAGCCCAGAGCATTACTGACAGACTGGGAAGAGAGGTGCTGCAACAATGTAAAATATGTGAAAAATTATGTTGTTGTTTTTTTACATTCAAGCTTAAAAACCAATTCTAGTAGAGCCCAAAAACAAAAGTAAGTCTAAAAGGGCATAATAAACTGCTGAAAAGAGCTTTACATTAAGTAGTAGTATATTTCTAAAGTTGTTACCATATCTGTTCCTCTAGGTCCACCTCAGATGAAGGATGCTGAGAGGGAAATTGAGCTGACAGAAAAAGTCGGAGGGTGGTTAAATTTGAGCTGTGAGGTGAGAGGTCACCCTAGACCCACCATCACCTGGAGCATCACTGGCAGCCAGGTAACACACAGATTTTCTCTCAGCCCTCTGCTCATGTTACACAGAGCTTGGATCGATGCCTTTGTCTTGTATGTGTGTGTTGTACTCTCAGAGCTGGCGTGATGTTGTTAAAAGAGAGACGGAGGAGCAAATCCACAGCGTTGTGATGCTTAAAGTTACCACTGACACTGTTGCTATCTGCAATTCAACAAATGACTTTGGAATAGAGACCAAGACCTACAACATCAGGAGCAGTAAGAGTCGATTTATCTTGTTTACACTGATAATCATGAAACATAATTGCTATAAATAATCAGGATGATGACGATGAAGATGATGATTATTATATATAATATATTTGATTATATTACCTTTGATGTAGTTAAATATAATTGACTAAATGTATTGTATAATTATAAATGTATATATGTAATATCTATACACACATTACTGTGTAAAATTATATACATGCTTTATTTATTATTTTTACCTTAAATATATAAAAGTAATACAATTATTTAATTTAATATTTGGGTATTTATTCAGATTAATATAATTTATTAATTTGTATTAATTTATAAAAATTTTGCA
>RJVU01028973.1:5762276-5777564 GCA_003731715.1 Anabarilius grahami
TATTAATAAATATAAATTAATAAAATATATTTTTATTGTCAGCATCATTACTCCAGGCTTCAGTGTCACATGATCCTTATGTTAAAAACAGTTGTAACATTCTAAATGTCTTTACTGTCGCTTGTTTGATTTCATTGGTAATACCGGCTGTTTGGAATCAAAAATGTTAATGTTGTCCCTTGTTTTCTCCCAGTTCCTTTCTCCCAGACTCCAACGGCTAGAAAAACTTCAGGTAACAATTTTTTTTTTCATCTTCTGTCACTCTTTATGTCAGTCAGAACAGATCATAAGTTTTAAATCAACACTCAGTCCATTTAATCCCTGCAAAATCTATCCCAACCAAACAATGAAAGATCATCTAATGTATTTGAATAATTCATAGATTTTATATGGCGAAGCCTCCACAGCAGCTTGGTTAGCTTGGCTCTTCGTGTCGGCCTCTGGGCATATTTAAAATTCTGTGTGAAGAAAAGTCATAGTGCAAAAAAAAAAAAAAGCAAGCAAAAATTGAAGCAGACATTACTTCAGATAGAGGGGCAGATCTAGCGCTGAATGTTTTCCAAGATGAATGTATAATTAGTTCTATGTGAATATTTTAACAAATGTTTTGAAGTGCTGGGCTGCAACTGAGACTGTTAAATTAATATGGTGAACATTGTGGTGACGGCCTGCTGTTTTATTGAGTAGATTTAACTCGTAAAATTCATTCCCAGACAATTGTTTGTCGTCTCTCAGTGTTTATTTATAGCATTTGATGACGCTTCCTCTGAATGGCGCTCCTTAATTTTCTTTATTTGACTCTGAGGAATATGAGTCTCTTATTCCATTTTGCTAAAACACTCTAATTATATGTTTCATATACCAAACTCGTCTCATTTACAAGGACATGCATCCTTGACATGTGGCACATGTTTTGAATCCAAATGTTCCAGCCATTGTTAAAAAGTGCAGTGTAACGTGCCCTTCAGTGTTCTTTTCGTGATCTGGTATGGTATTTCACTTTTGTATTTTGCCTGAAAGCACATTTATTGCATTTCAGCATGAATTAATCTAGTCTTAATCAGTCTTGTTGAAAGGGTAATAATTTATAGGTTATTAAATATCAGTCAGTCATGCTAATGTTGACGTCTCTTGTTCTCTTTGCAGTCGATAATAGTGGAGTGATCATTGTGGTGATCATTGTGAGCATCCTGTTGCTGGCCATCCTGGGCAGTGTCTTCTACTTCCTGTATAAAAAGGGCAAATTACCCTGTGGACGCTCAGGGAAGCAAGAAATGTATGTAATACTTTTTTCCCCCTTCTATCCAGTTTATTCGTATACATTAGTACAGGGGTTTTCAAACTGGCTGCATTGGAGTGCGACATTTAAATAAAAAAAATGCATTAAAGGGGTCATGAATTGAGAAATCAACTTTTCCTTGTGCTTTTGATGTATAAGAGATCATATTACAGTGCTCAGCGTAAATGAGTACACCCCCTTTGAAAAGTAACTTTTTAAACAATATCTCAATGAACAAAAACAATTTCCAAAATGTGGACAAGACTAAGTTTAATATAACGTCTGTTTAACATAACATAAAAGGAAGGTTAATAATATAACTTAGATTACACATTTTTCAGTTTTACTCAAATTAGGGTGATGCAAAAATGAGTACACCCCACAACAAAAATTACTACATCTTGTACTTTGTATGGCCTCCATGATTTTTAATGACAGCAGCAAGTCTTCTAGGCATAGACTGAACAAGTTGGCGACATTTTTTTTCTATTCTTCAAGAATGACCTCTTTTAGAGACTGGATGCTGGATGGAGAGTGATGCTCAACTTGTCTCTTCAGAATTCCCCATAGGTGTTCGATTGGGTTCAGATCAGGAGACATACTTGGCCACTGAATCACATTCACCCTGTTCTTCTTCAGAAATGTGTTTAGGACCATTGTCATGTTGGAAAAGTGCACGACGACCAAGGGCACGGAGTGATGGTAGCATCTTCTCTCTTCAGTATAGAGCAGTACATCTGTGAATTCAGGATGCCATCAATGAAATTCAGCTCCCCGACACCAGCAGCACTCATGCAGCCCCACATAAGGACACTGCCACCACCATGTTTCATTGTAGGCGTCATGCATTTTTCTTTGTATTCCTCACCTTTGTGACGCCATACAGTTTTGAAGCCATCAGTTCCAAAAACATTTATCTTGGTCTCATCTCTCCAGAGTATAGAGTCCCAGTAGTCTTCATCTTTGTCAGCATGGGCCCTGGCAAACTCTAGGCGGGCTTTTTTGTGCCTGGGCTTTAGGAGAGGCTTCTTTCGTGGACGGCACCCATGCATGCCATTCCTCTGCAGCGTTTGCCGTATTGTATCACGGGAAACAGTCACCCCAGTTTGGCTTTCTACTTCTTTAAATAACTGCAGTGAACTTGCATGCCGATTTTCTTCAACCCTTCTCATTAGAAGACGCTCCTGTCGAGGTTTTAACTTCCGTGGACGACCTGGACGTCTCTGTGAGATGGTTCCAGTTCCATCTTTTTTTAATTTTTGTACCACTTTTGCTACAGTATTCTGACTGATAAGTAAAGCTTTGCTGATCTTCTTGTAGTCTTCACCTTTCTGGTGTAAAGAAATTATTTTCTTGTGACATTTCTCTTCCATGTGGTGCCATTGCTGACAGCATGAAATGGGAAGGGGTTTTAACACCCTTTTATAGTCAACTGTCTGCTGGACACCTGTGTAATGAATAATTAGACTCACCTGTGGTTGAATTCTTGTTAAATTAGATATTTGTAGTCTAAAATGTAACTTTTCTCCAGAGACTTTCAGTGGGGTGTACTCATTTTTGCATCACCCTAATTTGAGTAAAACTGAAAATGTTGTTCTCTAAGTTATATTATTAACCTTACTTTCATGTTATAAGTCAAACAGATGTTATATAAAACTTGGGAATTGTTTTTGTGTTCATTGAGATATTGTTTAAAATTGGGGGGGGTGAACTCATTTACGCTGAGCACTGTAAGAATATCCTATAAGTTTCAGAACTGAAAACTTCCTTGTCAGTCCAATAAAAGCTTTTATTGACACCAGGGCTTTTACACTGAAGTCTCACAGCAGACACACCCCTTCAAACAGAGCGTTCAAATCAGAGGGCTAAAATCAGGCAGGAAAAATGCCTTTTATTTCAAAATGATGACAATTTTATAAAAAGCAACATTATGACATTATAAAACAATAAAACAATGCAGTTCATGACCCCTTTCAATCAAATAAATTCATAATAATTTGATTAAAATAATTTTTTTTAAATGAGTAAAATAAATAATTAATAAACCAAACAGTAATGTATTATAGTAAGTAGAACCAAAAATACAATAATGTAGCATAATAAAACAAAACATTTTCCAAATAATATATTTTACTCATATTTATAATATACATTTTTCACAGTATAAATCGGGTTTTATACATGAAAATATATAGCTCCCTTTTTAGGATAGTGGTCCCTCACTCTAAAAAATGCTGGGTTAAAAAACAACCCAATTTGGGTCATTTGGCAACCCAGCACTGGGTCAAAATTGGAAAAACCCAGCGTTGGGTTGTTTTTACCCAGCTGGTTAGGTTAAATGTTTGACCCAACATGCTTGGTTGTTTTATTAAACTCAACTATTGATTAAAAATTATCTATATTGCTGGCTTAAAATGAACCCAAAATACACTGAAAATTAAAATCACACACAGAACTACTTGAGTAACAACACAGGCAACGGTAAAAATCAAAAGGTGAATTTTTAATAATAAGCAAGAACACCCAGGAATGAAAAAAAATATATAGGCAAGAGTTAAAACAACGTGTACATGTGTATGTGAGTGAAAAAGTGCAGAAAAGAATGACAACTCAATTATACAGCTTATACCGTTAAAAGAAATTGCTTTTTAAAAGTTAAATATTTAATTACTTATGTTTGAAAACTATTTTTTCCATATTTCGCTTAATTTTTCTCACACCAACGAACAGACTAAGAGCACTATGTCCAAAACTCGCTGCAGCAAAGTTCTCTCTCCTCTGCGCTTCGATTAGTTTTCTTCTATTTTCCACATATATTCCTGTCGTAATCGCAGAGGTGTCGAAATCGAAGCTGGTGATGGGCAGCTTTAGATGAAATAGTTTTTACGATCATGAGAAACATATTCTGTCCAAAGTTTGTCCAAGACCTAATTATCTGGTACCATGACTTCACTATGGGATCACAAACCTTTTTTAGGGGTCATTTGATAAGGCTTTTTTAAATAGCATAATGCATGGTCTTTTTCAAGTGATTATGGTATAATTTGAGTGCAGTAAAACATCTGTCCAGCCAAATGGTGCAGTCTGGTGTATCGGTGTGTTATTGGTGTGTAATCTCTACAGCATTAATGCCTACAGCACCAAGGAGAAGACTAACAAAGATGACATCGTCGTAGAAATGAAGGCAAAAAAGATGGAGGAGTCTGTGCTATTGAAGGGCGTCAATGGGGAAAAGAAACCTCTTAATGACCAGGTAACCATGTATACTTATACTCTTATTCAAAATACATAACAATTATCAAGATGAGATGACCATGAGGAACATCTATTTAACTTCATTATATGCCGCTTTTTCCTGGAATAAAGAACAACACCCTTAGCTCATAAACGGAGGCTTGTCGGCGACTAAAGATGCTGTCTGTACCTCCCTGCTGACCCAACAATCAAGTCTTAAGAGCTGGAGGACCTCTTGTGGAGCAGCCACCTCCTCTGGATAAAGTGGACTGTACTTTTGTATCTTGTGTGAGAGCAGCAGTATTTATGCTTGGATAAATGGGACATAAGCGAGCTGATCCATAAAGGAAGATTGTTCTCTATTTTCTACTCTTCTCCAATGTTTTTCTTCAACCATTGACCAATTCAAGGTTTCCATGAAAAACAAGCAAAGTGAATTTGAGAAAACTGGTCGCAAAAACATTCTTACACCCTGTCTACATTGATGCTGTCTAAACTGGATGGAAGGCTTCGGCTATGTTCACACTGTAAATCCAAATCCAATTTAATTGTGTATCCGATTGGAATCTAATCTAAAATTATTGGCTGTCCACACTGTGTATGGCAACAGTTCAGATACGATTTGTGTGTCCATGCCGTTCTTTCGTTTTCTGGAATATCTGCATTGGTTTTTATGGCAATGACGTTGCATTGGTACGCCGAAAACAACAACTGCAACATGGAGCAGTAGAAATGTAGGAGGCTGGTATGTACGGCTTTATTCCGTGCTGTCGTCTCCGCTGGTCTCAAAACATGTCTCTGATATATTGTAATTTTATGCTTGTCCAGTACTGTGCAACAACACAAACTTGTTTCCGCTGCGACTTTCAGCATGTTTCCTATAACAACGTCTGACGTTTACTTTTTACGTGGTGTGCGAAAGTCACATAAACCACGCAAAATCTGATCAAAGCAGTCAGACTGAAACGGATTTCCAGAAATGCGATTTGAATAGGATTTCAAACCACATATGAATGTAGATCGAAACGTAATTGTAAATCGCATTTAATATGATGTTTTGCTGTTCACACTTGCTAAATCTGATCGGATTTCAGTTGAATATGCAAAAACAATTTGGACTACCAGTCTGAAGGCTTTAAGCTACGTTCAGACGGTCAGTCCAACTCCAATTTTGTGCATATCCGATTGAAATCCAATCAGATTTAGCAAGTGTGAATGGCAAAAAAAATCACATGAAATGCGTTTCGAGCTACATTCATGTGGTTTGAAATCAAATTCAAATCACATTTCTGGAAATTTGGATTTCGTGTGGTTTATGTGACTTTCTCACGCCACGTAAAACGTAAACATTAGACGTTGTTAGGAAACATGCTAAAAGTCACAGCAGAAACAAGGTTGTGTTGTTGCACAGTGCCGGACATGCAGAAAATGACAATATAACGGAGACAATAAATGAAGCCTCTTACAACATCTGTATTGCAAACCCCTCCATGTTTGGTTGTTGTTGTTGTTTTTGACATATGCCTACCAGCGCAACCTCAATGCCACAGAAACCAATACAGATATTTCGGAAAACGAAAAACATATCGTATCTGAACAGCTGCGATACACAGTGTGGACAGTCAGTAATTTTAGATCAGATTCCAATTGGATATACAAATAATCGGATTTGAACTGACAGTGTGAACGTAGGCTTAGAGTCGCCGTCATTAAACGGTTGGCCCGTTCTAGTGCTGCATACTCCTTATGCTAGTTTCAACAACAGGAAAAGTGGATTTGGAGCATTCACATTGGCGCATCCAATGTAGACAGCCTCAAGCTTTTGCGATACGACACGACACGACACAAACTGCGGCATTGATTTAAATGTAAAAATGCTTTTACAGACTAAATTCATTTTGCTTGTTTAACGAATGAGACAGTGTCTTTTTTAGAGAGACCTTCCTCGCTGCAGCCAGTAGACAATGAAGTACTACATTAAATCCATTGTGTGATTTTTTTTTTTCTTTCCCCAAATCAGTTTAGCACAAACTCCGCCTCACAGACAATTCTAAAGATTTCATTACACACAGTGCTGATAGCTTACACAACACTACAACAAATACTAACACATAAACCTACCCTACACCCTAACCTTAACCTAGTTTGGGGGGGAAAAAAATCATACGTCCACTACGCATTGGATTTAATCCAGTACATCTTTGCGATACAGACTGCAGTGAGGACATCTTGTTTTTAGACCACAAAAATGTATATATTATAAATATGTTTTATTGATCCTATTTGTGACCCAATTCATTCTAGTTGTGCTTTTCTAAGCTCTGTTGAGAAAATATTTAGTTTTGCAATCCTTGCATAACACTAAAGAAAAAAAAACATTTGATTTTCATATGGCGAATTTTGTTTCCTATGTACAGTTTCATGTCTTCTGATATTCCAGTAAATCCCAATGGACCAAATAATAAATGCAAATTCCATTTCAAAGGCTGTTACTTAAAAAACCCACCTAAAGACATTGAGAATAACAGATGTGTAGTCTTCATATACACATAGCCCTTCACAATATTAAGAAACCCCATTCAACTTGGCAGTAAACCGAGTAAATGGATAAACATGACCAGGATTCAGCCAATGAAACAGAGCTGACACTTAATAGTGTGTACGGTCCAACTCAA
Organism: Anabarilius grahami; assembly: GCA_003731715.1. Taxonomy (NCBI): domain Eukaryota; kingdom Metazoa; phylum Chordata; class Actinopteri; order Cypriniformes; family Xenocyprididae; genus Anabarilius; species Anabarilius grahami. The sequence goes on from RJVU01028973.1 coordinate 5,769,465, forward strand.
ACTACTGCAGAGCTCATTCACTGTTTGTAAATAGTCGTAGGGAAGGAAATTGTAGCTCTTTGTGTTTTGACTGCTGAGGGGAATTGCAGCTCCCTCTGTTTTTGCCTCAACTGCAGTGCCTGCGGAAATGTGTCTTCATTTCACATCAATGTTAGTTACACTGAAACCTTTGTGTATGTCCTGTTCGTTTAGCGCATGTCTCTGTATTTGGTGAGGGGAAAGTTTTGTTGTTTTCATAAATGCCACGCATAATTATACGTTTTATAAAAAGACGCAGTATGTTTTAACCTGAAAACTTTTGGTTTTTAGACTTTTGTTACTATCATTCAGTCGTCAATGCGATTTGTTCTAATGTACAGAGTTTTTCTTGTTTCATGTTGTTGAGTGTGGCTGACATGATGGCTTTGGCTTTTACATTTGTTCAGTAAGGACATCATGACGCACACATGTTATCTACATCAGTGCTTGAGGAAGCTGAACTTAACTTCAGGACTGTTGTTAAAACACTAAACCACACTTGGACAATTCAGATTTGATTATAGCTGTGCTCATGCATTCTTTTAGCCTCAGTGTTAGTTAAATACCATCAAAAAATCGAAAAAGTAGGCTGATTTTTGTGTCAAAAGTTGCATTGTAATAATCTTTACGTTGTTTAAATATAAGTGCGAGTCATTTGAGACTGTCAGAACACTGTTGAACCACTGCATTCTACACTGGCACCTTTTCCCTGCCTGTCCTTGTGAGCAAATTATGTTGTAATAGCGCAAACTATCATTCTCATTGTAGATTTTTCGCAAACAGTTACGCAATGTTTTATGTTTTGATTTCACTTATGGATGTAAATTAAGTACTTGTGGTTTGATGCTTGCTTTTTTTATATACATTTTGGCCAAAAAAAAATAAAGATATGTTACATTCATTGTTTGTCTCCTGCTTCTTGGAAACCTAATTTTGATACATAATTTAGGAGCTGGTCTTTACTCCAGGTGTCCAGTTGTGCTTCCTCTGGCAGATCTGAATCCAGAACCGGAGAGGAGTCTGCAGCTGCTGAAGTGAAGCATCCGGCAGCACTTCCGACAAAATCCGGGCTGGTTTTATTTAAATCACAGTTTCCATGATATCTGTTATTGAGATTGCCACTTGAAAAGGGCACATTTACATTTGTCATTCAGACTCACTAAATATATTGTTCTTAATAACTGTGTCATTTCAATTTAATTCTGTAGTGCTGAAAAAGACATACTCCAGACACATAATTGTTATAATGAAATGATAACAAAAATTATAGAACTTCTTGCTTAAACAGTAATCAGAAATGTCTGAAAGACATCACCAAAATAAAGAAATATATGTAATTCACCCTAATTTATTTTTCAGACTTGCTTAGTTTTTTAACTGGGTAAGATTGAAAGAAATATAGAGGAAGTCTGCCCTCTACAGTTCACTTAAATCACACACAGGGCTCAAGCTGTCTTGAATCCGGATTCATTTGTACAGACACGAGGCGAACATGATCGAGACGTCCGTGCATTTGCATTTCAGTTATGCTGTCATTTTAAAACTCTAATTTGAACAAAAATGGAAATAATAAATGAATATGCCTGTGTTGTAATTTAAAGAATTATTCCTTAAAAAGAGTTAAGCAGACTTCCAGAAATATGTTCTGGCAAGCCCAGATATTTAAACATTTCTACATTATGATCATAAAATTAACAGGTTAAATAAAAGCTAAAGTTAGCCTTTGCTCGAGACTGACAGTTAGCTTGCATGAGGGCAAAGAGCTTAGAACTCAAGAGGCGACACTTTGATACTTTTTGGGAAACAGCCACTAGATGGCGCTCCGGTAGCGCGGCCGCCATTATGGGGTGAAAATACTAACTGGCCCATAGAATCCTTCACATCTTAAGCACCCAAAATCGGCGAATTTCACTGCCAAATCAGAAGCGCAATAGAACAGTTTTTTAAATTAAGTCACCAGTAAATTGTATGGCTCCTACTGTTGTACATGTTTTATTTTACCAGTTGTGGAATTCAACCATTCAACCATCTGAGGTAACGTAGTTAGCCTACTTTATTTCCATTGTATACAACTTTACACATTTATTAATAGTAAATGAATAATTAATACATTTAAGATCATCATGTTTGCAGCGAACAATATATTTCAGACCTAATGGAGTAATAGTAATAATATCTAGGTCTGAATTGAGATAGACATTTTTGACACTTTTGCTTCAATGGACATTAGACAACACTGCAAAATCAAGCTGTTATATTCATATATTTATTGTCCAACATTCCCAATTTTTCTGATGTCCTTAATTTAATTTCATATGTTGGTAATAATTCAGTGTTTATAAGCCTTTTAAAGAATTTTAACCCAAACTGACTGGGTTTCTAGAGGTTTTGTGAAAAAAAGTGTGTAAAATAAACTGTAAAAAGTATTTGATGATCACTAGTGATAGTATTTTATTCTGTGTTGTCATCATTCAGGTTTGATTTCAGCTTTAATGTACGTTTTTTTTTAACAAAGCAGCTGATATTGCCATAGAAACTAGTGGACTGCCGACTCGCTTTCACCACAAAATGGCGGAAACGCAGGACCGCTGCTGGGCGCCGGTGTTTCAATGAAACGTTCTATTGAGTGTCGCTTCTTGTTAGTGTGTATTCTTTGGTGAGGGCTAGCTAGTGCTAGTGTCATGTGACTGATACAAACCAACCAACACCACAAAACATTACAGAATTCATCATATCCAGTGTTTTTGCTTGTTTGAGCTCCTGAAAAAATTATGCAACTTCCATGATTAAGGACCTGGTTTTTGATATAGGCCAGTTACCAGTCAATTAATTGTCTAATTAGAGTTGTTTAAAGTCTGTTTGTAATTATTTTCCTGTTTTAATTCTCAAAACTACATATTCTCAATTTATTTTGCATTCTTCTTTTTTCTCTTCTGTTTAATTTTGTTTGTCATTGTTTGTATGTCTATATTGTTATATATTGTATATTGAGCATTAATGAAAAAGATAAATAAAGAGGCGTTACAAAAGACTAACATGAAGTGAAACTGACATTAGAAAAACCAACAACAATATAAAACTGATGACAAATTCTGGCAATATTCCAACCAATAAATAAATAAATGTACATGTTCTACAAACAAATAATTCATAATAATTTGTCAGTTTTACATTCTAGAAGTAAGTGCAAAATAACCCGAGAGCATGCCAAATATAATTTACATCTTTAAAAATGTCAAGAGTTTTCAAGAATTTTCATGTAGGCTGATTTTTATGCGAAGAACTCGGGTCGTTTTTGCTGGGAAAATCAAAAGGATGTGACGTTTACGCACGCTCCCGAGAGACTCTCTTCTGTTAAATGACAATAATAAATGCTAATACAATGTTCAGAATAATATAGCGCTTTTTACAATACAGATTGTGTCAAAGCAGCTTTACATTGATAACTGGTACATAATTTGGGCTGCACAGCAGCTCTTAAAGAATAGTGTCAATGCAGGCAGATCAGAAGCACTGTTGAATAAATGTCAAGGATACTGTTGAATATCAAATGTCAAGTCAAATGTCAAGTGTCCCCAACTAAGCAAGCCAAAGGCGACAGCGGCAAGGAACCCAAACTCCATCAGGTGACATCAGGTGGCAAACAAGTGGCAAATAGGTGTTAAAATGGAGAACAAAAAACTTTGGGAGAAACCAGGCTTAGTCGGGGGGCCAGTTCTCCTCTGGCGAACAGTGCTTTGTTACGAATCAGGTTGCTATCATAAGTCTGATAGGATCGCAACAATCAAAGTATTTATTTCAGTCATGCTAAGAAAAGTGATTAATTACTATTTACAAACTTTAGTCTCACATAGCCAGATCTACAGTATTCTCAAATATACTTTATAGTCAAATGATCATAACAGCATGATTTTAATTAGCCTACCTGTCTGTCGACATGATGCCAGTGAATTGCAGTGCCATGAAACCATGAAACACTTTCAGTCTCTTGTACTTTACATGTGCAAGATCGATCACAAGTATGGCTGCAGTTCACTTAATGACCACCGGTTTCGCTAATTACAAGGGTATCTGAATTCTACAGGTGCTGGTCATATAATTAGAATATCATCAAAAAGTTGATTTATTTCACTAATTTATTTATTTATTTATTTGGAACCCCATTAGCTTACACGAGTGGTCGCTAATCTTCCTGGGGTCCATTTTACAAATCAAACATATTATATACAATCACATCACACTTTTTACAATATGTTATCAAAAGAATAAATACAATTCAATTTGAGTCATTACACTTAATTTTCATTACAGATCATACATTTTATCACCAACTTTTTAAAATAATATCTGTTGCTTATTTGTCTTATACACATTGACAGTTGATTCCAAGCTACCGAAGATCTAAATAGTACAGTTCTCCTCATACAATTTGACTGTGCAAAAGGAACAACTAAATCACCAGAGCTGACCTGCCGAGTAATATATTGGTGGCAATTCCCACTGTACACCAATTTATCCACAAAAAATCTGGGATTGTTTTTATAGATGGCATTATGCATGTAGCACAGAAGACTTATCTTTAATTTATCCTGTACCTTCAGCCATACTAATATAGTGTGCATCTCATTCACACTGGTCTTGTACGAACAGCCAAGAGCTACCCTGGCAGCTCTATTCTGTGCAAGTTGAAGTTTTTTCAAGTGCTCCTGTGTAGCACTGGACCAAATAACTGAGCATTCAATTTGAATTCCATTCAAAAAGTGAAACTTGTATATTATATTCATTCATTACACACAGACTGATATATTTCAAATGTTTATTTCTTTTAATTTTGATGATTATAACTGACAACTAAGGAAAATCCCAAATTCAGTATCTCAGAAAATTACTTTTCAGAAAATACAGAGTATTACTTAAGACCAATACAAAGAAAGGATTTTTAGAAATCTTGGCCAACTGAAAAGTATGAACATGAAAAGTATGAGCATGTACAGCACTCAATACTTAGTTGGGGCTCCTTTTGCCTGAATTACTGCAGCAATGCGGCGTGGCATGGAGTCGATCAGTCTGTGGCACTGCTCAGGTGTTATGAGAGCCCAGGTTGCTCTGATAGTGGCCTTCAGCTCTTCTGCATTGTTGGGTCTGGCATATCGCATCTTCCTCTTCACAATACCCCATAGATTTTCTATGGGGTTAAGGTCAGGCGAGTTTGCTGGCCAATTAAGAACAGGGATACCATGGTCCTTAAACCAGGTACTGGTAGCTTTGGCACTGTGTGCAGGTGCCAAGTCCTGTTGGAAAATGAAATCTGCATCTCCATAAAGTTGGTCAGCAGCAGGAAGCATGAAGTGCTCTAAAACTTCCTGGTATACGGCTGCGTTGACCTTGGACCTCAGAAAACACAGTGGACCAACACCAGCAGATGACATGGCACCCCAAACCATCACTGACTGTGGAAACTTTACACTGGACCTCAAGCAACGTGGATTGTGTGCCTCTCCTCTCTTCCTCCAGACTCTGGGACCCTGATTTCCAAAGGAAATGCAAAATTTACTTTCATCAGAGAACATAACTTTGGACCACTCAGCAGCAGTCCAGTCCTTTTTGTCTTTAGCCCAGGCGAGACGCTTCTGACGCTGTCTGTTGTTCAAGAGTGGCTTGACACAAGGAATGCGACAGCTGAAACCCATGTCTTGCATACGTCTGTGCGTAGTGGTTCTTGAAGCACTGACTCCAGCTGCAGTCCACTCTTTGTGAATCTCCCCCACATTTTTGAATGGGTTTTGTTTCACAATCCTCTCCAGGGTGCGGTTATCCCTATTGCTTGTACACTTTTTTCTACCACATCTTTTCCTTCCCTTCGCCTCTCTATTAATGTGCTTGGACACAGAGCTCTGTGAACAGCCAGCCTCTTTTGCAATGACCTTTTGTGTCTTGCCCTCCTTGTGCAAGGTGTCAATGGTCGTCTTTTGGACAGCTGTCAAGTCAGCAGTCTTCCCCATGACTGTGTAGCCTACAGAACTAGACTGAGAGACCATTTAAAGGCCTTTGCAGGTGTTTTGAGTTAATTAGCTGATTAGAGTGTGGCACCAGGTGTCTTCAATATTGAACCTTTTCACAATACTCTAATTTTCTGAGATACTGAATTTGGGATTTTCCTTAGTTGTCAGTTATAATCATCAAAATTAAAAGAAATAAACATTTGAAATATATCAGTCTGTGTGTAATGAATGAATATAATATAATATACAAGTTTCACTTTTTGAATGGAATTAGTGAAATAAATCAACTTTTTGATGATATTCTAATTATATGACCAGCACCTGTATATATCGCCCCTTTAATATTTTATCATGTTTATTATGTGCTTTAATTTGATATATGTGCATGAGAGCAGCCCAGAGAATAATCTTTATAAGTTTTATAGTTTTATTATCATCACAGCATTTCTGTCTCTCTGAACACTGAAGATACTTAGAGCTAGTTAGTGTTCATTTATGAGAACAGAAGAAATGTATGCTAACATGACTTCAGTACATGTATTTATTAGTTTATAAATTGTTATAAATCTTCTTGGATGAACTTGGAAAAGTGACCACATCCTGATGTTTTTATTTACATTATACAACCGAAACGTATGTATATAAGTTTCAGAATTGCAGGTTATTTCCTCCAGGTCTCTGTTGGGAGGTTATAACCTTGCTCTGTCTCAGATTATAGCTAAGCTGTATGTGGGTTAATGCTGGGGCTCAGATACCCGTCCCCATCCTCAGGACACTCTTCAAGGGTAAAGAAAGGATGCCGGAAACAAGTGTTCTGAATAGGGGTTTTAAGTCTGTCTAGGAAGTAAAAACATGCTTGCCTTTACAGTCACCATGAAATCAAAATAGACAGTTCTTGTTTCTTAATGGAACATCGCAGTATTTGTTATAAATGATTTATCTGTGCACATCATTATTTTTTTAATTCATGTGCCTTGTAATCTTTAATCAAAATAACTTCCCCTCCTTCTTCTATGATGACTTGTTTACTGGCGCGAGGGCGGGACGACCTGTCACTCACATGACATCACAGCAATAGCAAACCACAACCATCCAATCAGTTCCTCATGGACAAAATCAAGTTCTGCCCTACACTTTTCTTGTTTGAGAAGCTATTTCACTCATATAGGTGTCACAATAGGGAAGAAAAGACTATCGCAACTTCCATTTCATGCTGAATTAAAAAAAAAAAGACTAACATATGCATGAAATACTACTACATTGTTCAGAAAACTGTAATGCAACATGTATGATTGGCATTCATGTGTTTCTCTACTAGCAGTCTGATTAGACACTGTGACTCAAACTAATCCTGTGTCTTTTTATTGACGTCCTCCAGCACCTGGCATTAAAACGTTAAACAATACTTCCCTCGTTGGCCCAGTTCCCGTCTTACTACAGTAAAGCTTGAATGAAATTAAAGTTGGAAGTTTATGAGGGCACAAATCATCACCCCAATGTTAGGTCATAGGATGGGCAGATGAATGGCTCCATGTAGTTTGGAATTTATCCATGGGTATATTGGGAGTAAGGAGTCTAATCTCATAAGAGGCTCAAGCTGCTTGAGGCCGCATGGAGAAGAGGAAGTGAGCGACCAGAAGTATTGTAGTTTTACACTCTGATTGTGTCTGCCGTGTCACACCACTCTCGGGAGAGGAAGGATTTTTCTGTCGGAGATGTCACTTGCAGTTGGGCGTCCCGACACGACGCTGCAGTGCATCGAGAGTGCAGTGGGTTGAGGAGAACCCTGGAGCTGCTTTCATGGATTTACCAGGATGTTTAGGTTCATGCGCTTGAGTTGTATCTGAGGTTTGTACATGCAAAATGCATTTGTTGCAACAGTTAAGTCACTCTACTGAGATATTCATTAGTGTTTTTTAATAACTTTATAACTAATTCAAAAATAGAGAAAAATTGATCTGAAAGAAAGTGTCTTTGTTATATGCAGACCAGTTTTTTTAGTATTACTGAAATGCTATTAAAGATATTTTTTTATAAATTTTTTATATTTTATATTTTAATTTGAATGTGAATTAAATGA
>RJVU01028973.1:5798307-5816620 GCA_003731715.1 Anabarilius grahami
AATATATATATATATATATATATAATATATATATATATATAATATTTTTCTTGTATAAGACATAGACCCAGGATTATGATCCCCACAGACCTGAATTTGACCCATTATTTTAGCTTTTGACTGTCTGTTCTGATCTTTATCAGATGATAAGTCTTAGACTTGTCATCAATACAACATTTTGGACAAACAGTTGGAGGGGAGCCATGTTTAGCTATGATTCTGAAAGATCAGACCCTCAGCACATGACATAGGATTGTGGGAAAGATACCATCAGGAACATCCTGCTATGATGACAGGTGCTTGCTCCATATAAAGTCACATTGACACTAATCTTGCAAGTCTGCTGGTACCTAGTGTCTGACAAATCAGTTTTAGACTTGCGTTCATGTAACATCTTACAACCAACCAGATCGATTTGACAGATTGCAGGGAATGTATTATGTGAAACTGGTTCATCCTAAGGAGGGCTCAGTTATTTTCTAGTTTTATGGATTTAAAATGGCAGTGAATGGAGAAGATGTATGGAGCAGGGTGACCTGCTAAGCTTGTCCCAGCTATGCTGGTTTTGTCGGTGGACGGCAGGCTTTGCTCTGTTTGGTCAGCTGATGGTCAGCAGCCCTAGTCAGCATTTTATGTGCCGCTCTCATTGGCTGTGCAAAAAATGCGTGTGAGCGTGTTCGTGTTTGTCTGTGAGAGATTGAGAAAAACTTGAAAAACAGATGTGCTGAATAATGCCGTAATGCTAATCTTTTTAAATACCATGACATGAGATCATCTTTTTTTATTTTTCTTGTTTAGGAACAGACATGATTTATAGCTCTAGCTTGGTGGTTTTGATCTTATCTAGTCTTCCACTTTTTTTCAAGCTTTTCTTTGCAGTTTTTAGGCAAAGGACCAGATTTGATCTAAGGTTACAGCCATTTACGCTGAAAGGGTTAGTTCACCCAAAAATTAAAATTCTGTCGTCATTTACTCACCCTCACATCGTTCCGAACTTTCGTTCATCTTCGGGACACAAATGGAGATCTTTTTGATGGAATCTGACAACTTTCTGCTCCTCCATAGACGGCCTTCACAACTAGAATTTTGACACTTCAAAAAGTTCATAAAGAAATCATAAAACTCCAAATTTTCAATCACTTTATATGAACAGATTTAATTTAGGCTTTTACTCATAGATAAACATTGATCAGCAAACATAAATAAAAGCTCAACCAAACCTGAGCCTTTCTGAACTTTTTGAAGCGTCAAAGTTCTAGTTGCGAAGGCGGTCTATGAGGGACAGAATGCTTCAGATTTCATCAAAAAGATCTTCATTTGTGTTTCGAAGATGAACGAAAGTCTTGCAGGTTTGGAATGACATGACTGTGAGTAATTAATGACAAAATTTTCATTTTTGGGTGAACTAACCCTTGAACTGGTTTGGGGGAAAAAAATCATGCAAATAGTATGTGAAACAGTATGCATTATGCAGCAAACAGTAGTATGCTACCAGTTTTCATCTTGGAAACAAAAAATTTTACTTATTTGTCTTTTTTAATCCATTTTTTGTATAAAATGTTCATGAAAGATCAATCTGAGTGCATTGAATTGTGGGAAAAACAGAATTCTGTACAACATCGCTATGAAAAGTATACTGGATTTATAGTATGGTATTCTGAATATAGCTGTTGCATCAGTGTATTGGAGGAGATAGAACTACCTGTTAGTAATTGTACCCCATTTGGGACTGTGTATGACCACATAAATAATATAGACCTGCATTCTTGAATATTTCACCTACAGTAAATACTAATATCATGTGAAAGGATGAGTAATATATGAGCAGTTCCACATGGTAATTTTGGCCCATTTAATTAAATACCCCTTCTTAGTGCGTCTGACGTGCCTCAGCTTGCTGAGCAGATAGAAACCTGTACTAATCGTGGCCGACACCCCAGTGAGCCAGACACTGGAAGAGAAGAGTTCACTCACAAATGCTTTGTTTTTCATTTTTGAATTAAGAACAAATGTGTTTCGGAAGGCTTTTGAAAATACAAAGTATGATTGAGTAAACATGGGCTGTTGGAAAGAATTGGGAGAAATGAGAGAAACGGAGAGATCTCACTCTCACTCTGGTCATAGTGTATGATGGTACAGAAGTAGAAGAGGAGGGGCGGACCTTAAGTACTCCAGGAAGTGACACAATGTCATGGCTTTAAAAATTGTGGTGATTTATACTGTATGAAACTATATTATAGTTGGGATTTCTTATAAAGGTCACACCTCGGTTCTTCAGACTGCACTGTTAAAGGGGATATGTGCAATGCATTACTGCAATTTAAGGCCCGTTCACACCAAGGATGATAAGTATAAGATATAAAAATCTTTCTAAATTTAAAAGAATAGCAGAGTCCACAACACAACTATAACGATAACGGCACAGAGGAATGACATCGTTGGAATCACATTCTAAACTATTTTTTTCTAGCTGATAACTTTGGCATCCAATCAGAATCCATCTTGCTTTAAAGAGCTTTAAGAGCTACAGATGACAAACGGAACATTATCATGCGTAGGTGCGGATGCTAATATAGTTATCGTTATCTTTAGTTATTGTTCTTGGTGTGAACAGGCCTTTACTCCCCATACTTTGACGTATTCACTGGATATGTATTATACACACACAATGTTGTCATTAAAGGGTTAGTTCACCCAAAAATGAAAATAATGCCATTTAGTACTCACCCTCATGTTGTTCTACACCCGTAAGACCTTCGTTCATCTTCGGAACACAAGGCATATAAAGATATTTTCGATTAAATCCGATGGCTCAGTGAGGTCTCCATTGCCAGCAATGTTACTGCACCTCTCAAGATCCATAAAGGTACTAAAAACATATTTGAAACAGTTCATGTGACTTCAGTGGTTCTATCTTACTATTATAAAGTGACAAGAATACTTTTTGTGCACCAAAAAAACCAAAATAACGAATTTTCAACAATATCTATATGGGCCGATTTCAAAACACTGTTTCATGAAGCTTCTGAGCTTTATGAATCTTTTGTATCGAATTAGTGATTCGGATCTACTATCAAACGCCTAAACTGCTGAAATCACGTGACTTTGGCGCTCAGATTCACTGATTCGATTCGTAAAGCTCTGAAGCAGTGTTTTGAAATCGGCCCATATAGATATTGTTGAAAAGTCTTTATTTTGTTGTTTTGCCGCACAAAAAGTATTCTTATCGCTTTATAATATTAAGATAGAACCACTGAATTCACATTAGCTGTTTCAAATATGTTTTTAGTACCTTTTTGGAGCTTGAGAGGTGCAGTAACATTGCTGGCAATAGAGGTCTCACTGAGCCATCGAATTTCATCAACAATATCTTAATTTGTGTTCCGAAGATGAACGAAGGTCTTAGGGGTGTAGAACGACATGAGTGTGAGTAATAATTTATGACATTATTTTCATTTTTGGGTGATCTAACCCTTTAAGCAGCATTCAATTCAGTCTAGTAGTGATGCACCAAAATATATATATATAATTTTTTTTACTGAAACTGAAGTTTCAGTAATTATATCTAATTGAACTAGTAATGCAGTTCAGGGTGTCATGATAAATTGAACCACTCATAGTAAAGTTTATTTGCAATGTGCAAATTTTACTTATTTCCACTCTATCATCATTTTTGGTCATGGTGCTTTCACACTGCTGACATGTTTACCTGTTGTAGCTGATCCACAATGTGTGCAAGAAATAGACACTGACACAGTCAAAACACATCTTTGGGAAAGGGGATTTCTGCCCTCCAAAATTATTTTGCCTTTTCGGACTAATATTTTCAGTTGCAAATAATTACAATCTAGTGATTCAAGCAACTAAAAATTTTCAAAATCATCTAGTCAGTGCATTAACTGAACAACAATTAGACTATTTGCCATTATGGAAGCCATGAATAGGCTGGTTTCAGGTTTACCAGACCCTGATTGGACATGTTTCTTAGCGGTCCTTTATATAATAAGATCCACTGGTCTTAAACACAACACTCAGAATTAATTGTTCCCATGTTTTCACAGTTTAGCTAAACAGCTAAAGCATAGTTGCAAAAAAAATAAAATCTCAATCTAATTGAAGTTGTAAAAAGGCCTATTTTTTTGAAAATGTCTTTTTCCATTTGTACTTGCATAAATGATATATTCTCCATAAAAAAAATAGCTGGATGTTCTTTATTATGAGTAAGGTCAATACACAATGACTTCATACTACTAACTAGCAGTGTGTTTATATAATTAAAATGAGATTAATAACTAAAGCAGTAGGCCAGTTTAAATTGAAACTTGAAAATAAATTGAAAATTGGACTGTAGGATGTTGATCTCTTAAATGGCTTTGCTGCCTACAGTTCCCACAGGAAGTGTGGCTGGGGAGAGAGAGTGAACGAGAGAGACAGGGACGGGGTTAAAGACCCGTGTTGAAAAAGTAGGAAGTGGCTGTGGGAGCCCGTCTGCTTTTGGAGGCTGGAGTTATTGGGGCCAGAACAGCACACAGAGTCCTCATGCTACACACACGTGACAGGCACTTTGACTCTCCCAGCTGCGTCACCTTGGAAACTGCAAGTAATGTTGCTGCAGCTTTCCCATCCTCCTTTGCCAGACGAGCTGTTAGGAAAGAAATCGACCTCCTCAGATCCAACCTTTTGCCATGCTGCTGACTGCCGTCTATACAGCTTAACAACCTGCTGACATACTACAGTCCTCGGGATGAGGTGATTGTTGAAGTTCACTGCTGATCTGTGATCAGCTACACTAGATCTTTAGACACCAAGCTGACGGTCGGCTGTTGGGCAATGTCAGGCTGTTTTTGAGAGTCGGTCGGCTTAGTTTTTCCCGGTGTTTTCTGCACCATTGGCTCTAGTCACATAGCGTCTGGGTTTTTAGGGCCGATTCAGCATGTTGAATCAGCACTGTCGGCGAGAGAGAGAACTCTGATTGGCTGTTCAGTTTAGCGAACAAGTCAGTGCATGAGCAAAGTCAAGACGATAAAGACAGAAGGCTGTTATAATTTTACGTCATCTTACCTGAGCATTCGAATGCACGAATATTTACATAAGAACATGAGTCGACTGGAATAAAAGAAAAGCGCTGCTTTAAAAAAAAAAAAAAAAAGATTTATTATTTATTTTGCTGATTTTACCCTTTGTTACGATAGGATAGTATAAAGGGGACAGGAAGCAAGGTGGGAGAGAAAGAGGAAGACGGGATCGGGAAAGGCCCGCAAGCCGGGACTCAAACTTGTCGCCCAAAGCGCAACAGCACTATATGTCAGTGTGTTATTAACTCCACGAGGCTATCACTGCTGATGTTGCTAGGTTTACAGTCTGTATATCTGGAGTCTTAGTTTTGGTTTTCCTTTTTGAATGATAAGAATAGACTATTGATACCTGCTGTTATAGGCAGATATTTACTTGCATGCAAGCGCAGAACGCACATGCTAGTTGACAGTCACGTTTAGTCCTTTTGGTGCGTTCAGGCGCAGTTTTTTGGCAGAGAGGCGACAACACAGTCAGTTGCTTTTGTTGCTGCTAGTTCTTTAACATCGGCTTTGTGTATCCCGGGCTTTATAGTGAGGGTTGGGAAGGAAAAAGTTACATCACTTTTTTTTTTTTTCTTGGAAAATGTATTTTCTATGATATTACTTTCCATCATCTTTGCATGTCATGCTTCAACTTTGTCTCACAATTGTGGTTTTCCCTCAGCATGCCAGACACGTGAAAGGTCAGTTACATCAGTCTTGTCAAAGCATAGACAACAGTGTGTGTCGCTCAAGAAGGATCTGATGCCTCACTGTCTATAACAGATTGTAAGTGTGCAAAAATATGAGAGAAAATTGAGCTTACGAGAAATGAGCTTTGAATTGCCAATTTTCTTATTAGAAGCATCATCCATGTTGTATGAGACCAAAGTGCAGACCAAAGCCAAGAGACTTTAGAGCCTCAAAATGCCACTATGCCGCCAAAATGAGTCATGATTCATGACACTGACTGACTGTATTATGCCGTTTTAGCTGTAATTTAATAGTTGGTCAAAACCTCAGTTTTCTTGTTACCTAAGAGTTGAAGATCTGTCAACAGCAAGACCTTGTGAACACGTTCCTAAAATGGTCCTTTCTTACTACAAAATATATTTTCCTTTTCTTTTTTGATTTTGAGCTATAATGTGACCTGGAAATGATTTTACCGTAGGAGTTTAAAGCGGCCTGTTATATCAGACAATATAGAGTTTGACGCAAGCTGTGCTGTGAAGATATACACAGTTGGATGAAAATAAAAGTGTCCATAGGTTTCGAAAACAAAGGTTTTTTTATGCTCTGAAAAGTCAAGACCAGGCTCTGTTGGTTGGTGGTATAGGTCCAGGTGGTATAGGACCATGAGAGGATTCGGTTTTAGTGGCAACTCGACTATGTTGAATGTTAATCTAACTTAAATGACTTTTGGTGCATTGTTATAGAAAGACAGTTCACTCCTATTAGTTATGAATGGGAGAAACTGCAACGCACAATATGGCGGAATACGTACCGCCTTCTACATAAAAGAACCAATCGCTAATTGATAAAGTCATTGCATCACTGCAGCTGCCGTTACAATCTCTGGTTCCTATATAAACCTAAGACTCGAGCTTAGGACTGCACATGCACTTTGGCTCATCTAGCCTGAAAAAAAGATAAAGGTGCCCTAGAATCAAAAATTTTATTTACCTCGGCATAGTTGAATAACAAGAGTTCAGTACATGGAAATGACATACAGTGAGTCTCAAACACCATTGTTTCATCCTTCTTATGTAAATCTCATTTGATTAAAAGACCTCCAAAGAACAGGCGATTCTCAACAAAACACCGACTGTGACGCAACAGTCGGGATCATTAATATGTACGCCCCCAATATTTGCATATACCAGCCCATGTTCAAGGCATTACACAAGGGCAGCCAGTATTAACGTCTGGATCTGTGCACAGCTGAATCATCAGACTAGGTAAGCAAGCAAAGACAATGGCAGATAGAGACAAAATGGCAGATAGAGCAATAATAACTGACATGATCCATGATATCATGATATTTTTAGTGATATTTGTAAATTGTCTTTCTAAATGTTTCGTTAGCATGTTGCTAATGTACTGTTAAATGTGGTTAAAGTTACCATCGTTTCTTACTGTATTCACGGAGACAAGACTGTCGTTATTTTCATTTTTTTAAAACACTTGCAGTCTGTATAATTCATAAACACAACTTCATTCTTTATAAATCTCTCCAACAGTGTGTAATGTTAGCTTTAGCCACGGAGCACCATCAAACTCATTCAGAATCAAATGTAAATATCCAAATAAATACCATACTTACACGATTAGACATGCTGCATGACGAACACTTTAAAGATCCATTTTGAGGGCTATATTAGCTGTGTGAACTTTGTTTATGCTGTTTAAGGCAAGCGCGAGCTCCGGGGGCGGAGAGCACGAGAATTTAAAGGGGCCGCAGCCTAAATCGGCTCATATTTAATGATGCCCCAAAATAGGCAGTTAAAAAAAATGAATACAAAAAAATCTATAGGGTATTTTGAGCTGAAACTTCAGACACATTCAGGGGACACCTTAGACTTATATTACATCTTTTGAAAACACGTTCTACGGCACCTTTAATGCTATTTTAGCATAAGAAACAACATTTATGGGACAGTTCATGTCAGATTTTATTGCTGATTTGAAATGTTACTTAATTGTGAGTTTGCCAAGCAATTTTTGAGATTTCAGGATTCCCCCATTCAAATAGATAGGACCTAGCAATGGATGCCCAAAATTAATTTTTCTTGTAACAAGTTTTGGTCCCACTTTGTTTATACTACTAACATAGAAATTTATTATTTGATACAATGCACTTATTGTGTAAATATGTACATTGTACTTATTGTACTTCCATTGTATATTTAAAACCTAACCATAATGACCAAACCTGTCTAACCTTACCCGTATCTCACCTCAATAGCAGTACAAATGTTTTGCAATACAAAATGAACATAGTTAGTACATTGTACCTAACAATTTTTTTTTATGCAAGTAAATAATAGTTACTGACCCCTAATATAAAGTGTGACCCAAGTTTTTGTTGTTTATTTGCTTTCATATCATGTCATACTCTTTAGTGGTTCATGTAAACGTCTAAAGTGCATACTTGATGTTT
Organism: Anabarilius grahami; assembly: GCA_003731715.1. NCBI lineage: Eukaryota > Metazoa > Chordata > Actinopteri > Cypriniformes > Xenocyprididae > Anabarilius > Anabarilius grahami. The sequence goes on from RJVU01028973.1 coordinate 5,806,522, forward strand.
CTCGGTGCAATCAGAGCCAGTTGTATGAGGCACGAGAGAGATTAAAACTTAACCCGCACATTCATCTCTTGCTGACACGCTGGGTCTCTCTTGTGCATTTGCAACATTTTTAATCACTAACCAATTATGATATTGTAATGCATTGTGATGTATTAAATTGTGATCATATATCAAATCATATATTGCATAAAAGAGTGCACAAAACACATCAAGCAGGCAGAGGCACAGATGAGCAATTCTTTTTCAGAAACCTCAAGTCAGATTTATTTTAGGAAGTTGGTTTGTTTAAAACATTTTCAGTGAAGCAGCTTTCGTCAGTTCATGTGAGTCATCACTAAAAAATGAAGTCCCTATGGGCATTTTTTGCATTTTTTTTAAGGGAGATAATTGTGTTTTCAATTAAGTTGTTTAAGTTGTTGTCAATGTGAATTCCGATACAAATCCACAATATCTGTGTCCCCACTGTGGATATAGACTGGGGGGCGGTTGGTTCGTTTTCCACTTGAAGTGCACTCACAATCCCACAATCGTAGAGTTATAAGAAGCTGTAGAATTGTCAAGCCAAATGGGTTAACCGGATATGCCTGACTGTACCTCTCCATGGTCTTCATAATGTTAAGAGTTCAGTGACTAGTTGGCTGTTGTTAACGGTGGGGTGCTTTGTTGTCTGGACCCAATATGTTGTTTTCCAGAGTACAAGGACTCTCTCCAGGAAGAGACTAATAGTAACAGGTGCCTCGGTTCCCTCTGAACCTAGTCTGCTGTGACGTTCAGCTTGAACTGAGTTGTCAGGATTGCCGGTGCCAGAGGAATAGGTGTGAAAGTGTGACAGCTGCAGGGTTGTGGGTGAGACAGGCTGTTGCTTACTAGCTGAAGGGTCAGAGAGAATGGAGGCAAAAGCCATTTAGAGCTGTGAGGTCTCAGGGAGCCAGTGGCCATGGGGGGTTGGATGGTGAATCTATACTGTTCTGCTTGTTGGCCAGATTCTCCTGTGTTATTCACCTCAAACTATCCCTCACCTTATTGTCCTGCAGCAGCACTCCATCTTTCTCCTGTAGGAGTCCCTGCTCCTCCTCAACTTGGGGTTAAGTTTTGAAAACAAAATCCATGCAGCCGAATGTGCCTTTCCATGCTAATGGCCAAAACACAAACTGTGTGCGAGATGGAGCGGAACGTGAAAAATAAAGTATACCCGGCCCTTTAGTAACACTATCCACCATGCCATCAAGCAGGCAGGTAACCAGAAGGTTGCTGATTCAATCCCCACTAAAATTATCATCACTGTGCCCTTGAGTAAGGCCCTCCAGGTTGCTCCAGACAGGTTGTCACTGTAATAAGTTTGTATTGCCGTTACAGACAGACATTACGTGATAGACATTTCATGGTTTCACAGACAGAAAAACTGGTTTCACATGAGGAAAAATGTAGTGCTTTTGTTCATTCCGGAGGTGTTGATGTACAGTTAGTTTTAAGTGTACTTGATCATGTTGACAGCAGTTGTTGCATTCTAAAACCATTGTGCGTTGTACATCATGCAGGTAATTACCTGAGAAATGTGAAGCGTTTTAATGGGCTTAGGTCAGGGGTAGATTACGTATTTCATTTGATTCGAATGAAAACTCGGCATGGAAATATAGTCAGTTTGATGTGTTGGATTGTTGTGTACCTTAGTGTTGGTGGTTCAGTTGTCAAATACACAGTTGAGAACACATCTGTCCAAAAAATCTCAAACCGTTATCACTCAGTGCCACAAGCGCAGTGCCACTCCAAAATCTCACTTAGATTGGAATTGGCTGAGAGATGATTTATATCATATTCAAGCATGCTCATTTTCATTTGATTGGTTTTGAATCAATGCCACGTTCATGTTGAACATTTTAAGGGTACATTTACACGAGAACAATGTACTAAAAATGGAAAAGTTTTTCCTTTGCGTTTTTCATGTACAGATGACAACGTTGTCACAACGATCCCTATGAGTAAACAGCCCCTAAGTAACACAGTTTGGATGGACTTTAGTTTGGGTGAATTGGTTGTCAAAGAGGGAGACGTCTTGATTTTTTGGGAAGCCAGGAGTATCTCTGCTCTCAGTACCTGTGGTTGGGCCTGTAAATTAGTATTCCTGCATCCCGCTTTCTCCCCCAATCTCTCCGCTCTCCAGTCCAGTGGAGCGAATCTCAACAGGAGGCGCACCCCGATCACTATCTCTGCTCCACACAGCTGGCAACATCTGCTTCTGAAAGGGAGATAAGAAGGGCTTGGCCACTCCACCCTGCCACGTTCCACACAATATCCGTGCCCGTCTGCTTCCTGCTCCAACAGACCATTACCAAACCCAGCCACAGAACCATGGCACGTCTGCCTTTTCCATCTCTGTAGGACTCTCCGATGATTCAGGGATTCAGACTTGGCTCAACATCTGCCTGGACATCATAGTGCATTATGAATCTTTGCTTTCGGTTTGAGCAGCTTTTGCGGTTTCGTGTTCATGGGATGTGAGAACAGTGCATTTTCAATCAGTTATGTTTTACATATTTTTGTTTTTGTACATTTAAAATTGAAATGGAATAAAACAAATTCAATGTTTGATGGCAGAGTACAACATTATGAGTTTTCTCATTATGAAATTCAAAATGGTGTTGAATTACTTTTGGAATGTGAGAAAGATTCTTGAATGATAGACTTTGGACCTGGTGAAAACATGTCAAAATGAGATGCTGATTGATTGAAAACTTTTTTTGGGGGGCAGCCAATAAACCAACATTTTCATCAGCCAATCAGATTTTAAGGTTAGGCTTAGGGCTAGGTGAGGTTTTTGAACAACATTCGTGTAAACTGTATAATTTCTCTATGATATTAGGGCAGGAGTGTCCAATCCTGCTACTGGAGGGGCCGGTGTCCTGCAGAGTTCAGCTCCAACCTGCCTAAAATCACTTGCCTGGAATTTTATGTTAATCCTGGAAACTTTGAATAGCTGGTTCAGGTGTGTTTGATTAGTATTGGAGCAAAACTCTGCAGGAATAGTGGTCCTCCAGGAGCCGGATTGGACACCTCTGTATTAGAGGTTGTGTTTGGATGAGGGTTTGGGATTAGGGTTAGGATTGTTGTTTGGCATTAGTTATGTTCCAGAATCAACAAAAGATCTTCATCTGGGAACACGTTTTTACTGTTTTGTATTTCCAACAGCATTGCTTTGGGATTATCTTTAATAGTTATATTTGAATCATGTCAAAGCCATTTCTGAACTATTTAATTAAAGTAGTAATCAGACTTGTTGCTGTGGGTAAAATTACTTCCCTTTAAGTTCAGCAAATGTCATTAAATCTAGTAGACATGTGATCCTTGTCATCAAACATTGCAGATAGCAGAGAGAGAGAGTGAGTGGTATGTTGTTATACCTGAATAGGCCCCAGCTGTAGGGCCAGTTAAAATTTCAGTGTACTAAGTAACCGGTGACAAAAGCAACTGCTGAGCCCAGCCTTTTGTTTTTGTTCTCCCAACAAAGTGCACAAGCCAACCTCCCCCGGTGTTACAGCACTGGGGACATGCCTGCGCTACTGAAATCCATCAACTAGAGGAGGTAGAGGCTACTGACAGACCTGGGAGTTGCCTGGAAACTACTCCATAGCTGAGACGTGTACTGAGAGATTTTGGTATTCAGTATAGCTCTCGTTGTTCACAGTCTCATTCCTGCTGCAGTGCTTATCTTGTCTTGAAAGCATTCTTTCCTCCTGTGCTCAAATCTCTTGCTCCCTCTTTTCTCCATCCATTTTTTTGGAGGAAGCTGTAGTGATTTATGAGACAGGGAAAACTGTACATATTTTAAGGTCTTACATTCCCTGAGATTCTAAAACTTAGTCAGCTGCTTTGCTGTTTGCTGCCTCCAAGCAAAAAGACAGCACACACACAAATATAAGGGAATATTGATTCTTTTTAGTATTGCATAAAATAAAAGTGTAGTTATAGTCTACATTTCTCTTAGCTGCTATCTTCACTCTGAAAATAATGTATTGGCTCAACAACAACAACAAAAAATAATGCAACAGTTTGCATAATTTTTTTTTTGAGTATGACAACTTTGAGGGAATTTACGTTCAACCATCAAGCTACATTGAGTTAGAGGAACTTAATCATTTGTAGCATAAACACAGATTTTTAAGTTCATTACTCAAAAAAATTAAGTCACTCCAACTACCAGAGTTGCCCTGGAACCAAATAATCTTATTTCAGTTAAAATCAACTGCCATCATAGCACATGCTAACATAACTTATTTGACATGTATATTTAATGACCAAGTAAGATATTACTTGTTACTGGCATTAGCACAGTCATTGCTTATAGAGTGTTTATCTTCATGTATCTACTCTTCAGCACAATGGTAACCACAAAAAATTCAACTTGACAGAAACTCTTTTAAATGTCAAACATAACAGCATTAAACACTAACAGGTCGTTCCCTTCACTAAAAACAAACAAATTAACACTTAATTTCAACATCATTGCTGCGTCCCAGTTCGCCTACTAAAACTACGCCCTAAAAGTATGTACTCTTTTTGTGAACAAAAAGTACTTACTTTTGAGTGTGTAGCAAAAGAGTAGACAAGCTTTGGGACATACTATCACGTCATACAATCGCGTCTTTTCTCTCTGTCGCACCCTGTCACCATAAACTGGCCTGTCAATCATCTTACATCCTCCACATTTCATTTAGTTAATTTCCTGCCGTATCGGAGAGAAATGCAGCACCACATTGATCTGCAGTCTCGGGTCTTTCATGTGGAGAACTGTCCTCATATTAATGCATAATGATGCATTTAAAAGTTATTAGCCAATCGGATCTTTATAAAAGTCCACATTGGTATTTGCAGATGAAAAATAATTAAATAAATATTTTCTATCAGGTTGGACTGATTATTAGTCACTCAAACCTCTCAGCGTCGATCGCGCATATCCACCATGTTTTGTAGTTTTTAACACTTTTTACTCGTGTTTGTAGTTCTGAACTGAATCCTCGTCCAACGCGCAATGGAATGTGGGCAATATTAGCCTTTATAGTGTGCACGGATCCACACTTCGAAAATCTACCGGAAATAGTAGACCATCCGGGGACTTTTGGCACACTCTTTTCAGCATACTATGCTTTGGGACACACTTATTTTAATCTCACATACTATTTAGGATGGATAGTATGGACATTGGGATGCAGGGCAATTCTCCTTATCCAGTCCTATGCAAAGCATGCTGGGAACTAGAAATCCACTGCCTAATTTCCAAAGTTATCAAGACAATTTCATTAAGTTACTTCAACCTAATTAAAAAAAAAAAAAAAAGCAATTAAAGCAGAAATTTTAGTTTAATTTCAGACGATATTAAGTTGATTATTATGTCAACAGAACTCTACAAAATAATGTTTGCAACTTAAAAGGTTTAATTAAAACAATAAATTCGAATTTTTAACTTGCAACCATGCATTTATTTAAGTTGTGGTAACAGGTCCCCTAAATTACTTCTTCACTGCTTTTTGCAATGCATTTGTGGATGGCCTTCCTTGTGAAAGATGTGATTGTGCTTTAGAACTTAATAAAGTTTAGACAAAATAAAGTTACTTAAGTCAGCATTGTTTGTTGTTAAAACACAGTTTGTAGTGCTTTATGTACTGTCTACCTAGGCAGCTCACTAGGATTTGGAGAAGGGCTAAAGAGAGCTCTTTTTAGAAATCAAGGATGTGTTTTAGGATTAGTTTATTTATTAGTAGATGTGCCATACTACTTTTCTCTAACTAGTTGGTAAAAGGGTGTGATTTATCAGTTTTAGACTTGAGTAGATAAAACCAAGTGACTCAAGTGCCAGGCTGTGAAAGGCCAGCGCTTGAATCACCCCTCAGGAATTGTCTGGTATTTTTGGCATTCAAGACATGAGAGTATTGTTGTTGTGCCTTTTTTTTCTTTTCGTAATCAAGCTGCTATAAATAGAGCAGGGTCCTGGACACTCCCAGAGACTTTTAGAGCATTTAACTACTGGCTCTCTGACTTGGAGTGTCAGAGCATGAAAATGTTTTTGCAAATTCTGACATCAAAACCGGTATGGCTGCTTTAAGTGGTTCCAAAGGTCTTTCGGAGTATTGGAAAATCTTTTTTCCTATTCTTTGGATGACAAGTCCAAACCTCACAGCTTTTGGATTTTAAATCTCCCCACCACTAACCAAAATAACAATTGTAATGATTACATTTACCACTGTGGGAAACTAGAGCCCTTGTTCACTCTTTGTTTGACTGGTCATATCGCAGCAAGGTAACACACAGTCATAAAACATGTATCCTACAACTCTCAAAACACAGTTCTTACACTGACGTTGCCAGGAAAACATGTCATGCTCATCTCTACCCTAAAAGAGACAACAGCCATCTGATGTTTTCGAGTGTGGCTACAGCTTGTAGTAGCTAGTAAAGGAGAATGTCCTTTTGAGTGTTTACCATGAATCTGAGTGCTCTCCAGTGAAGTCTCCAGTGAAGTTGAGTTGCGCTAGCTGTGAGCATAGAGCCACGGGATTTTTACTACCCTGAGACACTGGAGAAGTTTAAAAGCCTAGAGTTTCTACCTTTTATCAGACAGTTTTAGTGGATGTGTATAAAATCAGTTATTAGATTAGATATTATGTAAGAATATTCAAAGAAAAGGTTTTATGTAAAAAATGAAGCCCATTTTTACAACCATTTAGTTTCATTGCAAACACTGTTGACTCAAACAAACACACTAGGGCTGAAACTAATGATTATTTTGATAATCAATTAGTTGGCTGATTATTTCTTCGATTAATCAGATAAAAAAACAATTTTCTTTTTGATATTATTTTATTGACAAAACACACTATTCCAGATCCTGCCCAATGTCCTTCAAACAAACGTGCCGACTGAATGCTATGAAAACATATATAGTGAATATATCTCTATCTATGCTATATGAACAAGAGCTATTTAGCAAAAAGACAGTTTAAATCCCTACATTAAAAATGAAGATAATAATAAAGAAAAACACAAACTCATTGTTAGGAATGTTCAGCAGGAACACACATTCACTCTGAACACAGTAACCTGTTACTGTCATTTCTTTATCTTGTAAATGTAAGAAACGTCTTAAATTTATATTCAATGACATGATGTTACCCCTTTACAGATACTATTCTGATAAAATACTTGAATTACATGTTGACTTCTAAACCTAAATTTAATGTCCAACAACAGATATTTCAGCAAAAATGAATATTTTTGCGCTGAATTTTAATTTTCTCCCTCTCTAATGCATCCCGTCTGTTTGTACGCACCAGCAACCATTCAGTAAAGTCTGAAGTTTAACGCAGACTGTCAGGATGAGCCTTAATGCAAAATGGAAATACTCGCATGAATTTGTAACACTTACAGATAAGGATATAAAACCGTAAAATGAAAGTTTTGCGCTGAGGAAACATACAGTATCACACATTAAACCGCACACGCAGTCTGTCAAAGCACCTGACAGGGCAAGCCATGTTAAACATTACGCTAATGCACTAGCTTGAAGCTCAAAATAAAGAATTCTCATGTTTTGGGCTGCTTGGATCACACACCTTTCCGGCAGCAGCTCACTCTGTTTCCTCCACTGTTTTAGATACATTTTGTCAATAGAAATGCGTTATTCAGTGCTGTATTTTGGCGGTGTCCATGTTGTCCGTTCATGGTGGACAGACGTGACTAATTGATAATGACATTTGTTGTTGATGATTTTCATTATTGATGATTATTGATTTTATCAATTAGTTGTTGCAGCCCTAAAACACACCCCTCTCTTCAATGCTCCACCCCCAAAATGCACAAACAGGCAATGCAAGAGTGGATGTCTCTTTATCATAGTAGAAACAAAGTAAAATAACAAAAAAATAAATAAAGCGAAGATGACGAGTGAATGACAAGAAAGAACAAAAAATTAACACACAGCACATGAGCATATACAAGCAAGAGTTTTGTGTTAGTCGCCAGTAGCCCACCAGCTCCAGACAAACAATCACTCAAAACTGTCCTGTTACTATAGCTAACATTACAACAACAGCATATCTTGGTTCTGTGAAACATAGCAAAACCAATGTTACTTGCATATGGAGCAGAAACAAAACAACCTCTGTGTCTGTTTTCAGGCCTTTCCACTTGGGCCTCTCCAGCGCTGGAAAGCTTTTCTAATATTAACACGGGTCCTAAAGCTCTTGCCTGATGATAACCCTCTTTTTCAAGTGATATTCCTTCTTTTTGTAATGTCTCTCAGCCATCTCTCTTTCTACAGTCTTTCTTCAAATCTCCCTCTTGCTCACTCTCTCTCCTCCCCCATCATGAGTGTGCACGCCCCTTACTGCTGATTGGCTGCAAGTGTGTTGTGGCGCTCGGTCCAATCCACTTTCACCAGGGCTTCTCAGAAATCGCTTAATTGGCAATAATCGCTTAAGTATTTCCTCAGACCTTTAACTGGCTTGATTTTTCTTTATGCAAAGCATAATTTCTAATTTTTATTTTATTTTAATTATGTTGGCCTGGATATGTTCTTAGCATGTTTTGTGGGATTGGCCATTAACCGTAATTTGAATAGAGTTTTCTCTTCTGAGGTATTCATTCTTCAGGTATTAATGTGTATTGCGGAGTTGAAATGGATTTCTGGCTCTGTATGCTGTTGTTTGGATTGGCACTAAACATTATATTGAGCTCTTTGTCGTTCTGGTTACTGGTATCATATTATTTCCTGCTGGATGCTCAATGGTTGGCTTGTCCAGTTGGTTAAATGAACCGTCTGGTTCAGTAGGGTTGAGGCAGATATAATTGAGTTGGTGTAATTGGAGCATGCTTGAAATATTGATCTGTGAGATGATGTGGGGAATCCCACACACTGCTGCCAAACAACAGACACTGACAGCAACACCATTGTGATAGAGCCAGTAAAGATGGGAGCACTGTCTCTTTCTCGTCTTTCTCACTTATTTCATCATTGTATCAGCTTAGTGTAATTGAAATATGAGCTGTCTGTTATGTTATAAATTAGATTAAATTGCTTCATAAACAATTGTGAACAAGAAGGATTGGGGCTCAGTGATGTATTGAAAACTGTTAACAGTGTTAATTTTAACTAAAACTATTAAAAGTAATATTCATATTCAAATTCAAATTTATTTATAAAGCACTGAATAAAACAACAACGTTGACCATAGTGCTGTTCAAACAATAACACAATAAGCAGAAGACAACTTTTAAAAAAGGATCACATCCATAGTTATATAAGTAATATAAAACGAAACCTTAAAAAGACAAAGTACATCTTAACTAGGATCAGAAGAGGCATATATGATACTAGCAACCTCCGCAACTTCTATGATCGAACGCTATCGTAAAAAAATATGTTTTCAAATGGATTTTAAACTGGCCAAGCATCGGTACGTTCCTAATATATAACTGCAGGCTGTTCCATAATTTAGAGGCAGCGACTGCAAACGCGCGATCCCCTCTGGATTTCATCTTAGACCGGGGAACAACAAGAATTTTCTGTGATTGAGATCATAAGGATCTTATTGGCTTTTTCATAGGCAACTAACTAAAATAAGTTTGAAGTTTGAAACTAAAATAAAAACTAAAAATATAAAAAATACAATCTAATTCAAATTAGTTATTTTGTACTGTTTTAAAGGCATGGTTTAAAACACTGATTCATCTATTTGTTTGGCTTTACTTAAAAAATGTTCACAGAAGTCCCCCTTACATGCTTTTGAAAGATTTCAGTTAGAACAATAAATACAAAACGTTATTTATTTATTTAATTTTTTTTGGACATTTAATAAGAAGTGGAAAGCATGCTTTTTATTATATAATTTTTTTATTGAACCATTTTCTTTCATTATTTAGATTCAAAATTTAGCAACAAGATTCCAATTCATTTAAGAGCAAATGCATATTATATCAAATAACATCAAAAGGATTAGTTCAACTAGTTTAACTAATGGTTTAGTTTTAGTTTGTCCAGCCCTAAGGTGTTAGTGTTTTTTATTTATTTATTTATTTTATATATATATATATATATAAGTTTTATACC
>RJVU01028973.1:5816640-5835504 GCA_003731715.1 Anabarilius grahami
CATTATTGTGTTACAGGTAGTTGCGTGATCATTTCTGCATATTCTAAAATGCTCCAATGACACTGATGCCTTTCAGTTGTAAAAAGCTGAACAACCAGCTTCTAGGTGTTTAGAAATTCTTTGACTAATTATATACTTGCCTGTAATGATTTAAATTACATGATTTTGTCTTAGTATATGTTAATGTCATTAGTTTTCAATGACTAACAGTAGCCCGGGGCTAAGCCCTCTCAGATTCCTCTAATGAGTGGCACACAGAGCAAGTCTCGACTCATGTCAAGCGTGTTTCATGCACGTACACTGTCAATTGTGGAATTGATTGAGGCTTGAAGGGATTGACCTGCGTAAACTGCCGCATCTGTCATGAACGCTGAGCTTTCCACACTCACGCAACTTTATGAATCTTTCTCACACCGCTGTGACCGAACTGTAGCTTCTGAAGTGTAAATCATGTTTGTTTGGAGCCCCGGAGCCATTTTTGCACTCGTTCTTAAAATGATTAAAGTGAGGAATCGTGTGAGTGAAGTGGGTTCGTGATCGGATTAGAAATGCTGTTGTCTGGAGGCAGAATCTCATGTCTGGGACTGCACTGCTATGCAGCCGATGGGCAGCTCAGTTCAGCTGCTGGTGAATCAGCTGTTTGCCTCAGCTTGTGCTCCACTACATTATTTGCCCTTTGACCCCTGACCTGCCATTAGACTTTGCATTAGATGTTAAAATGCATTAGAATACTGTTTGCAGTTTAATATTCAGTCAATCAATAGTAAACCATTCGCAGGTTGATGTCGACATTGCTTGTTGTTCGGGCTGCTCAATAGGGTTGGGTATTGCTTGAATTTTAGCGATTTCGATTCTTGCCAATTCCCAGTTTGAATTCCAATAAAAAAATGTGAAACGTTTAGATATTGTCAGCTTTTTGTCAACAAATCAACAGCTCTAAAGAAAATTTACAAAAGGAACTTTTGCCTAATGGTTTTAACAAAAAAAACAAAATAACACTGGATAAAATATGTATTAATCCTTATTAAAGTTACAAAAGTCAAGATCAGTGAGTGATTTTCTTTTTCTTTTGTTCTTTGGTTAACTTTAATGACACAGACAGAAGCAGGTTTTTTAGGCTGCTGTCACTTTAAGACCTAATGCCCGGATCCAATATACTGTTACACATGCACAGCACAGAAAACAGTGCACAAGTGCCGAATTGAGTTCTCTTTTGCCTTGTGTAAAATGTGCACACAGGAATCGATAAGCGGAATCGAAATGCGTGTCTTATTGATTTCACGGTTTTGGAAATTTAGAACTGGTTCTCCATACCCAACCCTACTGCTCAAACATGTCAGCTTTGACAACCAGTACAAATAAAACATGTTTGAATTATATTGAATTAATTATTTGCAAATCCATATAAGAAAAATAATCTTGAAAAGATCATTTTGATAATTTTAGATTTATATTTTCTCATGCTTAGTGTATTATAGCTACCAGCTTGAAAATGGAATGACAATGAATTTTCCTTAATTGGACATGGGTTATTTAACAGGGGTGCACACTGCTCATTTCATCAAAATTCACTGTTTTAAAAAGCAAATGTGTTCACTTACGTGATTCGTGTAGATCTGAAGTGTTTGACTAGAAGCCGGACAATCCCGCTTCTGAATTTATTAGCACATATTTATTTATTATTATTATATTTCATGGCCCATTAAAATATATCCTTGAATAGTTTTGATTATTATTAATTGTAAATATTAAATATTACAAAAAATATAAATACATATGAAAATGACTGAAATGTGTACTTGAAACCTGTTCTTATACATTCCCAGTGAAGTATTTCCTCAGATCTGTAATTGTCTTTGCATGCGTGATTACAGCATATTGAATCTATGTAAGTTTTAGGAACTTTGATTGTTTGGACTTTTGCTGAGAACGAGACTTTAATTGAAATATTTCTTCTCTGTGATTTAAGTTTGTAGTTTTTCATTACTCTCATTCTGCTTGATTAAACCTTGAGAATGTTAAAGTGCCACTCCATTTTCAGCTTCACACTCGTGTCTTTCAACGTGTCTGTTCACACTGTCAACATGGATGAACATTAGTTTTCTGCAGTTAGAGATTCGTGAAAAGTTTATTGAAATGTATTATCTCAGCTTCTCCTTCTATGGGCCATCAAATGTGTTTATTTAAAATATCTTTGATATGGTTTTAAAGTCTGTTCCTTTGTATGTGTTATAGTCACAGACCACAGCATTTGCATGTGTTGTTGACAATGGCAACAAAGGAACTAGACAGAAAAAGCACTGGAGTCTCCTTTTAATCACAGTTCAGTTCTCAAACAACTGTCATAAATGCATATTTGCATTCACAAACAGTCAGTAACATGTCTTATTAGATTTTCTTTTGCCCATTGTAAGTTTATAAAATTCTATAATCACCTGAGCAGAATAAAAAGAGAACAAGAGTTTTTTCATGTTTAAGCTATACAGATTATTTTGACATCACTTTCATTTAAAAATTGAATAGTGCTGGTCTGGATAGACTTTTAATTTACCTTCATGAAGTGTCATCCACTCTGCAGCATTCTGGTCAAGCTCCACCCACTTAGATAGGAAGCAGACATATTAAACAATTATTAAAGTGCGCTCCATTTAGTGACTTCTAAATTAACTGCTTGTTTTCAAAAATATTATATAATTTGTGTGTATTCTGTCCAGGTCTGGTATAAATAACTTTTTTACTCAAGTGGGCAAAATGTCTGCCCAATAGAGAGAAGTTTTGCTCAGCAAGAAAAAAAAAACCCATAACATTGCTTGTAACCATTTGAATGCATCAGATTGGCATGTAATATCCATTTTACCCTGTGCAATATTTGTTTGCTTTAACTGATGTCATACATTTAAACTTGGTTTCCAATATACACATGTAAAATGTATACATAGTATGTGTGTGTACTTAGAGTATAACGGTACACAAACAGTTCGGTACAGCAGGGGGATAAAACTAAACCCAAAATTTATTTTATCTTATTTTCTGTTAAACAGTGGTTTATGTAATAATCAACACTCAATAAAAAACATGTAAATTGCACATAAGGCAGGCTTTTCATTAACTTCTAAATCTAATTATACAATTATTTTACAATTCTTTTCCCTCTCCAATTAATTTTTGAAATATGATCATTTACACAGTTACTGTAACTTGTTTTCATGACAAATTTATTTAAATAATTAAGACATTTCTAACAGGTAAATTGAATATAATGAATATATAAGCTAATATAGTACATTTATTTAGTGAAATGCTCCTCTCTAGAGTTAATTTCTCTAATGAACTAACATACTATGGACACTAAATGACTTGCTTGAGGTAAATGAGATATGTGAGATATTATTCTCAAGCTGTTTTATTGATGTCTGAAACACTGGTTGAGAGATTTCACGTAAACACATATGCATAGATCGGCTGTTCTTCTTCTGTGCTTTTTCCTGTTGTAGCGGTGAGCAAACAGCATTGCATTACCGCGCACGACCCCTTCTGGATTGTAGTGTGAATCGCCTGTGAAAATGTACATTTAAACTCAGTAAAAACAGAAAACAGTAATATTGTGAAATATTAATAAATGAAGGGAAACTTTTCAGTTTGTACGTTACTAAAATAATAAAGGTTACAATTAACAGCTGTCCAAATTCAATTGCAATTTATTTTTAGATATAATAATCAACCCTCAAATAAAAACTGACTATACAAACATTTCTATTGCACATAAGGCAGTTTCTCTATAAACTTTTTTTGTTTTATTCGTTGCTGGTTTATTCAAACATAACTTACAGGTTAAGTAAGAATATAATGAATATGTAATATAGTCCATATATTTATTTTTTTCTAGCCTACTATCTAGCTATGGACATTGAATGGCTCTCCTGTGGTAAATGTAACATTACCTGACATATAGTTTAGAAGCTGTTTTTATTGACATCTTTCTTTGGTTGAAACACTGATGTACTGTTGTACTGTTTCTTTCAACATACCTTCTGATGTTCATTCATATTTATTTCACGCTATGACTAAAGAAGAAGAGATAATCGTTTCGCATGCCACTTGAACTGAGGCACTACAGCGATCTGTTATGCCACATTAGCGCCAAAGCTGCATTTATTGTTTGAATTTCGTGATAAAGTTGACAGAATTTGAAATATACTTTGTTTCATATCAGAATTAACAAAGCATAAAGCTTATTGTGATTATTGGATGGGAGGTGTGCTACAACTAATAATTAGTTTTGTTCACTCATCAACTGAAAACAGCATAGACAAATGACCAATTCTTTGGATCGATATCTGTTCATCACAGTGATGATCGATAAATTATATGCATAAAAATATTATTTTTTTTATTAATAGTAGAAGTCTGACCATTCATCATCGGCACCAATTTTCCTGATCATGGCAGCCATGTTTGTTTGTGTTTGTTTTTTTCCCTGTGTGTGTAATGTAGGATCACATTTGTACTTTACTGTTGTGTTAGGATCTTCTGGGAAATTGAGAGAACAGGATTCCCTCAAGTTTCAACGATTGTATGTTCCTCTCACCCTCTCTCCTGCCCCCACCAGCCCATCCTAATCATAATAAAACGTGAAGAGACAGTCTAGCGTGAAGAAATGTGCGTCCCCGAGCACATTCGTTCTGTCGCTCTCATTGGGTTTATTGGGGCAGAATGAGAGATTGCTCTGGAGAGGAGACCCCATCCTTCAAGCACTTTGAGAGGGTGAAAGGAGGCAATAGGACAGAAGGTGTGGCCGCTGTTACTATCAGGCTTGAGGCATGTTCTGCTGTGATCATACATATTTTAAGACTTGCCAGCCAATAGGATTCAAGAAAAGTGTTACACACAAAATGGATGGAAACAATGAGGACCGTAAACAAATGGACAAATGTATAAGTTGTGTTTGTTTAAGTCCAGTCTTGCACTAACAAGCTTAAGAGCTCAGAGAGGCAAAGACGCACAAATCATTTTAAATTCTACCAAAAACCTATGAATGGCTCTTTAATCCAGGCTGCTGTTGGCCGTCAAATGCAGGAAAAATGAGGTGCTAAATGTTCTCTGAGCTGCTTAGCATAATCATTATTCCCTTTGTTACAATGGCATCATATTACAGATCTACTGCTATTGTAGAGTCATTAACACTGCTGCTAAATCAGCATGCTAATGGTGTCTTTTAGAGACGTGGCCTGGGAAACATCTCCTGTTTGACTGATTTGGGATCAGTAATAGTTTAATTGATTGATGGTTTGATAAATTGCATATAGTTCCACAGCTTTAGTTAATCTGAAATGGTTGTATGACAAACCCGTATAACAAACCCATATGACATTCCTTTCTCTGTAGAACAAAGGAGAAACTATCCAGAATGTCCAAGCTGCTCTTTTTCATACAGCGAAAGTGGACTGCCTTTCAAAAACAGATAGAAAAAAGCAGCATTCCAATAGTCCATGCTGTATTTTCCAAGACTTAAAGTTGGCATGAAATGGAAACTGACCCTATTTCCTAAATGCATATTAATGATCTTAGTGCGAACAATTCATCTGTTCATGTAGCTCAAACAGTAGACAGTGGCACTAGCCACACCAAGTTCATGGGTTCGAATGCATGAACTGATAGTAATGTTTTTAAATTTTCTGTTTTTCCGGTGAAATGACAGACTTCTCCCTGGTGACGGATGCCTGACTTCTCCAATCAGCCCCCCCACAATCAACTTCAAACTCTCATTCAGATCTGCCATCCAATCAATAACTGATGAATTGTATGTCAACATACATAAGAAATAATGTGTTACTACTTCCGTTACATCACAACTTTAAGTGATTTGATACCTTTGTGTGAGTAAAAGACCCGAATTTAAGTTGTTTTTCACTGATAATTGTCATTGACTCCAACCTTTTGGTGTCTATGACATTTGTTTCTGTGATGCCAGCTTTTGCACATGGACTGTGCACGGATCTGTGACATTTATTGCTCTGTAGAAGTCTTTTCAGTGGACTCAGCCCTGCTGTTGAGTCTCTTGCTTGTTGATAGCAGTAAATATAATTTTTAATAGTATTTTGTCGCATAGTCTTAGGCAGAGTTGTCGGTAGACTTTTTTGCTGGAGTGCAAGTAAAAATTGTCAGAAAGAGAATTCCAAATGAACCATTTTTCATCAATTGTGTCTCAGAACCAGCAATGCCCAAACATTAATCAAAACATTAATTAATTAATCACTCTTCAGATCAGTTATTTTATAGTGAAACAGGTTACCAAAACAGTTGGTTTGATTCGGTTTGTTCTTCAGTCTGAATCACTCAGACAGCTCTGTAAGAAAAGTAACCAGAGTACCATGACATTAATTCTCTTTTCCTCTCTCTAATCTCTTGTGAACTAGATTATGAAGCTTTTCCTGTTTCCACAAAAGCCCATAAGATAATTACAGATTTTCCCTCTTTTTTGAAAACAGAGGCCAGGGTGAATCAGATTTTCTAACAATTTTCTTTTGAGTGTTATAACTCAGCATTAAGAAAAAAACTCCTGATTTCCTTGAGGATTGGTGTTCTCGGTTTATTTCCGCTTTGATTGTTGAGGCCTGGATCGGCAGCGCATGAGAATACTTTGATTTTGAATAATGTATTAGTAAATGTTGAAATTAACATTTGACTACGATTAATAAGTTAATTCAAGTTAGTTCATGTTAACTAACGGAACCTTATTGTAAAATGTTACCAGAATGTTTAAGCTGCGGTTTTTGTTTTCTGGCCACTGAAAGCTTAAAGACAGTTTTCCAGAAAGAGAGCACGGTGCATTGGAAAAGAGAGAGAAGTAGGAAGCGTGAGGGAGCGAAGCCCTGAGAATTTTTATTTTGGCCCAGTCCTGCCCCCTGCCTTCACTCTTAGCCACCCCAAACGCCCCCTTCCCCCTCCCTCCCTCATTCACACATTCAGGAAACAGGGGACCCTGCCAGAAGCCCTTTCTGTTTCCGGGAATCAGGCCCACAGGGCTGCTGTGTAGTGGGCCGGCTCTGACGTGAAGGCTATTGTTCCCGTGCAGAGCTCCATTGTGGAGGGGAAGGAACAGCAGCAAAAACAAAAAACACCCGCGGAAGGAGCTGAGAGGGAGGGAGGACAAGATGTCTGAGCTATTTCTGTAAAGAGGCTCCTTCCCAAAGAGTGGTCCGCTCGCTGATGAGATACGGCAGCTCTTGCCTGTGTGGAGTTTATCTCTATGATCTATCTCGGTAGTCTGCCATGTTAAAGGATGACGCACAAATTCAAAAATACATGTGACTCATGAGAATGGAGGATCTGATGTCCGTGGAAACATGAAAACTTGCGTTTGATGAAAGCCTTACTGTACACAACCAATGTCTTTTCCGCTCTGTGGTCAAGGGCAGAAATCCCTGCTGGAAAAACCAGGTCACACCAGCTTAACATGTTCAGGCTGTTTTTTTTCTTTCTTTTTTTTCTTTTTTAATCGGGAAGTACAAATCTACATACTTTTGAAATCAAGTAGTCAATTAATCGTTCTTGAATGAGACTTTATATTTAAGCTGATTTCAGGTTTTGGATACATTAGGGGGCATTTACTAAAGACTGACACATTTTTACATTGACATGATGTCTTAAAACAACTCTCGTGGCGGGACGTTAAAAAAAAAGTGCAAGATGTGAGCACTTACTACCGAGCACTTACCTTGATTTCTATTCTTCTTCCATCTATTTGTGTATTTATAAAAAAAAAATAATAATAAAAAAAAATTCCTTGCTACGAGCACTTTACTGACATAACTGTGACTTCACACAGCACTTACATACTGTTGTTCTCATGTTGATTTGATTGATTCTACTATTCTCATTTGTAAGTCGCTTTGGATAAAAGCGTCTGCTAAATGACTAAATGTAAATGTAAAATGTAATGTGATGAAGCAGCCATTCTGTCTGTCTGTAATGCTGTAGCGGCCCTTCAAAAGATATGAAAGGAAATTTTGGAGGTTTTTCGCTGTATAGTTTAATGTTTAAAAATGGAAGTTTTACATTTTACAGTTGTACTGGTAAAATAAACAGTTATGGATTTTTTATTGTATAATATAATGTTTAATATATAATATAATATTATAAATATGAATTATATATATATATATATTATTATTTATTTTACAGTCATTTTGATATATAAAATAACATTTTAGGCCAGTTTGTGCAGCTCTGCAAACAATAACTGCAAACTTGGATCTTTAAAAAAAAAAAAAAAAGAATTCAGAAAAATCTTAATTTTATCTCCCCCCCCAATTGTACAGTCCTATATCAAAGTTAATGTTGTTGCATATCTTAAATTTATCACATTAAGTTATCACATTTATCACATTTGCTTTCTAAACACTGGTTTTAAATCATTAGATGAATCACAATTATTTTATCCTATAGTTCTAGCCCTAGTTTTTAGCTGCAAGAAATAAAATCCAAATATCCAAACAGTTTTGCAAATGTTTAAAGCCAGTTATTTTTTTTTTCACACAGGCAACCTTAAATGTCTGCCTATAAACAATTTAAACCAGTTGTGTTATTAGGAGCTGGTTTACGCTACTTTTTCCAGCAGGAATGGACCACAGAAGCAAATTGTATGTGCTGTTTTAGCATTTCAAATCTATATCCTCTGTTATGTAGAGGATGAGCCTTCAGTCTTGTGTTTTGAAAGCAGACTAAAGTCTGACCGAGGTAAGGTCGGGTCACAAGGGAATACTTACAGCTGAATCTGATCCTTGTACAGTACATGAAGCCATTTGGAAGACACACCAAACAGATTATGGGCTACACACTGGGCAGGGGAAAGTTTAGGGTGATGGAAAGTCAAACACACAAATTCATTATGCAACACCACCATCAGCAGTGCACACAGTATATAGGCAGTCAGAACATAACGGTGACGTAAAGGAGAGAAATTGCTGAAGTGTGTCGTTTCTGCACCAACAGAACTGCAAAAATAATGATGTAATGATCCCAAGAAAACAACACAGAAAAATAATGATGCATGGCCTCCCTGGGCTTCTTTTGGAAATGGTTATTAGTGGTGCTTGATGAGGGCAGTATGTCAGCCAGATTCCACTATAGGCCCTGTTTATCTGTGCTACTAGATTATAACTCACTAGAATATCAATAAATAGTAATTGGTTATGTAGTATATAAAACCTTTCTGTTGAATTTCCTGCAGGAATAGCTATATGGTTAGCTATATGGTTATATACACCTACTATAATTAAAATGTCAAATACCATGATGTAAGATAGTGTTTTGCTCACCTCTTACTTTTACTTTAACATTTATATTATATTAATACAATTACATACACACACACACACACACACACACACACATACATATATTGTGGCATTGTGAGAGGGTGTCATAGAAGGGAGGTATGTGCCATCTAGGTGATTGCATAATATAATTTAACTAATTCTAATTCATTATTTAAAGGGTTAGTTCACCCAAAAATGAAAATTATGTCATTTATTATTAACCCTCATGTCGCTCCACACCCGTAAGACTTTCGTTCATCTTCGGAACACAAATTAAGATATTTTTGATAAAATCTGATGGCTCGTGAGGCCTGCATTGACAGCAGGTTAATTTAGACTTTTAAACGTCCAGAAAGGTATTAAAGATATATATAAAACAGTTCATGTGACTATAGTGGTTCAACCTTAATGTTATGAAGTCACGAGAATACTTTTTGTGTGCAAAAATAACAAAATAATGACTTTATTCAACAATATCTAGCGATGGGCGATTTATAAAACACTGCTTAATGAAGCTTCGAAGCTTTACGAATCTTTTGTTTAGAATCATTGGTTCGGAGCATGTATCACACAATCTCAAAGTGCCAAAGCTTTGAAGCTTCATGAAGCAGTGTTTTTGACCATTCTAGTCACATGAACTGTTTTAAATATGTTTTTATTACCTTTCTGGGTGTTTGAAATTCTAAGTTAACTTGCTCTCAATGCAGGCCTCACGAGCCATCAGATTTTATCAAAAATATCTTAATTTGTGTTCCAAACATGAACGAAGGTCTTACGGGTGTGGAACGACGAGGGTGAGTAATTAAAGACAGAATTTTCATTTTTGGGTGAACAACTCTTAAAAAAATTATTTTATATTAGTCTGTGTATAAATATTGAGATTTGGGTGGTGGGCTCTTTAGGCATGGGCTAGTAAGTAGTAATTTCATGTTTAATGTTATCCTAAAATAATGTTAATGTTTATATCACACATATACACTACCTTTTAAAAGTTTGGGGTCAGTAAGATTTTATTTTTCTTGTATTCATCAAGGATGCATTCAGTTGATCAAAAGTGACAAGTACATTGATATAAATCAAACAAATGCTGTTCTTTGAACTTTTTATTCATCTTAAAATACTAAATATATATATATATATTAAGCAGCACAAGTGTTTTCAACATTGATAAAAATATAAAATGTTTCACTAAATCAGCATATTTAGAATGATTTCTGAAGGATCATGTGACACTGAAGGCTGGAGTAATGATGCTGAAAATTCAGCTTTGCTTAAAATAAATAGAAAATAGTTATTTTAAACTAATAATATTTAACAATGCTACTGTTTTTACTGTATTTTTGATGAAATAAATGCAACCTTGGAGACCTTTCTTTCATTAAAAAAAGTCTTACCGATCTTATTGACATTAAATAAATCTCAATGACCTTTGGAATGGTAGTGTACCACTTTGAAACTTTGAAAAACAAATTGCTATTGTTAAACTTCTATTATCCATTTTTTTTTTAAAAATACATTGTTTGTCTTCCAGGTTTCCCAAAAAAGCGAGCAGGTGAGTGCTGTTCTTCATTTCTGTTGTTGTTTCCTAGTGAAACACCCTCATATCCCCAGAGAGAAGCACGGCAACCAGACAGACAGCTAATGGCGGTTTTCTGCAGACAGCGATATGGGCAGGTTGAGGGTAGACACAACACTGATTCTCCTGCTGATATGAACGTGACACAGTATGGAAGTAAAATGCTCAGATTCACAGCATTAACTCAGTCTTTACATTCATATGTAAATTGAGTCATATCCTTTCTTTCAGTTAGTTTGCTTATTTGCTTGGGAGCAGGATCCAAAGCGTACTCTCATCAAATGTGAAATTGCAAAACTCACCAACTTCTAGGAATTACAACATATTTAAAATCAGTTGTAAGAATCATAGTCTGTGGCCGGTTGCATAAACTGCTTAGACTATAGTCTTAAAAGTTAGCAATCTACATTTTTTCAAAACATTTTTTTTTCCTCTTCTGAATTACACCAAGTTTGGTAAGATGTTTTTAAAGGAAGTCTGTTGTGCTCACCAAGGCTGCATTTATTTGATCAAAAATACAGGATAAACAGTAATATTTTGAATTACAATTTAAAAGAATTTTTCTATTCTTATATATTTTTTAAAAGTTAATAGTTTTTTTTCAGCATTCTTTGATGAATAAAAAATTAAAAAGAGCAGCATTTATTTGAAATAGAAGTCTTTTGTAACATTATAAACTTTAGATTGTGTGCTTGTTAAATAAAAGTATTGAACTGGTTAAATTATTTAAAACAAATATATATATCTTACTGACCCTAAACGTTTGAATTATTATGGAGCTCCTCAAAGAGCCATTGTGATGGAAAAAAATATATATCTCTCGCAAAAGTTTTGTGTTCCCCTGAGAAACTGCGTTCTCTCGCAAAGACCTCAAAAGTTTCTTGGGGGAACGCAAACATTTTGCAACTGAACACAATGTTTTTTGGGGAGTATGCAAAACATTTGCAAGAGAACGCAAAAGCATTAACATATAATTTTTCCTCCCATCTCATATATATATATAAATATACAATACTGGTTTCACAATTCGATTTTCTCATGCTTTGCAGCATATTGCTTTGTGAAATTGAAATATCTTTATAACAAAACTAAACAGAAATTTTAAAACAAACCCTCAATCAAATAAATAAATAAATAGTACTAATAAAAGAAATCTCTTCATATGAGTACATGAACAATATGTTTATTTGCTNGGGCAGGGGTGCCCAATCCTGTACCTGAAGATCTACCTTCCCGCAAAGTTCAGCTCCAACTCTGATCAAACACAATTGAACCAGCTAATTAAGATCTTCAGGAGCACTTGATAATTACGGACAGGTGTGTTGGATCAGGGCTGGATGTCCTGGAACAGGATTGGGCACCCCTGCTTTAGGAGCTCCATAAATTAATGTAACGCTAAAACAAAAATAAGGTGAAGAAAATCGCAATGTGTCTTTAAGTTTTTGTGACTGGTGGGAAGATGGAAACTTATCTGGAATATGATGAGCTTTTCTGTTTGTCACAAGTGTGCAAAACAGCTAAATAATTGCTTTTATAGAGACAAAATAATTTAATTAAAACAAATGCTAAATATAAATTTATTTTCTCAATTTACCAGCACAATATGCCGAAACCCACTCTGGGAAGTGCCATCTATAAATTCATCCCCTTTTTAAGTACCATAATAAAGCTAAACTCAGAACTCAGTTAATGGATGACTACGCAACCATCCTGAGCCATCATCACGATAGCTCTTTGTAATTGGCGAATTCACAGTGAACACTAGTTTTCATTGTGTAGGTTAGAAATGTTTTGTCTGCTCTCTCTGGGCCTGTTTTTGGACAGGGGGCATGAGTGCGACCTTTTTGTAAATGCATCCAAATTTCCTGTCTAGTTTTTGTGTGCTTCTGGATAAGAATAGCATGATGTGGCGGTGATGGTGACCCTTTTTTCCCTGTTTGTGTGTGTGCACAGGACAGGAAGTATTCTCAGCAAGGACCATCCCCCAGACAAAAAGCCCAAAAGCGACAAGGCGTCAGTCCCCCCCTCGCATGAATTTGACCCCACAGGTAAGAACCCGCCTGTTTGTCTCCTCTTGAAAGACTTCTAAATAATGCACAACTGTCTCTCTCTCTGGTTTTCTTCATTCCAAGAATATTTTGTGGTACAAGATGTTTCAGTGTTTTCAAGTTATTTTGTTTGAAAAGTAAAAGTAACTGACCAAATTAATCAGGTTGTTTATAATGAAATGCGTATATCTGGGTTGTGACAGCTTGGATGTTGTGCAGATGTAGTGCACATTGCTCTAAAGATCAGTGAACTTGCATGTCTGTAGATTTATTGTTTGAGAGATTGAATGCAGACACAACTTGTGTTGCTGGACTGCCTCAGTCTGTATAAAGATAATTACACCAGGAACATGTCAAGCTGTGACATCAGAGGGACCACAGGGACCTCAATCATCATTAAAATACTGGAGTAACACCTTGTTTAAAGGCTTAACACTGACTTTGACTTTTGGCCACCGCTGAGAAATGTGTTCATGGATCAGACTCAGTGCAACACTTAAAGGGGTAGTTCACCCATAAACAATAGAACCTGTCATTGAACATTATATTATTGGCTTATCAGCATACACTACCATTCAAAAGTTTGGGGTCTGTAAGATTTTTTAAATAAATGCTGTTCTTTTGAACTTTCTATTCATCAAAGAGTCCTGAAAATTGTATCACAGTTTCCATAAAAAACAATAAGCAGCAACTGTTTTTAACAGTTAAATAAGATAGTAAAAGTAATGTTTAAGTTAGTAATAAGAAATGTTTCTTGAGCACCAAATCAGCATAATTATTCAGGGCTGTAGACTGCGACTAAATGCTCACATTTTGCAACCTTTTTTACTGCCGGTGCGACCGAATTTTGTTAGAGGTTGCACTGATGCCTCTACTAATTTGCCTAACTTGTAATCACTGCTATTTTGTTGATCATGAGGAACATTAAACGGGAAACGTGCCAAAGGTGGAACGAAACATCGCTACTCATTTGAAGTGTGCCACACTCGCTGACCGATCTCGATCACGCAACCACTGCTGGGAGATCCAGTGAGAAGCATTCAAGTTCGCCGCAGAGTTCTCCGATACAAACCACAAATGTCTCGTGATTTAAACTGGTTTGATGAAACAGCGCTGACTTTCTTAACAAAACTGTCACGGAAAACAGGAGAAACATTGTGCCACAATGACCAGTTAGAAGGCTTTTCAATCCACAAATCATTTACCATGGATTTATTGTACAGCTGTAACTGTGGTGTTGTAGCAAAAAAGTGGGATATTTATATGTAATTTATTATATTAATGCAGACATGTATTTAATATAATTACAGTAGTTTCTTTTGGCTACCGTTTTTCATTACAAATACCACAGAAACCATACTTTTTACCATGGTAAAAAGGTGCTATGTGTGGTTTTATCTATGGTTATCATGATCTACAAATGTATGATACTATGGAAGACCAATGGTCAATTTTAATAATTTAGTAATTTTAAAAAGACAGTCAGAATATTTAAATTTTACTGCATAAAAGTTAGGTTGTTACAATTTTTCCAGATGTTACTGTTTTTGTTAATGAACTCAAATCAAAGCTACTGTCAAATGTGCATTTCCAAGAGACATAACAGGTAATATTATTAATATTACATGTGCAGTGCTACCAAATCAGGTGCCGGTGCCACTATCTGTAAAACTTAGTGGCACTGGTGGTGCCGCTACTCTCAAATATTAGTCTGGAGCCCTAATATTAGAATTATTTCTGAAGGATCATGTGACGCTGATGACTGAAGTAAGGGGTCGTTCACACATAACGCATTTTTCCATTTCACTGCATGACTTTTCCATTCCATTGTTTTTCAATGTAAACACGCGATAGACGGATGTTTAACCGCATGCGTTCGCGTGTTGTGACTTTTGCAACTTTGCATACTAAAGTTAAAATAAGTATTTAACTTTTAAAAAAGACCTAGGTCTAGAGCATTTTTTTCCACTTCACTGACCTGCGTCTCGCTTTTTTAACCACAAGAATGCTTTCTGTGTGAATAGCCCCTTTTGACTGCTGTTTGCCATCACAGGAATAAATTACAATATTACTGTTTTTACTGTATTAATAATGTATTAATAAATACAGCATTTGTGAGCATAAGGGATTTTAGAAACATTGAAAAACCTTACTGACCGCAAACTTTTGAACTGCAGTATATAAATGAAAATATAAAAATGAAAAAAAGACACTAGAAACATTTAAAAGGTAACGCTAAATAATTGCTAAAATTTCTAACATTTTAAATACATATGAAACTCGACCCAGTTTTGTCCGTTTGGGCCAACATGACATCATAAATACCCTTGTCTTGAAAACTCAGTTCAGTTCAGGTCAAATTTACTATCATAAAATAATTGACACTTTTCTCAAATTATGTGTGTGGTCCGGTTGCAGTGTAGTTTTATCTTGACTGACTTCTGCGGGGCACAAACAGCCAAATGTTTACACTGCACTTATCCATACAATGAAAATGAATGAGAACTTTAGGCTGTCAAGCCTAAAAATGACAAAAAGAACACTATAAAGTCTACATAACTTCCCCGATCTCATACGATACATTTGTGTGAGGAACAGACTGAAATTTAAATTCACAAAAAATCTTCCCCTTCACCACAGATCTGCAAATCTTTGAAATCTATAGCAGGTTTAAAATCAAAATTATGTGAAATTTAATTGTGTAAGTGCAAGTAAAATTTGCGGACACATTTTTGACTGAACTATTTTAAACATTCTCTTTTTGTCAACAGTTGTTTGTTATATCACCTCTTCTTTTCGCTCCGTTTACCCTTATGGAGTTTAAATGTTACTTTCAGCTTACAGCAATATCAAATGCTGGTTCCAGACAGATGAACCAAAAGTGAGCAAAAAAAAAATTGCTTATTGGACAAAAGCAAAATGCAAATGTTCACACTTGACTTTTTAACATCATGTAGTGGTGAAAATTTGCTCTTTTGTATACTTTTCTGAACCCCTCACACATCTGTGTTTCAAACCTGGATTTAAATTCATGACTCATTTATAATCTTTCTTGGGATTAACTAGACATGACTGAAGTGATCAAATCAAGCACATCAGAGCCCATGTTGCCATGCAGCATGGAAGTTTAACTCTTTACTTCCCAGAGCTTTGGACTTGATATTGTTTTAGCAGCCTGGCTATACAATTATGTGGGAGGCCCATCTCATCACAAGCTCCGGATGTTGTCAGAGGGCTGTAATCCCTCTCTCTCTCTTCCTGCTTCAGAGACGCACAGCTGTGCGGCCATCAGAGAGGGAAATCTCATTTGAGGATGACAGTTTATTTTAGTAAGGGATCTAGCTGAGTCATCAAGGAGGATATACAGGGTGTGTCTCAGATGGGTTTGAGTCATCGTTTTATAAATGATTTGGGAGGAAAAGGAAGAAGCGTCTGTTGGTCATGGATACATTGACTCTTTGACAACCAACAACCAAGTAACTGTGCATACACATTTATTTTTGTGCATAAAACCTTTGTGAATATTTCCATGCAAAAATCAGGATTAACTGATAAGTTTACATTAATTGTTTGTTTGTTTTTTTAATTTAGTTTAAAATGTAGGTAACACTTTATTTTAGTGTTCTTGTTGCATATTTTACATGTTCTAACTGTAGTAATAATAGTAAATTATGCAACATTACATGCAACCAACCCTAATCGAAACCTTATTCCTAACTCTAACCCTATACTAAAGTAAATGTTGTTAGTTAATATTACTCAGTACTTAAAGGGGTACTTCATCACTGGCAGAAAAGTTTTTGAAATCCATGCTACCTGACTAGAGAAAAAGGTTGTGTTCCCTTTTGCCAAATAGGTAGGAAAACACGCATAGGTCACTAGGCATGGTTCTGTCCAAGGCCACTCCCACCAGTCTGCTATGGATACGCTTACCAGAGACAAATACTGCCTTGCTTTAGTAGGAAATACTTCTTAGCAATCTTTTAGTCATACTCACAATGGTGTTGATTTGTATTGTTCAATAATTAAAAGAAACATTTATTGTTAACAATGTTGAAAACTATGGAGCCCCTAAAGGGACTTTTGCAAAAATATAAAATATACAAGGTTCATCTGAAATCACATACTGAGTAGGTACTGCATTTGAACTTAAACTTACTTTGTGACTGTTAAAAAAGTATGTTATGTATAGTGTGAATGTGTGTAGTATTAATGTAATCTGGACGTACTACATCTGCCATGTTGTCATTATCATGTGACCTACCAGCGTCAGTTGTGTCGCTTCACCTCCATTCATAAATCCTCTTCCACGGCCTCATGGGATAGTAAAGTGTCAATCAAATGTGCACTTCAGAAACTCGCCAGAAGTAGTAGGTCATCCGGGGACTTTTTGCCTACTGTTTTTCGAATACTCTAAATTTGGACATACTACTCTTTTGGCGTACTGTTTTTGGCATTCAATATAGTAGGGAAGTATTTGTGTTCAGACGCAGCGACTGAATTTCGCGGTATTTTTTTTTTTGTGTTTGTTTTTGCAAAGGTCCCTTTAGGGGCTCTGTAGAAAGCAGTTGTGACCTGTTTTTTTTTTAGGAATCTTTGATGAATAGAATGTTCAAAGAAACAGCATTTATTTGAAATAGATTTTTTATTTATTTATTTCTATTCTCAAATCTCAACTCAAGTGATACTTAGAAGAAGAATAAATAATAAAGTTTTATTCTTGTTTTATTTAATTATTTATTATACAATTTATATTCAATTATATTATACAATTTATATTTATATTCATTGCTTTTTATTAAATTATTTTACCCTTTTCTTCATCATTTGTAGTTAAAAACTCAAAATTGATAAATTCAGCTGGATTCCACAGATTTCCTCTATATAAATCCTATATCAGTTACTTTTTCTCTTTTTATTAAGATTTTTTTTCTTAATCGTATTATTTTCTTTGCTTTTTTCTGCTGTTTGTGTGTGTGCCACATGTTTTCTGCTGTCAGAACTGCCTGTTCAGAGTGTAGTAACCGACGGAAGGCCAGAGTCCTGTGGTAAGAGTCACTGGGTCACTGCCGCTGTTCTGGGGTTTTGCTGTGGTTTGTGTGTGTGTTTATGTGTGAGCCTCATTCTTTCTCTTTCATGCCTGCCGGCCTATTAGACTCAATTGAACCAATCCTTTAGCATGTCTTGGTGTCGGACTATACATTGGTGGATTTGGATTCACTCAAAGACACGTTTAATTATAAGTAATCGTGGTCCCTTGCATTATTGAGGTAAAGTGCTGTGCCTTTTCCCCACACACCTTAACCTTTCTGCAACAGTCTCTCTCTGTTACACTTTCTTTTTTTTTTTAATCTATTCTGTGGAGATCTGATGCCTTCATTTTTCTTTTAATCTTACTTTACAGCCATCTGTTTGATGTAAGTGAACAGAATGAATGAACAGATGCTTGAAACATTTTATTTAGCCAATTATTTATGGTTAGTTGATCAACTGCGCCCAGCTCAAGTTGTTCATTAAGAAAGCACATCATTTTCATGCAGTAGTTTGACAATTAGATTAAAATGTATAACCAACTCAGATTACATGTAAACAAAAAGATGAAAGATACATTTTGGCCAGATATCACATCCATAAAGCAAAACAATTCCAAAGGCAGGTTGTCTAGTCCTGTTTTGAGTGTGGTTATCACAAATTTGGAGTGAATCGGCATCAAGTCCAATATAATGGCTTCACTCAGCCCGAGTGTTTGCGAGTGCATGTGTGTTTTTGTGTTAGCAGCACAAATGGAGGAACATCTGCTTTGTAGCCATCACACATGAATAGCTTATGAGCTACACCAAAGCGTTTCTTGTAAACACATTGCAGACTGATCTAGTCTAGTTAGATACTTGTTATCTGACATGTTTTTTTTTCTTTTTTT